>MEJB01000017.1:1236047-1354882 GCA_001752375.1 Rhazya stricta
AAAAGAATGTGTAGTAAGATGTACAAACAAATCTTTAGTGCTGATCGAGTCAATAAGTAGTTCCTAACTGGGGCCTGGTTGAGAGGGCTCATATAGCCGAGGGAACCAAACTACAAATTTTATATGTTTCCAATTTTATTAATAGAAAGCTTTCTTCTTCTCCCATTAAATAATGTTGCAAGAAAAGGTTGAGAAAGGCTCCTTTCTCTTGGTTGGACAATCGTTGTGGGTTCGATAGGTTATATTCTCTGATTAATGAAACTATAAGTCACTTATCATATGGTCAATGACCAAAATTAAAAGCATACTCCCTCGAATAGAACTGTGTTCTTTAAATATTAGAGAAAAAAGGATTTTGTTTTTTTTTTTTGGTTTCATCTGCAACTTTTTTGTATATATTTATTTGTTCGTTTTACTTGTTCTTCAATTTATGACTAAAAYGCTGGAATAGTCGGTCTGTAGGACCTGAAAAAGATCCTAGTTGAAAGAGAAAAGCTTTTGCTTTCTATCTAGGTATTGGTCCAATCTTGCACATTGCATATCGCGTCAAATGCGTCAGGAGAAATTTATGATGGTGCGGAGTTGTATTGGCTTCATGTCTAATGGCATGTAACGACTCGAGAAACAATGATTGCAATTTTTGCCTGATAAATTTGATCATATTTTGAAACTTACAGTGCAAGTGAAGTTTAGGGTTCTTGATTTGAATGGAGGGATATATATCAACTTGGTTCTGTCCAGGGTTCTTTCTTTGGTTGTACAGTTCTACATTCTGCTAAACAGTGAGTATGTACTGTCCAGCGATGGTGGTAGATAGGGGAACAGCGACCCATAAGGGTCCTGCACAAATGAGGTCCCAACCCTTTTAAAGAGAGCTAGCAGGTCACGAATGAAAAGTAAAATTAACTGTTCCGTATGGATCATGCTCTGATTGCATCTTTCTTTGGTTTCCAATAAGCGACCTCTTTGGATTTGCCTCCGTATGGATCATGCTCTGATTGCATCTTTCTTTGGTTTCCAATAGGCGACCTCTTTGGATTTGCCTTTCTTCATGTAAATGTATTTTAAACGTTCAATGATTTTACCTTTTGGATAACTTACAATCCCAGTTCAAGCTGCAGCGGAAACACAGCTGCAGGCATATGAGTTGAAGCAGCCGCCACCATGTACCGAAGAATACAGGCAGACCCTAAACTTCTTTGACGAGAAAAGAAACAAGGAATTCAGCACTGAGAGAGATAAGCATTGAATAAAAGCAATGGATAAGTGAGAAAGCTATAGAAAGAATAAAGAAATTAACCATTTCCAGTCTGCAGGTTGATGAAGTTTGTAGCTAGTGATAGACTCTCCTACTTGGTGTAGTCCCGCGCCGCCAGCAGGAACAAGTGTAGTAGTCTTTTTGAGCTCTTTTCTGGGTAGTCATCTTTAAACCAAACGACAAAAGATTTTGACTGAAGATTTGAATTCATCCCTCCTTGCCCATAACCCACAATATTCAACCGCAGTTGTTGGGAGACGGTGGAAACCACCTCAAAGCGATGTCCATTATCAAATCCTCCTAACACTTTAAGCACCTGTTGTGAGGATATCCAGTGATATGAGAAAAAAAGAACATATATATATATATAGTCTCGCCTTTATAAGAGTAAGATCTTATCAGATATTGTCCTCACCTTGCAAAGACATCTTTTGTATCACTGGCCTTCCTATTGATGGATACGAAGTATCATACTTCGAATTTTCTCCAATATAATTTTTTCCTGTTATATTTTTTTGATATATCATTTAGAATATAATATGTATATATCTTTTAACTTTCAAAATTGAGGAGAATGAATATTAAAAAAATTAGAGGGATACAAGATAAATACACATATTGTACTCTAATTGATGGATTAGAAATACGGAGGGTGACAGGAAAGTGTAATTTTGGGCCTAAAGGAACCCTTGGGAGGTTACTAGAATGGGCTTTTCTTGATTAAGAAGATGCAGGTGAAAACGAGCTCCATTCCGTTTTAGCTTTACCCGGCCTGCATAAGTAGGAGGTTACCCCAATAATGGGCCATGGCTTCTTGGGGTGGATTTAGGATTGCTATTGGGCCTTGCATGGCTCACTTATCAATATTTTTCTTTTGACCTCATTAATCTCACTTTGCCTGAAATTGGCACCCGAATTATGATAATTAACTCGCTTTGTAATCACTAATCACCCCCTAACTTGCTGTCCCACGTGGTAACGGAGCCGGTCCTAGTCCGTTGACTGCTGTAAATGTTCAATTCTGCGAATTTCACACACTTCATATGTCTAATTCGAAGTATAATAATGGCTAGTCTTATAAATGTAACCTTATTAAATATATCTAGTTTTGAGTAGGATGATGTCTAGTACGCATTTTAAATGTCGAGTTTTAATTATCCTATTTATGTCTAGTATTAGACATGATGATGTTCGGCTCATAAATATGACAATATCTCAATATCTAATCGTGATCGTGATGATYTTTGGTATACACTTCATATGTTCAATTTTAATTACTCTARTCATGTCTAATATTAGACATGATGATATTCAATCCATAAACTTGACACTATCTCAGTATCTTATTATGAGCGTGATGATATTTAATACACACTTCGTATGTCGAGCCTCAAATACTCTAATTATGTRTAGTTTAAACATGATGATGTTCGGTTCATAAACTTGCCACTATCCCAATATCCAAACCGATCCCGTCCTGCGAACTTCATACTTTTCCATATATATCTAGTCGTCATCATGAAAGAGGTGTTTTAAGATTGCTCATTGATCAGGAATGTTCATTCCCAAAGGTCCATTTTTTTTCAACAAGATGAATTTTATTAATCATAAACCAGCAAAATGGGAGATCCTTGTTTGACCCCCTTTTTTCCAGATCAGATTCTGAAACTTTACATGCATTAGCAGAGAATAATTCAATGATTAGCATATCAAAGCATGAAGGGAATTAATGCATATTACCTCTTCTCTTTTTTCTAAAACTTTCTTGAAGCGAAATGCATAGATGCTTTCTTACTTGAAAAGGGTACTTGATTTGATTCTGAGTCTCCCATCTAGAAAATGTTTGAGGAGTCTTTAGTATCTTTAATAATCTTTTGAAATTGTTATAAAACCATCCCCTTTAAAAAGAAAGTAGATTCCAAAACCCTATATATATATATAGTCCATAAGTATGCATGATGGATTCTTTCTATTGCATTTCTATTCTTTGGAGAAGAGGAATCAAAGTTTTCTTTTCATTGTTTTGAATTTTTACATATCAGAATATGAGACGTGGTGGTTCAGACATAGTAATCTTGCCTTCTAATTAGGGACGGAACAAAAGATTTCAAGTTGAGATAAATTACTTTTTAAAAAGAAAACTTTGAAGAAGGGCCACCTCCCCCACCCCTCTTGATTTGTTCATTGTGTCCGGAAAAGAGTACTAAATTATCTCACATGTTAAACTTTTGTTATGTTATTTCACACTCGATAGACATCTAATTTAACATAATTTAGCTTAGCACAAACCTAAATAGGGTACAATTTCTAATAACCCTTAAAAGGGTTAAAAGCCAAAATAGAAATCTTTTAATCGAGTTGCAAAATGAAAGGATTCATCATTATCATAGTGCCTTTCTAGCACTTTATTATAATCTAGTCCCCTAACCTCCAAACACAAAATATCAGGCTCCATCACAACATCAATCTTAGTATTACAACTCTGCCCCTCCTTTTGTTGGAGGAGCTTTCAAACATTTCAAGATCTCAGGTGTATCGATATCAATAGTACAAGAAGATAGATTGTCGTCATTAACGTAGCAAGATTAGAAGATTGGAGAGGTTCTATTGTTTTCTTTCTCATTCCTTTTTTCAGCAGTTATCGTACTTCTTCTCCCTTCTTCCTTACCCTACCTTGACAAATTCTTATGAAAGAACTTCAATCATAGACACTCTAAGATCCTCCATTCCCGTAAGGGTAGAAAATCAGTCGCTATCTCGGGCTGTGTTACTGGAGACTCTGAGGAAGTCGAAATAGGAGAGCACTTTTCTATTAGCTCTATTTTATGCAAAACGAAGGGGTACTTGGAGTGAGAAATGACATTTATAATTTGGCATTATACCAATATAGTCAAAAAGTATATTCCTTTGACACATTATGGCATTAGCATGTTTATTTATAATGTTTATTCGAGCATTTAAATACAAAAGTTTGAATATTAAATAAATAAACAATACGAAAACGCATGATTTATAATTTTTTATTTTCTTCTCAAGATTGTAGTTATGCCCAAAGAAAATTAACAAGTTCTTCACAAGGTTGCCTTGATTAAAGAACTTACCAAGTAAACAAATGGGCCTGGCCATTGTGAAGTGGTAGATTAGCTTGTACTTGTTACTTGTGCGGCATAAACTTGTGGTTTTCACGTAGGATATGCATTATACCTTTCTCGACCTTTTGGCTAAGATCAAATGTAGGTATATATTGGATGTGCATACSTTATAGGTTGCCKCTACCCTCTTCATCATATGCTCAATATTGTCAACTTTTGATAGGCTCAACATCATAATCGACATTGGCAGCAAGTGCTAAGGTCTCCTAGTCAGAATGTTGCCGAGAATTAACTCTTGCTAATCATGATTATAATGGTTCATTTTTATAATATTTATTGAGTGTGATTTTTATCGTAATTTTATCAATTATCTTCGAAATTTCCCATTTTCTTGATCTGATTAGGGACAAAACTTGCAAAATTGTATTCTACCTAATATTTTCATCATTGGCTACTATAATTTTGAGATTTTGAGTTAAATAGAATATGGGTTGAAAGGAAACGTATGGTTTTGAATTTGAGGTCACGTGAATAGAGTTTAAAAGTAAAGTTATACGAGCTTAGTCTCAAAATAAATAATATCACGTCAATGTGTAGGCTGGAATAGTCGGTCTGTAGGACCTGAAAAAGATCCTAGTTGAAAGAGAAAAGCTTTTGCTTTCTATCTAGGTATTGGTCCAATCTTGCACANATTGAGAACTTTTGTGATAATAGGGTTGACTCTTATAATTACTTCTTTTCTGTAATCACTCACTAATTCAAATTTAATTCGAATTGCGATAATAGAATCTGACTCTTACACAAAAAAGATATGATATGATCTAAATAGATATCGTTTTGATTTAAAGGCATGCTAAGCTTACGAACTATTCCAAATGGCTTATGAACTGCGGGGTTCCTCCCCAAATACTCCTAATATTCCTTCTATCTCTTTTTGACCAAGAGTGCCCACGAATGGTTACACCAAGGTGCTGCAGTTCATGTATTCTTTTCACATTCAATACATTCAACTTTGTATATAGAAAGTCATGAATATACGCACCTGTGATATATCCTAGTGCATAAATGTACCAATTATGGTTATAGTTAAATGAATATATGCATTTCCTATTATAGATCAATCAAGAAATGGTAAATTTATATTGCACTTGTCATAAAATCCTGATTCTTGATATAGTCCTACACATGAGGAGGATTTTCAGAGTACATCTCCATATCCAACCGTAGATCTTCAAGTGTCCCTTCCTCTACAAAGGTCTCTTTCCTCAACCCCTTTGTCTTTCGGTCATCTTCGTCTTCTCTTCTTTCTTCATCATCACGAACAGAACAAGAACAACATGTTAAGATCTCCAGAACTGCCTGATTGTTTCTATTCGAACAAGCCGGTTTTGATTAGGCCTTGTAGTCCTACACCAAAGCACTCGCTTTACCTCTCAAATCTTGATGATCAGAAGTTCCTCAGATTCTCAATCAAATATCTTTATCTTTTCAAGAAGTCTGTAAACAGAGATAGCCTTAAAGTTTCTCTCTCGAGGGTTCTTGTGGATTACTACCCATTAGCAGGGAGGTTGAAAGTGAGCTCAGAAAATGATCAGAAGCTTGAGGTTGAATGCAATGGAGAAGGTGCTGTTTTTGCTGAAGCCTTCATCGATTTAACTGCRCAGGAATTCACTCAAGTTTTCAATAARCCGAACAGGTCTTGGAGGAAGCTCTTATACAAGGTTGATGCTTCCAGTTTCTTGGACATTCCTCCTCTAGTAATTCAGGTTAGTTTTTTTCAAATTTTTTACAGCTTTCTCCTTTTCTTTTCTGGGCTTGCCTGCTGCAGAACACACCATGGTTTCTCCGTTTCTTCTTATTGGATTAGTATTACTCAATTTATGAGGTGATACAATCCATTCCTTCTCTTTTATTCTCTGATTAATTATTTATCTTTTAATTAATATTTTCTGACTTTACCGGTCAAGTGATGTTTCATTTTCAATCAAACATCCTGAGAGGTGATGTTTCGAAGGCAACATGTGGAACTATCTCTCAGCCACTAAGCATTCTTGCCACTTCTTCTCCCATCCGAAGCAAGTCCTTTTAACACGAAATCTCTATTGGATGTAGGGTCGTTCCTGAACTTTTTCTTGTTTGCCATTCCCAGATTCTTGAATATGCTTCATAGAAATCAATTTGGCTCATCAGTTTTCAACTTAATCTACACGCAATATTTCCATTAAACCAAAATATCTCTCATTTCCATATCCATATATTGGGGGGACAATATTGTAGGCACACAGCATCATTCCGTTCAAGATTGGGTGATTCTTTCATGCCTTTTTGCTAGTGACTGATGATGTAAGTTCTGTTACAACTTTGAGGAGGAAAACCCTTCTCTTTCCCCGGTTTTATATTACGAAATCATTAGACGAAATGCCTCAGAACGCCCAGAATTTGTCTTCCGGATATCCATTTCTGTACGGGTTWTATGTGATCGAGCGCCATCGTTGACAAAGACCCTTCCTTTCTGATGGTGTTGATATTGGCCTGCCCTCTCTTCTTTTGTTTCTTTCCTRAGCTCGTTTGGTGAGCTTTTGAGTTGGTCTTACACTTTTCTTGAATTTACAAAACCACCCTCTTATTCCATGTTTCAAAAATTTATTTACCTATATCCAATTAATTTCGAAAAGGGCTAAACTCATATCTCTAATTTTATATTCGAGTTATATATATGAATTAGGCCATAAATGTTCACTTCATTAATTTGACTTAGTGTTTGAAGGAAGAAAATGTTACTTTTAATTGTGATGTGAATTTATGGAAAATTAAAGAGTTTTCGTACAATCTCGACTAATGCGATTGATTACATAATATGATGTACATATATATTCTTTTAAAAAATAAATTAGTATATTTTTTATTATATTAATTTAAAATATGATATATGTATATAAAAAGATTTAAAAAATATATAAACATTGCATTTTAATTTACATTAAAAATATAAAATAAAAAATACAATTAAAAAATGCACAAAAAGATTTCCTAACGTGAAAGCTGATTACTTAGTAACGTTTAACTTTTGACCTTTTTCAGGTGACGAATCTCCGGTGTGGAGCAATGCTGCTGTGCACCGCAATCAATCACTGTTTATGTGATGGTATTGGTACATCACAGTTCTTACATGCTTGGGCCCACATCACCCGGAATCCTAGTAATGATTTGCCCATCACACCTTTTGGTTTTCGCCACGTGCTAAGACCCCGAAATCCCCCACAGGAAAATTTCCGTCATCCCTCATTTACCAAATCCGAGCCCCTTGAGGGGTTCATTTCCCAGAAAGACCTCAACCTAGCTGAATATTTACAGTCTCAGCCACTCGTCGCTGCATCCTTAATCTTCACCTCCGCCCATCTTCTTCACCTCAAGAGACGGTGCGTACCCTCGCTAAAATGCACCACCTTTGAAGCTCTAGCTTCTCATACATGGCGATGCTGGATTAAGTCACTTGATTTACTACCCTCGACTACGGTGAAACTTCTTTTCTCTTTCAATGTGAGGAASATATTGAACCCGGAACTCCCACAAGGTTATTATGGCAATGCCTTTGTGCTAGCATGCGCTGAGGCCATGGTTAAGGATGTGGTAGCTGATAACTTGCACAGTGCGGTGAAAATGGTGCAGCATGCCAAGTCTTCACTTACTGATGATTATGTGAAGTCTATAATTGATCATTTGAATGATAAAACAGTGAGGACTGACCTTTCTTGCAGCTTGGTGATATCCCAATGGTCGAAACTCGGTTTAGAGGATTTGGATTTTGGAGAAGGCAAGCCTCTGAAAATGGGACCTCTAACTAGTGATATTTACTGCTTATTTTTGCCTGTGATCGGAGACCGGGACGCTGTTCGAGTGCTGGTGTCAATGCCGGAGAGCACGGTTAGTAAGTTCGAGTATTACATGACAGAGTTCTCAGATGGTGAACGAAATGGAGATGCAAATGGTCACAGTACTGATGTAGAAATCTTGAAAAAGGATGGATTTTGAGCAAGCTAACATCACAAGATCTGTTCTCTACCTAAGATGCTCTAGATTGATGACTTGCAATTTTGCATGCATYTGAGGAAGTATTAATTCAAAGTCTAGGATCAGATTTGCAGCATTTGCTACAAGCTTTTGATATAATTTCTTTGTCAAATGGTTTCTCATCTGTTTTTTTTTTTTTTTTAATCCTTTAAACTCTTTTCAAGATAAAAAAATATATATATATCATCTGCAAGTAAAAGTTGTGAAGAACTTTTCTTGCAAGTTGTAGCAAGGAAAAGATCATAAAAGATGGGATTTTGATCGGGTCTAGACAAAAAGTGTCATGCTTCTCAGACTAACTTTTCATTCACCTGCATGCTGCCCATGTTACTGAAATCGTTCTTGCTTTTTTCTGGTAATCTTGGAACGGGGATCGAAGAAGGAGGGAATATATCTTCAATCACTTCAACTGATCCCCTCTAACAACGATTTTCCTTTTTTTTTCTTTTTTTCTTTTTGCTACTGCATTGGCGTTCGATTCCTCAATCATACTCCTCGTGAAGGATAAAAATCCCAGTATTCTTTTTTTTTTTTTTTTCATAATCAGGACTCAAAATCTCGAATACGAAATACTTTGATTTAAGAAAATTGAGTTGAGCATCTTTTACTTTATCCAAATTTTACTGTGAAGTCCTTTTCTTTACTCCTCTGGTTGGTGCTCGGTTTCTTTGTTGACCCCCCTCCCTTTTCAGCTTTTCTCTTCAAACTATTTCCTTTCCAGCCTAAACAGATGTAGCATATCATGGTAGTACGTCGGCATGAAGTTCCAATGATGACATGCTGGATCAAGAATTTTGAGCCATTTCCAGTAAGATATTCGGTTCAAATGAAATGCTTTCACACGTGSAAGTTTATTATGATAAAATCGTTCGTTTTCATTATGTATGTTATAAGTCATACATACACGTTAACATTCTTTATAAGATATTAATCAAATTGAAACRTTAAAATATATTTTAATCTATCATAAATGAACGATAAACGAAGATATAATCGTTTTAATTTTTTAAATACATTTCCCTTTTTTATATGATAGTTGGGCAAGAGAGTAGGCAACTTTGAGTGCATTGATTATGATAAACACTAAACCTACCAATATTTGAGTAAAAGGGTGAACTCCAATCATTTCCATAGACAAATGATTGTGTTAGAATGAAACTCGTAACTAGTATAAAAGGCAAAAGAACAAAAAGGACCAAAATGGGACACGACTTCACTTGTAATTAGCAAATTCATGTGTATAATCATACTCATTGTGAACATCACTTTCTTATAATTAAGTATATCATTGAGCTTGGGTGCTAACTTCATCTAAAAAAGGTACTACCTTGTGCTTCTTATCTTTACTAATTGAAAAACACCAACTATGKTACTTGGCTTTCTTTACATATATTCTTGCCCTTTTTCCATAGGGTTCGTAGAGTAGTACAATTTGTTGTTGGGGATAAAGAAAATGCACATTATATATACAATGACTTCTTATAACACATCACGTACGATTTAAAAATAATCGAAGGATCATTTTAGAGYGGCAAGAATCCCAAGAAAATAGTTAAAAAAAGCCTTAAAGTTTAATTATCGACAATCATCGAAGACGATCTTAGAATAATATGTCAACAGGACTTCAAATCTTTTAATTTTTTTTTTTTTACTGTTACATTAATTAGAACACGATAACTTATAAAATATAAGAGAAGGGTTGTTGAAAATTGAAAGGYCTAAGAATATAAACACGTTGATCGTATACTGAGGAGTATAGTAGGGAAAAAATGTCCATAAATTGAGCAAATGAAGTGAAAGATAATGATAATGGAGTAGAGTATTTTTCAAAAGTTATTCTAAGTGTTAACAATGTGCTTAAGACCTATCCATATATTTTTTTATAAATTACTTTTTCTAGTGAGATGATTATGATTTTATTTATAAAATCTCCACTACAATCTACATTAGGCCACCACTAGGCCTCCTTTATAGACCCACATGAAATATATCCTCAAATCTAAGATTCCCAAAGTGGGGCTTCTTGCTTTAACAATTGTATGCATGTTACTGGCTTTGTAACTATTATTTTTATATCAGTCGATATTTTTATTTAATGAGATTAATTCAAAGTCGTATCATATTGAATTTCAAATAATATGAGTTCTACTCGAGGAAAAGCCTGATTCAAAATGACAATATAAATATGAGTCAAATACAATAATTTACTTTGATTTATCTAGCGATTCGCTTATTATCTATTCAACACTATTAAAGATTTCTTGCTTTACAATTTCCTGCTTTATGATATTTTATGGTTCGCTTTTTCTTTTTTATAATATTATTATTGTTTTCAACGGAATGGACGCTCCAAATCCATGTTATATGCTTATCAACTTATGTCATCTTTGAATATACGGGATTATGTAAACGAATCATCCAGCTTTTGCCGGATTTTGTCGTTGACTCTTGTAAATTGGGCTCACGTAGGATGAGAATCAATTTTCTTACAACATTCCTTTCTTCTTTTTTTTTTTAAATTAGAGAATGAAAAAGTAAATCTTATTAAGTCCTAATTGATGTTTATAATTAATTAAATTATCGTGTTATTGAGCAATTTTAAATGGCTCCGAGACCCGTAATTTAATCTTTAATCCTCTCTTTCATATATAAAAGGAAACTCCAATTTATTTTTCTTTTTTTTTGGGAGAATCTTTTTTCAAAATAAATATTTTTCCTAATAAATCACCGGTAGCTGAACTTCTCGAAATGCAACTAAAATTGGGCTCTCTGATTTTGTTCACAGATCTAATTGGAGAATGCACATTGGGCTGCCAACAATCTCACAAAATGGGCCTTCGATCATTTCGTATTATCGTCTGTGATGTGGACAAAAAATGAGCTATTTTGTGGTAATCAAAGGTCTTAGGCCCGTAGTCAATTAGTGAAGTCCAATATCAGAAGGTCCGAAAATTGAGAAGATTCGAAGGCCCAATATGAAATTCTCAAAATTCACCAACCAAATAAGAGAATTACTTTCTTTTAAAAACTATTTTCATTTTCCTTAATATTTTCCATAATTAAGTAAATTTTTWATTTGCTTAGAGTTTCGTTTTTCTCTACCTTGTCGAAATCCTAAAACCTAATCAGACATAAATATTTATTTGAAATAATATTGATTTTCAAGAAATATAAAAGGAAGATATTTTTCTAATTATTTTTTAGTTTTCAGATAGCCACAGCGACGAGTCGGTGGGTGGTGGGGAGTGGGAACAGCAGTAATCCTTGGATTCCAAGGAACAAAAATTCGATACTAGTTCTGAGAAACTCTGCAGACCAATAGCAATCTCAAGTAAAGAAACGATCTTTATGATACTCCTTATCCTAGAAGAATAGATGTAGACGTGTTTGAGTCAACCCCCAGCACGCCACTCGCTGAATTACGAAGAGAAATATCTCAGGATTTCATCTTCAACGGGTCCATTGTTGATCACCTCAAGGTTTTCCAGTCCAGTGAAAATTCTTCTTCTCTAGTTTGATTCTGGGATCTCATTTGCCTGCGAAATTACATCAAGAAAACCTGGTATTAATCTCTGGATCCGCTTTAGGTTTGTCCTTTTGTTACACTTGGTATTTATTTGGATTTTGTCTCATATGGTGCGCTGTAGTTTGCTGTATATGTTTGGGAATTGGGGTTATGTTCGATTAATTGCGAGTTTAACTTCCAACATTCATATATTTTGGTGTGAAATTATCCTTGCAATTCTTTTATTCCTTGCAGTTTCTAGGTTTTCGTTTTAAAATTTTGAATTTCTTTTCTAGCTTTCGTGGAAAATAGTTTCTTTTTATGTTGATGGCATCTTAAGAGTTACTCTTTACAATGCGAGTAACCTTCTGATTTCATACCTTATTGGGTATCATTTAGGGCTCGGAAAGTAGTTTGCATATTATCTTTGCTTGCCTTTTTTAAATTTGGGGAGCTCCTAAGGGAGGACGAGGACCTGGTCGGGGAGAGTCGGTCATCTTCAGATTGTGGTTATGTGACAATGGAGTTCTTAAAGACTGGATTCTATCAGAATCAAAAGTAAATACTGGAAATATGAACTTAAGCTCAGAGGAAAGATTGATGTTGTATTAATGAGAGAATCAGAATTACAATGGGAAGGTAAGAAGATGTAGAATTATGAAGGAAATTCCATAGAGCATCTATAAAAGCTGGAGGGAAGAACCAGGGAAACCCGGGAAAACATTCAAACTCACAACAATGAATCTAATCTGTTATTTAAAGGAGATGACCGTTGAATAAGACAAAATCGCAGCCGTTTTCCTTTCAATTACCAGCATCCACGTGCACCTTCAGTTCGTGCTATCTGCATTTAATCTCTTAGTGGAATGATGCTGCTTATCTTCTCAAATTGCAACGACGCCGTTCCAATTGATTTCCTTATTTTCCTGACAGATTCCAGATATTTTATATTGTGCATTCCTTTTTTTCCTCAAGAAAGGTCATTATCTAGTATTTCAATATATCCATTTGGAGAACTCTTCAAGATCTTATCTTTTTGTAATGCATATTCTTTTCTTTAGTTTATCGTACCACTTTCATTGTTGAAGTTCTTGACAGCTTTGTTTGGAATTTGCTTGTGAATCTTGCATTTGTATGCCTGAAAATCCTTGCTGACAAGTTGATTGAATTACAGGGTCTATTTTCTATAGTTTAAAGTTTATAGTACCACTTTCATTGCTGACCTTCTTGGGCTATTTTCTTTTTCATTGTGCTGAATCTTAAGCTCTGTCCTATTACTGACAGCTTTTGAAATTGGTAGAGATAATTGACTGACTGCTGTCTTTTCTTCTTTGCAGCTACTGAGAAGGGGGGGAAGCCATGGCAGCACGACTGCCAGGGGATCCTTCTTATAAAGGAACTGCAAGAAATTCTACTGGTGCTTACATGCAAGAGGAGCCTCAGCCTTTCATACGCAGATGGTTCTTCAGTAAAGAAGAAATAGAGGATCATTCTCCATCAAGGAYGGATGGGATCACACTTGAGGAAGAGTCGCACCTGAGAAAACTGTACTGTTCGTATTTGCAAGAGCTTGGTATGGAGTTCAAAGTGTAAGCTCCATTTTAGCTTGATGGTTAGAGATGGTGGATAAGATCTAAATCCAAGTTCCATTATGTATTGCAGAAATAGTTTAGCGTCTATGCAAGTTTCCTTCAGTTAGGTTTGTGATTATGCCACGGTTCTTTCTGTTGGACGCTACCCTTTGACTTCTTAGAGATTGGAGGACGATAGTTTGTTTCTTCTCCTCCTTCCTTCCATTTCGTTTGTAGCTTTTATGAGCTGCAGAGAGTTTTCTCATGATGGCCTGACTTGAATGTGTCTATTGTTGGATTCCTGCCAGTAGCACCCTCCATTCTATTATTGAGTTAGTAGTAATCTGGTCAAAGAAATTTTTTTGGTAGTGTTCCCTCACTCTAGCATCAGGTATGTCTTGTACAGATATTTAACCTTGCAGTGACTCCTTTATATACAACTAACTTTAGTCTTATTCTGTTGGAAAACCTTGAGTTGCTCCACAGAGAACTTCCAAGTCCTTTCCTGTCCTTCCCGACTATTCTTTCTGGAACGGTGTGATACTAATTTGAGAAATCTATGCCAAAGATGAAATTGTTATCCCATTTTTCAGGCCTCAGTTGACCATTGCAACTGCAACAATGTTGTGCCATCGGTTCTATATGCGCCAGTCTCATGCAAAGAATCATTGGCAGGTATAAAGCTTGTATTCACTTGTTTGTTGACTGTTAAAGTATAGAGTACTTGACCTTGTAGTTCTTCTTGTTTAAAGCACAGTTCTCATTAACTTTCTGTAAGGACAGAGAAAAAAGATAAAGCACTGTTTTCTTAGCTTCCAGAGAAACTTACGGAAATTGCAAATGCAGAACATCGGAAACAGTGAAATCTTAGCTTTACCAATACATTCATGTCAAATGCTTTACATCTCCAGGTCATGTATTACCTACGTAGTTGTAAATGAATATTTCGTCAAAATTTCTTGCTTTAATTATTAGAGTTCTCTTCATATATCACTCATACATGACAAGGCTATGTAGAGGAGTATACTGCAAATTTGGATGTACAAATCGAAGAAAAACTTGTGTTTTTGAGTACAGTAGGATTTGGACTATCAACTGCTTTTAATGCTGAAGTCTTCAGGGGTATATTTTTGGAGTCCCAACAAATTTTGGTATCATAAGGGCCCAGATATTAGGAGGTTGGCTTCTTTTAGAAGTTAGTAATAGATTCAAGTTCCTGCACATACAAGGATTCCATTTGTTGGTAAAAGATGAGCCTAAAATTGGAACAAAAGCTTTCATGCGGAAGCCTTTACATCCCTTGATAATCATCGTGCATGTCTGATTGGGATAGTTATTTATTTAATTTTTTTTTTTTTGGCAGACTATTGCGACTGCAAGTATGTTCCTCGCTTGTAAAGCAGAAGAGACACCTCGTTGGCTAAGTGATTTTGTTGTTGTGGCTTATAAGCTAATGTATAAATGGGATCCTCTTGCACCACAAAGAATCAGACAGAGGGTATGGCAGCATGAGTGTTTTTTTTTCTCCTGTTGATTTATTTGTCGCTGGAGATGCTGAGGATCCTGGTCTTCTTATATTTATATTTCTAGGAACTATATGATAAGCAAAAAGATATAATTTTGCTTGGGGAAAGACTTCTTTTGGCCACTGTAGCATTTGATCTCAATATTGAACACCCATACAAGCCTCTTGTTGCAGCTGTAAAGAAGTTGGATATTTCACACAAGGAGCTGGTGAAAGTGGCATGGAACTTTGTGAACGATTGGTAATATAGTATACGCATTTCTTATAGATGATCAGTTCCATTCTCTGGTGTAGCATTAATCTGTCTGTTTTATGTTTGAAAGGTACTAATTGTTTTCCTTCATGGGACCTGTAGGCTTCGTACTACATTGTGCTTGGAATACAAGTCCCACTATATTGCAGCTGGTTCTTTGTTCCTTGCTGCAAAACTTCAGAAGGTGAAATTGCCTACGAAGGGGAATGRGTGGTGGATGCAGTTTGATGTTTCACCTAAACAACTGGAAGGTTTGTTACATCTAGGTTTACCTGAAGCTCTAGCATTCAACTTTTAAGATCTAGAGTTCCCATTTTTAACTGGAAAGGAAAGTAATATTGCATGTTACTCTGGTTCTGCTTGCGGGTCTAAATGTCAATTCTATGAATTATTATTATATTTTTGGCTGCTTCTGCTTAAACTTTATTTGGATTCATCTAGATCAAGCTGCGTCAGGCACTTCTAATAATCTTTAAAGACATAAGTTTTGGGATCTGACATCTTCTATAGTACTACCATGTAGAATATGTTAAATCAATTGGTTAAGGCTGTTTTCATTTTAAAAGGTGGTCTCTGCTTGTTGAAACTACATTTGTAAAATTATGGATCTCTTTTATTTGTCATTGATTGACTTTTTTCTTTTTTGGATATTCCTTTTAACATCCTGGACATACTCTCAGAACTTTAATTTTACTCACAATCTCAGATATCTAAGATTGATCATTATGCTTTATAGACTAATTATCTAAGGCAAAATTTTAGACAAGCCCCAACAAAATGAATCTGTACAAGAATTATGTAATAAGCACATCACGTATTTCATAAAGCACAGATTTTTGAAAGGCATGCATTTTAGCTTTTCAGTTAAAACTGGAGGTAATTGCTGTATCTTTGGGAAGTAACTAGTTAGATGGAATTTGTGAAAGAGTGGCTGAGCCTTCTCCAAAGGTATAATGGATATAATTAACTGAAAAATTTCGTCACATAACTATTTAAGTTGATTGGGTTTCTTTTTAAATAAAGAGGAATGAATTTCTCTAGATTCCTTGAAGAAATAATATGAAAGTGGTGTTCATATAATCTGCTTCTTCCTTCCATTTTCTTTTTTACCTAGTAAATAAATTGTTATATATTCTACTTCATTTACATTGAGAAACACGGTTTTGCATCAACCAGGAAGACAAAAATCCCGATTCTGTAATGCAATCCATGAAATACTGCAGTATCGTTCTCATTTCAGTATACAACTATGAGTCTAGCAATGCATGATCAAACCTGAAGCAGTGTGTATGTTCATTTTCCTTTTTCAATGTCCTGAGAGGACGGCCTTTAGCATTAATTTTTTGATGTTTTGTTCAAACGGTGATTTATGGATAACCACATATTCTCTTGTGTGGATTTTGTTTTAAGGGCCTGATCACACATTGATTAATTCCTGGTCCGGGTGATATGATTGTCCTGATTTATTTATGGCACTATACGGAAGTTGACAGATAAATGCACAATTTAATGCACCGGAGTTTTGCATCATCAGTAGTCTATCTTTGTTATCAATCCTACTAATATTTCCTTTCCAGTCCCCCGTTCTCCAACCCTCCACCCCCAAACCAAAAAAGTTATTTGAACAAAATTAGTACTTTGGAGCTTATATTTTGTTTATCTTCAAAATTTCAGAACTCATTCAACGGATGCATAAACTGTTGGCTGAGAATCAGAAACAAGTAGCGCAACCAGTTGACTGTAGGAGTACTGTGTCTAAATCTACAGGTAGGAAGGCAGGCCTCAGTAGCCCCGAGTCATGCATAACAAGTGGCTCAGCTCAAGATTCCAGAAATGTGGCAATATTGGGGGCTGGAAGAGATTCCAGATTTGCAGTGTCAACCTGTAGCCAGACAAAACCACACTGTGACATCCAGGATAATGTGAAAGAAACAGAGCATTGCCAGACAAGTGATTCTGGTAGCGCAAATAGTGTTGTTGAGGATGGTGATCTGGAGCCAAAAGTAGCAGATTATGATCGAAAKACAGGTTGCAAAATTGTTTCTCACGAAGCTAGCTACAGAAAAATAGATGTACATGGAATTAGGGAGAGAATAAAAAAAAGGAAATTGGATAGACAGAGAGAAATGAAGTTAGTTGGTGCTGTGGATCATGATGTGGACGGTGAAGCTTGGATAGAAAAAGAGCTTGAAAGTGGAATAGAGAAGTCATCTCCCTGCCAAGAGAAGCGACAAAGATCTTCGCATATTTGAGCCATAAAGAAAAAAAGGATTGCACCGAACTAGTGAAATTATGGTTGAAAGTGCATCTTTACAAATATCTACAGGAGATGTTCTCATCAAATTTTATTTGAAAAGTCCTGCAACTGATATATATTTGTACTCTTTTCTTTGAGAATGAAGTGCAAGGAAAGGGTCTAATCCATTATTTCTTGTGATCGAATTAGGCATTTTATATGCAAGTGTTTCATGTTGCAAAGGCGGCCAATTTTGATGTATTGGCTTAGCAGGTTAATTTTCTAACAAAGGTTTCTCGTGCTTGTTCACAACTCTGAATTGTGGGGAAATTAGGCAATTTTGGGATCCCCTGAATTAGGCACATCTTGTATGTAGAGTTTTCCATGTAGTTCGCCCCAATTTGATGTAAAGCTGATGTCTTTTTGGCGTAGTTTGTTGATTTTCTAATGATGGTATTTGTACTCGTTCGCAACTCTGAATTTCCCCATTCGTTTGGGCTGGGGTGGCGTGGGGTGGGGTGGGGGGGGGGGAGGAGGGGCAATGAAGCTTCCCGTGCCCTTTTTGATATATAGAAGAGCGTTCGTTAGGCAATTTATTAATTTTGCTGGGGACCTGTGAATCAGTTTCTGAAGGCTTCTCCATGAACAGAAACATGAAGCCAAAAAAAATGAAGACAATCACAATTGTGCACGGACCTCAGTTAAAGTATCTGAGAAAAGTTGCACCCCAGTAGAAGACTTAGTTGAAAAACTGTCCCTTTACATGCATGAAAGACTCAAGTCATCTAAAGATCACTGCTATTGGTCTTTTGTTTGCTTTGTGACACTTGTTTAATCAATCTGTCTCAGTATTGTCAAAAAAGGAAGATATTATTTTGGTTGTAGTTTCTTGGACAAGAACGCTTCGCAGCAACTCAGCCAAGATAGGAGCACTGCTGTATAAATGGCATCAGGAGTCACACTCACGATCGTGGTTGTGTACAGGATCTGGTGTCTGTTAGTCTAGGGAAACATAAGGAATCTTAACTTTGAATTGATATGGACTAGCCATTTTGATCATAAATATGGCGCTTGCTTGCTGTCCTAGGAATGCCTATATTTGAACAGTCAAATACTCATTTAAAATGTCTCTCTTCTACATTTGGATGTCGATATGACGAAAAGTTGGTTGCTTAGCTCTATACTCTGCCTCACATCTCCAATATGTTCTGCTAAATATACAACTTCAGTATCTATTCTCCAGATGCATGTCACGAAGTGTAGTGTTTGATTAGCAGTTCCTGAAAGCCACCAGGATTACATAGTTTACTGTTTACTGAGCCATTATAAGTAGCTCTAGATTGTCAAGGGAACTATGCAGCCAAGACAATTCTTGGTGAAGGTGCCTTTAAAGAGTCATTGTCTGAAGATTTCTTTTGACTGCTTTTTGCATACGTTAAAATTCTTGCATGGTAGGAAAGTTAGAGACACTGGAGTTTGTTTCTCCTATCTTATACTGAAAGCAGGATTATTCTCTAGTATCTACTGCTATTGACTGGCAACCATATCCTATGGAACTAGACGTGTTTCAGAGTGTTCATTGAGAAAAAAAAGTACCTTAGGTTTGTTTACAAAAATGTTTAGCTTCTGATTGAACTTCAATTAGCCTTTAAGCGTCTTAATATTCATKTGCTCGATTTTGATGGCAAAATCCTGCATTGTTCCAATTGTAAGAGCAGAATATTAGGAATTTATGAAGAATGCTTCTATTTGCAATGCAAGAACAAGGCAGATTTCCCAATATCCGGAGGAATCAGGCTTTGAGGACGATTAGGGGTGGATGAAAGTCCAAATTTAACGGAGTATATAGTTTGTCTTTGCTTAAAAGAGAATCACTTTGACAAATTTATTGCTGATTTCCTTTTTACTTTGCTTCTTCTTTTCCTACATTGCTATAGATAGATAAGCAATGACTCTTGAAAAGCTTATCAGACCAGGATTACAGCAGTTCACTGGTCCAACAAAAGTATCATGGGTTGTTTCCGCAGCATATTCTACTTTAGTATTTTAAAGTTCCCTTTTCAGTCTTGTACATAAGAGAGGTGCCTAATTAGGAATTGGTTACTTTGATTTCTCCTCAACATCTTGCTTTTTGAACAAGAAAGATGCATCCTTTCCTTTTTCTTCTTTCAAATGAGTACATCAGCAAAAAACTATGCTTTTGTTTCCCATGTGGGTATGACATCTTGATTAATTTGATCATAGAGATGGCAGCCCTCTAGTAAGGCTATCGACAGCAATGCCTAAATAAAAACTGTGGAATCTGATAGAGCAAATATTAGTTGAACAATACCATTGTAATGGTGTGATTTGTACTCTGCAATGAGGCCATCCTTTTCTTATAGTTTCATTGGTTGGATCATCTTTGCCCTTTTGCAGTTCAAAATTGAGTAAGTTTATTTGGAAGGAGCGTATTGAAGAAATTCAAATTGATATATATATAACTGAGTAGACGTCCAAAACGAGGACGAGCAAGGCCCAGTTGCCGGATATCATAGTCCTACTGAAATAACTACTATATTCTTCGACTTCAGTGCGTTGTCTTCTTCTCAAGTGCCTTTTAGGTCCTCCAACTTTAGACCTCCTTTTAAGGGTTTTGCCCGAGTATAAGTCACTCTAAACCTCATAATTTAGTCCTAAACTCCAAATCAATGTAAAGTTCTTTCCTCAGTGGGATATGGATTGCTAAGACAGAAGTATTAGTTCGAGGGTCAAATAATTCTTTTCTGGCCTTAATCAACGAACGCCAGCCAAGAGGAGCCAAACAAGCTATGTGTAGTTTATAGTGTCAATGGACCTTTTTCCTTCGGCAGTCTTCAACACATTCATCTATGACGGGAAAGTGAATGCCTGAACCTGGATTAAGAAGCATTAGCTTTGTTAAATTCATTGTTTACATATATACGTTTGTTTTCAAGAATCAGCAAACTCCTAACATATACAATCATAGGTAGCTTGCAGAAATAGGGTCGCATATATGTATCTTTGTATCCAATTAAGTTGAAGGGTGATCTATATGTATTTTATATCTTTAACTTCGTTCTGAACCTGCATTAAGGACCTTCCAAACTCCCACGAGCAAGAATCGAGCTTGACTGGGAAGGACTGTGTACATATATATAGATAGGCGCATTAAGAATATGAAGTGCACTGCTGAATTCAACTAAGATATAGTAGATGGCTTTCCATGGAGTTTTGACTCAAAAGTTAGCTACTTTGAAGTCAAGACGTTTCTTTAAATTAAGTGATCCTGATGGAGCCCTAATGTCATCAATGATAGCAATTAGCTTACTTTTAGAGTACTAATGTACTATAGGGTTTTAGTGGCTGGGGTATATGTTGTACTATTTAATTAGCTCTTCTTCTGCTCCTTCCGAATATGCTTTCCTTTTCATATATCTGCAGTTTTCTTCTGCTATCTGTAACAAATGAACCTGCAGCAGGGAACTTAAAATATTCAGTATTTTTATAGGAAAATATAAACTTGACGCCCTTTAGGATCATAGAGGGATTACATATATATTGTCATACTATCTCCTTTCAGGAGGGGATAATGGCATTTGGTAATGTATTTCCTCAATAATTAGGTACTTGTGGGATCAAAACCTACTTAATAAGTTTTGCCTGTTTTTGGGGTCAAAACAGCTCACTGAATTGGAAAGTGAATTTTCTTGTTTTGTAAATTTTCTGTATATCTGAAGGATTTAAGAAAGTAACATTAAACAATGCCAAGAAACTCCAAGAAAATATGGAAAAAGTGCAGGCAAATGATATTAATAGTAGTAATTAAGATGCAGAAGCAGTATGCAGATGCCATTACAGTAACATATTTCGGGACAATATCTCTTCACGGGACATTCAAAACCTACTTTAGTTCTCTTTGAACGAATCTTGAAAGGGAGAGAATTTTGATTATTTAAAGATTGGTGTAAACCATTCCTGACTCAGAAAAACAGCTTTTAATGAAATCAAACTTTGGAAGATAGTGAGACTAAGAAGTATGGAAAGGTGACAATCGAGAGAAGGGCTTGCAATAAAGAAGATTAGCTTTGAACAAGAAATGCAGAACCGTCTGTTTGTGTATGCATTCTGCCCTGTCCGTTTAGCATAGAAAATTATAAATATAAGGTGTAGGCTGTGTGGGCATGCTGGAAGGAGGTAAAAGGAAAGGAAAAAGGGCATAAAGCAAAGGCAAAGTTGCCCATACTCTGATCTCACATTCTCCCATCAACTTTTCATCGGATTTGAACTTTTGTGGGGRTCATTTGATTATTATGGCTTTTGTTTCATTAATCATGATTAATTATATCCTGCATCATTCTTTCTTAATTCTTCACTAGATATCTGCACTTAATTATACAGCAGAAGCCAACAAAATCAGTAAGAAAGTAGCTTGCCCCGGCTTTTCTTGCTCTTCAGTTTGCTTTCTTTATAGTTTTTTTCAATTTATAGCAGACACCCTTTAGTATTTCTGTAGCAAGGAGCTACTTATGGAGATTCTGAGTTGCAGATTTTTCGTCCTCAACAACATCTATAAAAAAGATGAAGATACTAAGGATTTGTCTTCCATAATGTTTTAACAAGAGTGTATATATCGATCAATTCAGGATTTTTCTTCAAAAGATGGTGAAGAACGATGTACCTGTAGATGCCATAAATTTGTCTACTGGGAGGTGCTACATGATCGCTGTTTCTGCTTGCCACTAATGTATTATAAGATTCAAGAAAATACATAGAGTAACATAGAGTATGTGTATATATGCCTTCCAAGATATTGTTTTAAACGAAAATGAGCATGGCATGCCAAGGCATCTATTCTTTTTTTCAAGGATTGTTGTTGGGGTCTTCGATCAAGGATATTCTGACACATTACAATTCTAAAATCCTCCTACACAGACCTAACAACTTCTGACCTTATATTTCCCGATAAGTTTTTGGTACTAATTGTTTTATTTTTGGTAAAGCTTGTGGTAGCAATTTACTACAGACATAAAGCCACTAAGAGGTGAAAAGTCCTTGTACTTTTAAATCTTATAACCACCATTAATGCTGTAAGTTCACCAGATGGTGTMGTTCTACATTATAGGACTTATAAATTGTTCAATGATTTAGCTCATTCGTTCTGACTGCATCTAACATGCTTCCCTTTCATAAGCCTCCTTCTTCTCTGGAGAGAAGAAGGTGCTGCTGCTAATTGTACGCATGTCTTTATATGTTCTGTGTCTTGATTTTGAAGCTTGTTTTAGGCTGCTCTCAGATCCATGAACAAATACTGAACTTGTAAGATTTGTAATATAGAGAACTTAGCTTGCTTCGTCTATAACCTTATTTGGTAGACCACCGTTATTAACTCAAAATTTAGACCACTAATGATTTTTGCATAAACTGTTCTAAAAGTTATCCACATTTCAAAATCATATTGAAATGATAAATCTTTAAACATATTTAAAGTTTGTCCTTTCATAMGCCGAAGGCAAGGAGTGATCAGAGACTGCAACTGCAAAGTGCACACCGGCCTTCACTCTTGGGCTTTTTATTGCTTGCTGGGATGCAATATATAGTGTCAGAAATGATGGACAGCGCTTGACCGCGAAGGAGCCAAACCGGTGATCCAGAAACACTAAGAGAATGATGATGTCACAGAAAGTTCAATTTGACATCATTATTGTGATATCCTGTAGCTGTCCTATTATATATAGTTTGGGTTGTCATGTTTATCTCGTATATTAATATTAAAAGTATCCTCACAGCAAARACATACTTATATAGATACAGTACACACAGAGGTTCATATAGTCATGGCCTTTTCTTGATCAGTGGTCCCCTTATATATGAACCGATGTGTTTCATGAGATTTTGTTCATTCTTCTTTGGGTGTATATATTCTGTTCTTCGCAGGTTCTGGCTATGGCTGACCCTTCCACGTTGTCTGCACAAAGCTTGGCTTTGTTTCAGTTTSTTGTACATACATACACGTACGATAAAGAGAACTAAAATGCGATCAATCATCCATTGAACTTTTTGGAGCTTGCTGTATTTCTGCAGAAAATTCAATGTATATATATGATCTGATCGATTACTCTCACTAAATCTTAAACAGAAAGTGATATATATAAGCTAGAAAAAGGGAAGAAACTCCAGTTCGATCGAAGCCATTAATCAGACCCTCAGAAAATGAATAGGTGATGACCCATATCCCCACAAATCACATATATGCTTCTGCTGCGGTTAAGGCCCCATGCAGCTTCTGGTCTCTCGACCTTGTGAAGTTATATATTACACCTTATCTCRCAAGTACAGCAATGCCAACCAGTCATGTTTTGAGAGATATGAAACTTATAAAATCTTTATTTAGTGTTCTTCTTTTTTACTTTATATCACCATATTCAGAACATTTAATTCAGACTAATCTAGATTCGAGTTGGGAAAGGATCCCAAAGAGGGCTGGACCAGAGCTCTTCCAACATCGTTGTTTGTTTGCTGTATCTACAATACTCGAACTTGACACTTTTTCATAGTAAGTCGGAAAGTTAATTAAATTTAGAGGTAAAAGAAAATCCTTTTAAAATCGAGGTAAAAGAATTTTTTCTTTATGCCATCTATAATTTCGAAACATTTGACACTAACTAATGCCATCTATAATTTCGAAACATTTGACACTAACTAATCTAGGTTCGAATCGGGAGATCCTATAAAAGGAATGGACAAGAGCTCTCATAAAATCTATTGTTTATTCCATTTGTAAAATTCGATTACGAAACTTCTTTATTGTAAGTCAAAAAGTTAATTAATAAAAGCTTAGAGCTAAAAAAGAATTTTTTTTAAAATCGAAGTAAAAGAGTTGACAAATTAATTAAACGAGTAGAACAATATTGTGCACATGYATGTCGATTAAGTTCAAAGAAAGGGATTAGGGTTTTTGAGATATTAATTAAAGAATGAATAATTTGTTTTAAACGGATACTTAAAAGGTGTTTAATTAAATTAAGGAATAAGTAATGTGTCCCAAATAGAAGACCCAAAAGATGTATTTTTAAATGAGATTAATTAAAATGTCCCCCTCTTTTTGGAAGAAATTACAAATAAGCTTCCATTTTGAGGACCACAAGAAAATGATTCAGCGAGGAAGACAATACAAAGGAGCCAGACCAAAGAGAGCTATGGGATATCCTCGGCTGTGCTGTATGTACATATGAAACAGAGAGCGGATACAATATAAAGACTGAGAAGAACATGTGGTTATGAGAGAGGAGAGAGCGTGGGCTTCATCATTTCTCTTCTTAGGCTTTTCTTGAAAGCCTTGGGATCGAAGGCAGGCCGGATCTTAATCATGGCGTAGGGAAACCATAGTAATCATCCTCCTGTTATTGCAGTGTGCAAAGAGGTTCACAGAGAGAGAGAGAGAGAGAAAGAGACAGAGAGACATACAGACACAGATAAAAATTCATTTTTTTATTTTGTGAAGGGGTGCAAAAGTTGTCTGAAAAGTGTAAAGGAAAAAAATAATAGAGAGTTCATGATCATCAAAGTTTCCTCCTGTTAAGAAGAAGATAGATATATTGAAGCTCTCTTTCTTCCTTTCTTTCTTTTCAAGGCTGCTTTGATGAAAGAGTAAAGATGAAACTATGAAAAGTTGGTAAAAGCAAACAAGGTATGTGGATGTGGGTATCATCTGAGATGTTCCTTTGCTTGAATATTCGAGTTGGAGTGAGAAATTCATGGAGCTGCTTAGAGCTTTGATTTTCTGCTACTAATTAATTTTAATTATTCATCTTGGGATTTTCAAGTGGTTTAAAAATATTATCGTTCTCTCTCATCATGGAATCTGCAAAACATTCTCTCCAAGAGCAGCTTCTTCATGCTTCCTCTTCTTCTACTTTACTCAACTCTTCTAGCTATGCTGCTGCTACTACTACTGGAAGCTCCCATGTCTGCTGGACACCCGATACCATCTTGTAAGTGATCTCTCTCTCCCAATTAAGCTTTGCTTTAGTTGTGCAATGATGCTATGTTGACTCCAACCCACACCATTATGATCTATTCATCGCACTTGGCATCTCTCTCTTGTCCTTCTTTTCATCTACTTTGTTGATTTGATTTGTGTCAATCACAAAGTGCTCTCAAACTCAAACTAGGCTCCAATACGGTCTCGGTCTACTAATTATATATCCCCTAATAGTTTTTCAAATCTCAGACTGCACTTAGAAAAGTTCTCTAAAGAACAAAAAAAGAGAGAAATTTTCTAATTCGACTGCTTACCATGGAGGGCTGAAGAACTTCCAACACAAAGAATGAGCTAATGGTTCTTTGTTTCAGACTGGAACTAGGGTTTAGGGTTCTTGGGAGTACTATATTTATATGAGCTTTCTTTCATAATTGGCTGTGCAGGAATACTGGCGGCTTCGGTTCGTATGCTAATGCAGGTGGAACTCTTGTGAACTCAAGAAATCCAAGACTACAAAATGATATTCTAGTCTCCTCATTCGATGCCCCCATGACTCAAGATTTATGCTTCGACTGGACTCACAGAACAGGGAGTACCACTTTCACCAATAATCAGTCTTCTCACGATTTGCAGCTCTCTCAGATTAAACGCGAACTTTCAGATTCTTACTCGAGATTCAGTGAGATGATTAGCAGCCCATCATCTATAATAGAGGACATGCAGAATCAGCCTACAACATGCTATGCAKAGAAGGAGCACAGAGATATAAATGATATCAATGTCAAACTCRTGCTTAGAACGCTTTCTTCTGGAGGTCAAAGTAGCACTGACCTTCGATCTTGTCCCGAAGATTTCTACTGTAGTTCTTCTGCTTCACATGGTCCAGCTCCACCTCATAGAGGGGCCTTCAGCCAGATATATCCTACCATAAACGTCTCAAACTTCAGTCAGACATCGTTGGCAAATTCATCTAGCGCTATTGATTCGAACTTGAACGCGTTGGATCTCTTCCACTCTGCAAGTTTTGGTGGGAGTCTTCGCCAGTCATTGCAAGATCAACTAGGCCTTCCTGGAAGTGGTCTTTCTCATGGCCTTGATTATATGAAGCAATCAATTCAAAGACCATCGAACTGTAGCAATGTGAGTATATACATATCTTCTCCTTTGAAGCAACACTCGTGCCAGCCTGCAAGCAAAGGTTTGCTACATGAAAATTTCTAGCTTGCTACTAGGAAATAGCAAAGTCTCGACTAAGTTTTAACATTCTGGATTGATTTTTAACCCAAGGCATGCTTTTATTTTCTCTGTAATCAGCATCAGAATTCTGACAAATCAGCTACAGTCTAGATGAAAGCTGAACCGGGACGGCGCTACGTTTATTTGTAAAATCTGCAATTCTTTGCTATTAAGAACTTAAACATATGAAAAGGAAACAGATGAGATTCCAAACCTACTGTTGAGCGGATGCATCTCATTAATAAATTGAAAAGCTACAAATCTTTTTCTTTGTCGAATAAAACGTTACCTGAAGGCGGGCTTTAAAAGATACTTAGCTTTATACATTGCATGCAACTTTTTCTTTCTTTATATTAATTTCAGGATTAATTTCTGTTCTCCTGTTTGTTATGACTGAAAAATGGTTGTAATCACTGCTAATCTTCACTTGTTGAATCTGAAGATGACACCCTTCAGCAGTGGAGTTGCAGAACCAAAAAGATCTGCCGTTGTTTCGGAGTCAAAGGCACCTCAAGCGGCAGCCAAGAGATCCAGATTGGAGTCGCGTGCTCCCTGTCCTCCCTTTAAGGTGACVTAAGGATTGATTGAACCCCAAAAGAGTGTAATAGTCCTTGCTTCTTTCACCATTTCTAACCTTCCTATGGATTGTGAATTACAACCAGGTCAGAAAAGAGAAATTAGGAGATAGAATTGCAGCCCTTCAACAGTTAGTAGCACCCTTTGGCAAGGTGCTTCTCTTATTCTTCTATGCAGCATTTTCATGGTCATCATTATACATTTCTCAGAAGTTCTCGTTTTGATTATGTTGAGCTTGATACTGAACATATGAATACATGTACTATAACCCCAAGAGATTAATCCACAGTACTTGTATTTGTTTTTTCTTTTCCATTATTTGCAAATTTACTCCTTTGAATTTGATTCTGCATGCATGTTCTACTTACCCTAGCATCACAAAAGCCAACACTTAAAAGCCTGAAATAGGCCTGCTCAGTGCTCCCTATGGCTATCAGCTCCACAGGTTCAAACTTTGAGGAGGAATCTTAGAAATATACGGAAAGGAGGAACGTAATGCTTAGGAGTTGGGACATTATAGATATAATCAAAGGTTGCATCCATCTATATAGCACACCGTACACTAGGATTTTTGTTTTCTTGATTTTTCAATCGATTAACTATTTCCTATTGTTTAAATTAATTTTGCACGTGGCTCATGTAATGGAGAATATTTCAGACAGACACAGCATCCGTACTAATGGAGGCCATTGGGTATATCAAATTCCTTCAAAACCAAGTCGAGGTACTTCGTCTTCCCCTCCTTCAAAATATTCTTCCTACTGCTTCCACTTTAATTTGTCATATATACAGCCCTTCACAGCCATAGCACCAGAGAAGCTTTATATCACCTAATATGGACACACACACATATATATTCAAGAACTGCACCATCAAATTGAGACATAGTTTATTATGGCTTCTGTTACTTTTGTAGTCCTTGGGTTATTCTGTTTCCATTTAGTGGAACACTATAAAGATCATTATTAGGTGTGAGCTTCTGATCTTTTGTTTTTGCAGACTTTAAGCGTCCCCTACCTAAAGTCCTCACGCAACAAGACACAAAAAGCTGTGCAAGTGGTAAGAATCCCTCAACTAGATAGGTTTCTGCAGACTTTAATCCCTCTAGCTGAGCCACTTGGATTCTTGATTCTGGAATCAGGGTCAGGCAGAGAATGGAAGTGAAGAAAGAAAACGAGACCTAAGAAGCCGAGGGCTTTGCCTGGTGCCCTTGTCATGCCTGTCTTATATGACTGACAGCGGTGGAGCTGTCTGGCCACCAGCTAACTTCGGCGGAGGAACTTGACTAGGAAGCCATTGATTTGGTTTGCAGCCTTCTTAATATGACTTTTCACCTTTTTCTTAATTTTTTATTAGGATATTCAAGAAATATAAGATTCCTAAGCTTGTATTGATGACCATAATTTAGCTACTCTTGTTTTCATAGCATGAATATTAATGGAACAAACTTGGTCATTCTCGAAAGAGCTAAGCTTCTAGAATGGACCAAGTTTGATCCATTAACCATTCAATATCTTTATAAGAAAACAGGAAATTTGCATTCTTGCCTTCAATTTATTGTTTATTTTCTTTGCAATTATGTCTCAATTTTTTTTCTTTTTATTACTTATTTACAAGTCATATGCCATTCACGGGGAATCCAATAAAATACACATACCATTTGCGTGCCTTATAATTAAAGGATTAAATGATTATTTAAGCATTAACTTTTCATATTCGAAATATATATATATATTAAAATATTCAAAATCTAATTAGGATACAAATTAAATTTAGTTTCTCAAGTCATTCAACATATATTAATAATTTTTTAATATTATCTCTATTTATTTTTATCACTTTATCCTATTCAATCTTAAAATCCGCTTCAACAATGCTTCAAATATATTGTCTTTGATTTAATTACTTCTATATTTTTCAAGGGGAGGAAGAAGATCAAAATTAAATTTAATTTATTATTGTCTTGTGATGGGTGAGGGAAGAAAAAGGGTAGTTTAGGAACCTTAGTAATAAATATATCTTGAATTTAAAAATCATGAATATGTATATATAAATATTTAAAATGATCTATATCATGATATAGACATAGAATTGGAGATCTTCTCTATAGTCAGAGTATGACGTCTATATAGTCTTTAATTCCTATAAATCATTTCTTTTCCTATCTTAGAAGTTAAAATTTATATATATTTTATTTTTATTGGTGCAACAAACGAATATAACACATAAATATATTATAAAATTTGAAACACAAACATACTAACCAATATCCAAAATCAAATTTGCATTGCACACTTCTTATGGAGGCAATATTTATAGGCCAATCCCCATTGTATTTAATTAAGAAATTCTATGGGTCGAATCTTTACTATTATCTTATTTAATATCTTTGTCTATTATTTAGTATCTATGTCATAATAAATTCATACCTTCTTACTAGGAAACTAAATGAAACCTAAAAAAGGAAAGAAAGGACGGAAAGTGAGGAAGAAATAGATGTAGAAATAGAAACAATTCTTGAAATTAAAGGGATTAAAGAATTTTATTTCTTTATTTTTTAAATTACAAATAATAAAATTGATTATTCAATTATTAACATTAATATATATATTTAAATATTTAAAAGTAATTTAGGATCAGTAATAAAATAATTGCATAAGTAATTAGAGAAAAAAATAAAGTGATGATCCTCTATGTTTATACTTAGGATTGCCCAGATTCAGCTGATCGAAAATGTGATTCTAGTATCTTAAATGGGCCCCGGTAATTTTGCAAAGGAGGACCCCAAGTTTTGGGAAATTGTACTCTAAGGAACCTTATCCGAATTGCAGACTARCTCGGTAATGGTTATATACGTGGCAAACATCTAGAGAATTAATGCTTTTCCGTTATCGTCGAATGCCGGCACTGCGGCTTTTGTCAGAGAGATTAGTGCTAACACCATCCAAACAAACAAYCCTCTAGTTTTCCTAAAAGGTCAGAAATGCCCTTCCAGATGTACATATTGTTGCAAAGAGAAAATTTTCTCTCATCAAAAGCTATTTCAATTTTTTAATATTTAAAATATTATTGTGAATTTAATTTTGAGTTTTTTATTACAATTAATATAAATTTATTTTTTTGAGTTCACATCATCTAAAACATAATCATAGTATAATTTATAGAAGTTTGAAAGCCATTATTCCTTTTTTAATTATTTATATGAAAGTGAATTCTAATTATATTTAATGTGTGCCTTCAACATTTTTTAGTAAATATATGTAAAAGTCTCTATTATCTTATTTTATCTTCAAATAATGAACAAACAAAAAAGTATTTGAATGATAATTTATGTAAATTATGAATTCTTATATCGGTAAGTATTCCTCATTTATCATAATATTTATTTTTAATAAACATTTTAAAACATCAAATTTATATCGAGAAATAAGTTTGATTGTCCATCTTTTTAAATATCATATATATCTAAGGCATTTTTCGAGTAATTCAAGCAATTAGATATCCAGCTTGAGTTTATATTATATGATTGATTAATGAAAATACTTTATATTTTTTATGTATTTCACATATCACATTAGATAGATATCATATTCGTGAAATATAATTCACTTTCAAGATATTTTGATGTAAATTTTATTAATAATATGTGTGTTTTCATTAACAAATTCTACTAAAACTTGAATGGGAGGAACATTCTGATCGATTACTTCACTGTAGCCTTAATCATCATCTTCTTCTTCTTTCCCTCTCCATGTCTAGGCCACCACTACCCTCTCCTCTCTTCCCTACATATATGTGTTATCTTGTGCATAAATTTTATATTACTTTTTACTTTTATTGAAAGGGATATCATTAATTAAATTATTACTATATAAATTACTTCATTAGAGCTTTTAATAAATATCCTTTATATTTTGGTTAAGAGAAACTAGCAAATTATAAGATTAAAATTGCATTATAAATATCGAAACGATACGAATAGAGATTAATCTGGACGTGATGTACCCTAAAATCACTCTAATAAAAACTTTGTTATGAGGGCATTCTATGGAACATTGGTTTTGGCAAATAAAGAAATTCATTTTATTTCATTTTGAAGTCTCTAACTAGGAGTCAAAAGGGCGAAAATTGTCATTTAACCAAAGTGCCCAACTGAAGGAATCAATGACCTTAACAGATAATTATGGGGTGAGAGGGGTTGGGTTGGAGGGTTCTACATATTGGATGATGATGACGATGATGATGGTGACGGAAACTCATTTTGATTTTTGCCCATTGAATTAATATCTTAGCAACTGGGACTARAGAGGGAAGTTCTTGTATACTCATCACAGTCCTACAATCCTATAAATTTATAGTAGATCGGATATTGCAAGCAAAGAAAAGAATCTCTTATCTAAATTATTCTCCTCTTCTTCTTCAGCMTTCCTTTTGTCTAGTTTATCCTGTTCTTCTCTCCGACGGTACATATCTTTTGTAACTACAACTACTTCCACTTTTCATTCATCCCTCATCTGCTTCTTCTTGGATTCTCATTTTTTTCCTAGTCGTTGTACTGAGATCATACCATTTTGATTTGGAGAACTACAGGTTACAGATAGGTGGTGACCTGAAGTTCTTAATTCTTGAGGATTTTCAAAGATCGGGAGCTTTTTCTCTTCATATATTCAGGTCTGGGTTTGATCTATACAGATGTAACTGGAAACTTTTGTTGTATATGGGCTTGAATTATATGTCGGACGAACTCTGTAATTCTTGATATTTATGTAGACCTAACTTTCACATATGGGCTTTGTTATTGTGCTGTGTAAGATCGAATTTGACTACAATTTACCGCAAATAAGCATAAAGTAACAGCCTTGTTTCATTTTGTGCACCTCTCCTGTAGTCGAATCTGGTATGAATTTGATCGGTTAAGGAGAAGAAAGGCGAGAGTTCAAAAGGCATTACTTTGTGAGAGATATTGAGATAGGGTGGAAAAGGTTGACCCTTCTTTCCACACTTCTTGCTGTGAGAGATTGGATTAAAAAGGCCGATTCTGGAAGAATATGTTAACTGTGAATTTCGAGGACCATCGGATGATATCCATTTACTTGTGAATTTCAGATAACTAGCCTTTTATATTTTTCTGGAATTGATTTATCTGCCGTTTGCTTCTTCTTCCATGTGATTAGGGATCAAAAGATCTATTTTGTTTAGAATATTAGTTTCTGAACTGCTGTTTATGATCTTTTAATACAAATACTCTTATGAGTGCATTGACGGAACAAGGCTATTCAATCTTCACGATATTACTCAACTTCACCAAAGCAATATTTCAGATTCCTTCAATTCAAGTACTTGTGGCCATGATTACAGGCATTATATGATAGGCATATGTTGATCATCCTTTGTGATGCTGGAACTTTTTTCTCTTTTTGTCATTCATAAARGTAACAAGCATTTATTTTCCACGAAGCAATARACTTTGTATTACATTTGACCGAAGATTATAATTTGTTTACTTCTTGATGCTTCCCAAAGGAGTGGAGATGGGTTCATTACAAGGGCCAGTCGTTTGCCCTGTTGTCCGTGCAAAACGAACTGGACTATGCAGTGTACCTCTCTATATGCCTTCAGTTAAGGCTACAAATCTTATTAGAAGTGGATTTTGGGGGCTTAAAGGGATTAATGGGGCTGATTTGGCTAATCAAACACGTATGCGAACAAACAAGGCCATAAGATGTACTTTCAGCTCATCATCAAATGACAATGGAAGCATGGCTGGAAATTCCAACGAGAGTGACGCAGATTTTGTGAACTCCACTGTGGTAGAAGCTGGTACGCTTATTTTATTTTTCTTATATTGTTCAATTGTTTCCCCTTCCCCTTTATTTTTTTCATGTTTGATTCTCAATAAGACTGTCAGTCTGAAACTAGATGTTCATTATGCCACTCCTTTTTGTTCAAAATAAGAAAAGTTAATTACCTTGGTAAATTTGAATTGAAATTTGGATATTCTAGAGGAAATTAATGATCTTAAATGACACATTTTGGTGTTTTGTGTTGCAATGGGGAACCTAAATGAAGATGTTTCATATTATTTTACCAGTGTTCCAGAACAGCAGTTTTGAGAGGCATATTGTCCTAATTTTCTTTGATGCTAAAATCTTTTGATCAGAATTTCATCTCGATTTATTGTTTTTTTGGTCTCAGTTTTTGTAAGTTTGTCAAGTTATCTATAGTCTATAAAGTTGCATGTGGCACCTAATACAAGATATCAACTGTCAGGAATTGCCTTAATTTAATCGTTTCAGTCTGCTATGCATCTGCTTTACTATGATGGACCAATTTTTCTCTGTTATTTTGTCTTTCTAACATATATTCCACAGTTGAAGTGAGGAGTGGTCCAGATGGTTTCATGATCAAGATGAGAGATGGTAGGCATTTGAGATGTGTCCATAACAATCCTCAGAGTGGGCATCTGCCTGATTATTCTCCACATCCTGCAATAGTACTAAAAATGGAAGATGGGACTGGTCTACTTCTTCCCATAATCGTCTGTAAGTGATTTAAGCTTCTCACCTTTAACAGTGCTTTTATTTCCAGGATTCTATCTTATTTCTTTTCTTTTACTGGCTTTACCACTAACCAAATTACCTCTATGCCAGTGGAGATGCCCAGTGTACTGCTCATGGCAGCTGTACGGAACGTCCCGATTGTAAGTTCGATATTCTTGGGCTGTTAACTTGAATATTATAATCCCTGGCTTGTGAATGACAAAATAGTTGTTTGCTCCAGGCTAGACCCACCATGTATCAAGTGGTGAAGGAGATGATRGAGAAGATGGGTTATGCAGTAAGTTTATAACTGATCTATGCAAGATTGATTGGTTGTTCTCACTGCTGCACAGATTCTCTCCAACTTATTGTTGCTCGTATTCAGGTGAAACTTGTACGAGTAACCAAGAGAGTGCATGAAGCATATTTCGCTCAGTTAATTCTAACAAAGGTATATCAGTTTGGTTGACCTGTCATGAAGTTCAGTACTCTTTAAAGGTTTTCTTATTGAGAGTACGTCTATGTTTGATCTCAGTTGGATAATGAAGCGGACATTATTAACTTTGACCTTCGGCCTTCTGATGCTATTAACATTGCAGTGAGATGCAAGGTAAGTAAACTTAAWAGCAATTATGGAACTCTTTGTCCATATAATTCTAGGATCATTTCAGATGCTGCATTGAGGGTAACTGATCATGCCATTATTTGTGGTACTAATTTAACAATGTTTTTTATGAGGACGAATAAATGCTAAGTTTGAAATCGTCTTCTATATTTTAGGTTCACTTTCAGCATGAGTATAAGATGATTTGATGTATCGGAATGTTAATTTAACTAATAAACTAATCTRTCCAAAGCTGAGGGTGAGGATAGAACAGGATGGAGGTGAAATGGTTAAGTGTTGGTGTGTTATTGGACCCACAGGTTCCAATCATTCTTTTTCTTGAAAGAAAATATTTCWCCCCTCTTTACGCATTTATTTCTTCTCTTATCCCCAACTCTCTTTTTACCCCAACCTCCAAGGAGCGCACAAACAAACAAAAGTCAATTTTCTTTGGCTCCTATATACCATGGTATGAAATTGGTGACAATCTGTGCGMGTTGGATAGATGAGCCTCTTTGTTAGTTGAAGTATATTTTTATAACTTTGAAAATCAAGAGTTTCTATGGAAATAGGCATGATAATGAGCCTTAATCTAGTAGCTTCTGAAACTTGTAGGTCACAAATGCTACCTTCATGTATTATTGGTTATATTGTTATGAAGAGCTAGCTTCTGGACATGCAAGATGGTTGACTCAATTTGTTTTCTTATAGGTTCCAATACAAGTCAACAAATACTTGGCATACAGTGATGGTATGAGAGTGATTGAATCTGCWAAGCCAACACTGCATAGCTCAGCTTCAGATGGCTTGCTGTTTACAGAACAAGACAGGTAAACTTAAGTATTCCCTTGGACCCTGTTGGGCAATTTCAAGCTCTGTTACAACTGGGGGTGCACAAATACACTGTGCTTAATACTTTATAGATGCCTAATTGCTTGGTTATTGTGGTTTTTTTGTGAGAGGCCGTAGTTGTGATTTTTCATTCTGATCACCAAAATATTTTCAAGAGTTTGATCTTGTTTATGGGAATAAACAGTAAGGTACTARGCACYTTTATTTTCATTGGGTTGTCTTAATATGATTGTGTGTAAGGTGGTTCACGAAAGGAAGTGGAGGGTGGGGATGCCTTTCTGCGTATGTGAAGTAGATGGGAAACATGGAGGACCTGATTCTCTCTCTCGCTCTCTCTCTCTCTCTCACACACACACACACACTCTCTCTCTCATAAAAGTATATCAAAGGAAATATGACCTAATAGTAATGATTGAATACAGACGGATTTTCTGTTTTAATTCCACTTCTGCTATAGAAGAAACAGAGTTCTGACTTGTTTTCTGGATTCAGACCCACTGGTCAACCATGCATTGAGACAAAGGAGTTTAATCTTGTCCGCAATATGCTGATTGCTGCAGTTGAAGAACGCTATCGAGATGCAGGTACTGTTCCAGATCATATATGTGGTAGATTTCCATGGTGAACTTTGAATGTTACTTGTCCTGTGAACTTCTGTCATTTCTCTTGAATGYATATGACATAATGAATTCATTTTAGCAAAGCACTCAAATCTGGGGGGTCGCAATTGCCAGTGAAGTTGCACCAAGAGCCAAACCATCTCTTGTATTGTATCACAGTATTTTTAAAAGTTGATGAATTCTATTGAGTTCTCATTATTCTTGTGGTACATTGCAGCACTGTGGAGGGATAAGCTCACTCAACTTCGTTCTAAGAGGAACTGGACATAGTAGGTAAAGATAGCTGATGCAAAGGTGTCCTTATTGCCATTATCATTCTATCTCCTCCGTGCATGCACACGGATGCCTGATTTAACTCACTGATCTTCTTAATTGAAGGTTTTTAGTTTCAAACTTGATGGTATGCCCCAGATGTTCGAGGATGATAATTTCTGTACATAAGACCCATTTYTCGAAGCTGATGAAATTTTGCATCTTTGGTATCAGTAACCACGTCTGTCTCTGCCTCAACTATATATATATATATATATACACACGTAGAAAGCTCTGTGAATATTTGTATAGATTAAAACTCTATGGCAATGATGAATGCTGTGAACTTCAGTCTTTTCTGCATGTGTCTGCTTTTATGCTTCCTCTAAGCCTATGATGCTCTTTTTGTCTGTTCCATCATCTGTATTCCTCCTATTATGTGACAAACTCTGTAAAAGCCAAGAAGTAGGATGCGACGCTGTTTCCTTCGGCTCGTCTGAAGTAACAAAACAAATCCAATTATGTTCCTTAGTAATAGCATGATTAGAAATTGTATTCATTATCTACTGGAGTCCCTGTTCTGATTCTTGCCAATGCCAACTCCCCGGGAAGCCAGGCTTTGTGCATAGTATGTGCTTGTACACCACCTTCGGCCCTGCAAAATTGATTGACGACAAAGCATATAGGTGTGACCAAGATCTCGAGGCTTCATATGGTGTTGAATTGGTTTCTTTCTTGCCACTTTTAGTTTCATTTTCTGCTTTCGTGGTACGTAGTATATAACATAGTTTGGTGCCTATCATTTTCAAAGCTTTTCCCAATTCTCCGTGATCATGGCTGCATCTATCAATTGTGAGGACCATTCCAGACAGCAGCTTTGGGCCTTTGGGGTGACCATTTGAAGAAAGCGTGAGCATCATAACTCAGTTGTCTTGTCTTAGTGAACGGGTTTCAAATTCTATCCGCACTCCGTATTCTATCTATTAGGAATGATTCTTTTGTAAGATGATCAACTCTGCAGAATATTCACCTGTTCTCCCTGGTGTTTTTGCTACTAGTGGTAGCTCTGCAGAATATTCACCTGTTCTCCCTGGTGTTTTTGCTACTAGTGGTAGCTTCCTTTACGAATAGGTGGGACGACAAAATTAGTTTCTCTGGTGCTTTTGCTAGATCAGTTACGGCCATAAAAAACAGCAAGAATGCGAACCTCACATTCCCATACGAGTAATTTCATCTTCTCAGACGATCTTGATGAATGACTCGTGTTCTCGTGYCTCTCAAAAGACCCCTCRTTGGCAATTACCTATGAAACCCGAAGATGAAGAACATGGGAGATGAGGTTGCAGAAAACATCCGGTTGTGTCGGAGTGAATTTTCTTGCTTTGGATTGGAAGGGATTGTCGTTAGAATAGATGGTATTATCCCACCTTGACAATGGCATAAAGCATTTACTTTAATCCGATAATAGCATATTCCCTTCCTAAGAGAAATTGGATGATCTTATCTTCTTTAATTTTTTTTTTTTTGGTCTTTTAAAAATAAGAGTAAACACGATCAAAAATACCTTTGAAGAGTCTTTGTATAATCAAGAACATTTGAGTAACTTTTCATTTTTATATTTCTTTTTAAAAAAAGAGTTTCAATTCAATTCTTCGATCAGAAGTTAAATTTTATATATGTAATTTTAATTAAATTTAAATTATTATRGCTAGATGAAAATATTAAATGGTCTAAGTTTTCCTATTTTACCGAACATATTTTCAAGTTTTATAATTGAAAAATATGTTTGAAAAATGTAAAGAAGGGTTTTCGATAAGCAAAAATGGGAAAGAATAAAAAGAGAAGGCATAACGTGAAGGGGAATAGCAGCCACAGGCATATTCCCGCCAAACAGGGGCTGGACATTGCAAGCTTTCCTACGTGGCAATTTCTYTGGTAACTACCGTAACTCATAGTCTATAGTAGTGTACATGGACTCCTCTWCTCTAACTAGAAATTGGAGCTGTTACAGAACTCTATTCTAATACTTTCAATTAATTCACCCGATTTATAATTTGTTGAGAATTCAATTCATTCATAGCATCATTAGCCGGTTCATCAAACTATTTGCAGAATTTTCTTTTCTTTTCTTCCGTTATTTGTGGATTATATGATTATTCGTTGGCTGTCTGCTGTTGAGGAGATTGGCACYCACTTGGAATCCTCCAAATCCCTATTTGTACAAAAATGTCAGGGAATTTTGATCATTTCTCGAGGCCTCGTGAGTACATTTTGATCTTTGCTTGTGTTCTCTCCTTTTGTTTCCATGTATAGTGTTTTTGATTAGTGAGCAATGTGGACACCTAAAAGCTTGTATTTKTAATCTTTGTTTTGAAGAATCAGATAGTGAACTGAGGACTGACTGGGTCTGATTTGAGAAATTTTGTTCAGCTGCCTAGAATCGAGGTTTAGAATTGGGAGACCCAGTTTGGAGTCTTGAAAGTTCTTTTCTCCTGTTTACACTTCATGGCTTCGGCGTCATGGAATGCCAGGAAGTTTCTTAATTCTGGGATTTATCGTGTATGGCTCAAGATAAAGAAAGATTTCATTTTTCTGGAAGCAGAACAGGCATGGTGCCATTTGGATTAAGAACTCAACCAAATATGTTTTCTTGGTAACTRATGAAATRCTCAACAGGCCAGCAATAGGTAGAAATTACAACATGGTTCTCAGTGAACAGTGTCACATCCTGGATCTTTGCATTAACTTTAACTAACACCATTGACTGGGATATCAGAAATTTTGGTGCCTCCTTGATCTGTGATAAATTCCCCRGATCRTATCTTGGGTCCCAAACTACAAAATTTTGATGGGTTTTCAGTTTGTAATAWGTATATACTACTATTTTTTCCGCTGCAGCCCCTTAACACGACCTCTTGATATTTCCAGGAATCTCTGTTTTAGTAGATTTTATTAGGCTTCTAAAGTATTTCATCTATTTGAAAACAATTTTCCTCGTCTTTTTTTTTTTTTTTCACATATTATTGCCAATTGCTGGTCTAGGATCTTTCATGTATAGTGCAAGTGGTAACAGGAGGTGGTTTAATCGTTTATGGTTAAGTGAAATAAAATGTTGGTTTCTGTTATCAGGATCTGAAGCGTCCCATGACACTGATGAAGGAAATGAGCATAACTCAGATACTGTGACGTTGGAGGATGAAAGGAAGAGAAAAACTAGTCAGGTTTTCACCCATCTTGTTAGCCCTTCTATTTTAATTGAGGATGCTCGGGATCCTAAAGAGCAGATAGCTGTGGAAGCTTTTCGGCGAGCACTCGTCATGGACAACTTGCTGCCTACTAAGCATGATAATTATTATATGATGTTGAGGTGATCTTTCTACCTTATAGATATTTATGGTGCTTTTATTGGATGTGTAATTGTTGGGGCTAGTAGAATGCACACTTCTCACAAACCATCTCTTTCAATCTTCCTTGTGGGAATCTGTAGGTCTTGAATTTGGTTTCCTAATTAGTTTTCAGATTTATAATTTCTCTGTGAGAACTGATCGAGAAATTCTTATAGATACATTGCATTGCTGGTAGTTATTCTGCTTCTATATGTATGTAAATCTGCTTCAGCAATGACATACAAACCTTCCAATGGGTCCAAACTGCTGCATATCTCTGAAGTTTGGCACTGCTTTATTTGTCATAAAGRGGTTCTCATTCCTTGGTTGAAATTGGACCATGGAAATTTTCAATCTAAAAGACCATGTTCAGTTCATTGGCTCATGCTATTAGCTATTTCTTTTCATGACCAGACTACACTTTCATTTTGCATTCTTGCAGTACACAGACATATGAATATCCTATTGTTCACTGCTGAAGATTGTCAAAGAAAATAGTCCCAAGTATCAGGACACTATTATATTATTTCAATTTCTTTCAGATTTTTAAAAGCCAGAAAGTTTGATATTGTGAAAGCCAAGTGCATGTGGGCTAACATGCTTCAATGGAGAAAAGATTTTGGCGCCGACAGTATCTTGAAGGTAATCTTGATTTAAAGCTTTATGTTCTTTTCTGTATTCACCAGTATGTCCTTGTGATTGACTTGCATAGATGTCTGAACTTCATTTTAGTACAGTATAAACACTTCCTGCGATGAACAAATTTTCTTGTGTCATTGTACATGAGAGATACCCTTACTATGTGGCCAAAGAACAAAAATAATGATGTCAATGCCAAGCAATAAACTTTTGGAATGAGGAATCTGGAAACCCTTAGTAGAGGTCATAAATATTCACCACGTGCCTAGTGGACCTCCCAAACGAGATAGGMGTTGGGTATGAAAAGAATGGGATGTACACATCCACGAGACATGTATGCTATCTACATGTAATAGAGAGAAAGGAAGTTGATGAAAAAAGTACCACCTTTGAAGTATCTGTTATCTAACTTCAGACTTAAAAATAATGCTAACTCTGCATGTCAAGTAAATTCAATGTCTAGCACATATGTAAACCATTTTGATGTGAGTGAATAGTCTGGGTCATCTTTTTAGCTTCCTTTATGAATGTCCTTGGAATAGCATTAGCGTTTACTGCAGGTCATAGTTTGATGCTTTCATGTTTCAAAGATTGTGATTATTCGTGTATCATGTAACTTATTTCTCTGAATAGTGAGTGTTCAGTGATGTGCCACTCCCAGTTWAAAGGAACTCTTTTTTATTAACTTTTTTAACGTCTACTGATTCAAAACTAGATATCAATGTTCTTGTATGATGCAACTTAGCCAGTGGTTTCCTTTTAATCATTCAATTATCTATTTAGAAATGACAAAACATGATTAGTCACTTGTAGCTTCCATGCAGGTTTTTTTCTTTRTCTTTTAATCAAGTTGATATAGAAAGGGTTGGCTAATAATGAGGTAGTCAATGGTGCATAGAGCTTCATCTTTTAGTTCAATTGAGAGGTGAGACCCATAGAACTGTGGACCTTTTTTTTTTTTCGGCCCTCCTTTTAATCAAGTTGATGCGTACAAAGTTGGCTGCTAATGGGGTTGCTAATGTTGCGTAATCTATAATCATAGAATTGTAACCTATTGCTTATATCTCTAGTTGATAATCTACTGCTCGTGATGTCATACTCAGGATTTTGAGTTCCCCGAGTTAGCTGAAGTTCTGCAGTACTACCCACAGGGTTATCATGGGATAGATAAGGAGGGAAGACCTATTTATATTGAAAGATTGGGTCTTGTCGATATGAACAAGCTTATGCAGGTGACTACTGAAGATCGGTATGTGAAATACCATGTCCAGGAATTTGAAAAGTCTCTTTCTATCAGATTACCTGCTTGCTCAATAGCCGCAAAAAGATATATAGATTCAAGCATGTCAATTTTAGATGTTCAAGGAGTGGTATTCTTCTTTCTCTTCTCTGTAAATTTGCTTACCTTCTGCCCTCTTTGAAGTGGAGCCGTATAATGATCCTTTTCTTTTTCTTTCCATTTTCAGGGAGTAAAAAATTTGACTAAACCTGCACGAGATGTCATTATGCGGATGCTGAAGATTGATAATGACAATTATCCTGAAGTATGTGTAATCTTAATACCTGAAGTGGCTTCATTATTTTCTGGTGTTTCTATAGTCAACATCAAATGAAATGTCTAACCTAGATTGTTTGAAAAATAAACTTTGCAGACACTTGATCGGATGTTCATCATAAATGCCGGTTCTGGCTTCAGGGTGCTGTGGAAAATGATTAAGCCCTTTCTTGACCCAAAAACAGCTGCCAAGATACATGTATTTACTGATATTCAAATAACATTTGTCAAGCCMTACATTTATGATGGATTTTATCTAAGATCTATGATTTTTCTAATTTCTAGGTTCTTGGCACAGATTACCAGAAGAAATTGCTTGAAATTATTGATGAGAGGTGATTAAGTAGTTGGTTTCGATTTTTAGTTTTTCACTTTTTTCTAGGTCTATTAGAACTGATCAGAATTTTATTCTCTAGTGAGTTGCCAGAATTTTTTGGTGGTAGCTGTACCTGTGCAACTGAGAGTGGTTGTTTGAGGTCAGGTAAAGGGCCATGGAAAGATCCAAGCATTTTAAAGGTGAAATTTTCATACTGTTATATCAGCCATGTCMGTTATCAGSAGGGGMCTTGTGGGTCTTTTTATGCAAATTCTGAACAAARGTTGTCCTCAAGSTCTTTCTGTCATTCTGTGTAAACTGAAACTCTGGACATTTAAAATGATTGAGCTGTTTGATTCCTAGATGGTTTTTACGGGTGAAGCTCATTATTCCATCCAGACATTGACAATCCCAAACTGTGAGGGGAAGGATATTGATACTAAACCATATTTGGTATGTCCTACATCAAAACTTGCACGAACTTTTCTGTTATTTCTGGTCTATTGGCATTCAACTAATTTCAACCCTTTATTAAGTTTTAGCCTTGAGAAGATATCTGCTGTTTGTTGGCAAAGATGAATTGCCTTGAWGAATCCTACATCAATACTTGCACGAACTTTTCTGTTATTTCTGGTCTATTGGCATTCAACTAATTTCAACCCTTTATTAAGTTTTAGCCTTGAGAAGATATCTGCTGTTTGTTGGCACAGATGAATTGCCTTGATGAATCAGTTGAATCAGAATCAGGAGAAGAAGAATTGGCATCAGGGTCGACATACCCAGATTTGGTGTCTACTCCAGTTTGTGAAGGCGTTAGCTGTTGAAAGTAGTAGTGATACAACAACTATATGTAACTAGAAAAACTAGAAATTCTTTTACTTTGATGTATAAGCATGCCATGAAGAAACATGGGCTGGATCATTCTTTATGCAGTTCCCACTATTCTACAAATATGATTCTATGAGAACCAGAAGAAGAAGATAAACATATTTGTTCCTCTCCCATCTCCCTGCTCCTCTTCCAAAACTTGGCAAGTTTAAATTTGATAATCGTCCATGGATCCAGTTCTACTTGCTCTCCTGAACAAAATGGAACGTCATTGAAAAGAAAATTTAGTTCAAAGCTCTCTGCTTCATACAAAGTGGAATCTGAATTCTAGGGAAGTGAATTCAAAGTTTTCAATTTTGAAGTGATGATATTTTYCCTAATAAGAAAAAACATTCCTTCATATGAGATGAGCCTAGGCAAGAATCGTGCTAAGCTAGTCATATCAAAGAGGCGATTTTCCGTTTGCACTTGTTAGAGAAACGTATAGACAGCAGGTCTAGCTAAGACGTCTCTATGATTGAGTTGATCTTTCGTCGTTCGACGAGCATTTTGTTCCCACGAACAAGGGAAGKGTGAAGACTGGAGTCTGTGGGTACTCTAATCAGGATTCGCAGGTCAGATTTTCTTCCTTAATATGGGAGTACAAATTTCGTTTTTTCTTTCGAATCGAATTTTCGCATCTCAGTTGAAACTCTACGGATGCTTTTGAATTGATTTCTAATGAACTGAAGCTAGGGTTGGTGAAGAGCTAAAACCAGTGTAGGGAGAAACTCTTCGATGGAAGTTCTCTAGATAAATGCCTGCGATAATCTTGAAAATGGTCTAGCTCAAGAATGTCTATTTGRATAGGCATATGTGCGTACTCTTTGGTTATAGTTTTGAGTTATATTGTTWCTTTGTTCCTGTAAAATATTCTCTTTCGATTATATTGTTCTGCKGTGGGTTTGAAAATACTTACAAGCTTGTTTTAGTCTAAGAAGCCTAAACAATGGACTGGGCATGTATATGTAAGTATGTCTAGCAAATTCACAAAATYTTCAATGAGTACGAATTATTTTTTTGGWTTTTTGACCCATTTTTAGCATCCTGCTAATACTTTCTTAAGCTGGTCTTTTAACTGAATATTGTGGGATTTTCCCTCCCTTCTCTAACAAAGATATGATAATCTGGTTTACTTTTTTTGCCAGGTGAAACTGATTTCTTGGAGGATCCTGCTAACAGAACATGATCGACCTTATGYGTTTCAAGTGAATTAGTTTCTTTATGTCCTGATAATGGCATTATTTCGATTTTCAAGTATCTTATCTAGCACGAAAGTTTCACCTCTAGTACRAGTTTGGATAGCCAAATCTYAGCGGAAGGAAAAGTCTCTACTCCTTCTGTTCCCTTTTGGTTCTAATGTAATGCTGATATCTAWTACCCCATCTCCCTCCCTTTTTCCCTGGGTATTCCATTTAACATGTAATGATGTTTATTGTGTTCAATGAGCTTTGACATATTCAAGGTTCTGACTTTTTTAGCATTACAGAATTYCATCATTGTTTTCAGGTTTTACGAAGTTCTAATTGGGGTTCCATCTTTAGCACTGCACATGTGACAGCATTCTCCAGGTTCTTTCGAGTTCTTAAAGTATGCAGGGTCAATACATTCAGCAGAAAGCTTTCAGTTATGACTGGCGGTTCTCTAGTGAGTGATTCTAATGCCAGTGCAGATATCCAGCCTCTTTCTCTGAGGAGTTATCAGGTTGTGGTCACTGCAACTCGGGATCTGGGCATTGGAAAGGATGGCAAATTACCTTGGAGGTTGCCTTCTGACCTCAAATTCTTCAAGGAGATTACAATGGAAACTACAGATCCTGGGAAGAAGAATGCTGTTGTCATGGGAAGGAAAACTTGGGAAAGCATTCCTTCTCAATTTCGACCTCTGCCTGAGCGTCTCAATGTTATATTGACTCGTTCAGGGTTTTCTATTAGTTCTCGTGATGAGAATGTCATTGCATGCCAGAACATTTTATCTGCTCTGGAATTGCTAGCACAATCTCCATATGATCATTCAATAGAAAGAGTTTTTTTTATAGGAGGTGGACAAATATTGAGGTATGCATGCTGTTAGCTCTCTGTTTCTTTTTGGCAATGATGAGATGATTTTGACTTTGGCTACGGGGACGCACTCAATGCTCCTCAGTGTGAGGCCATCCACCTGACTGAAATTGAAACAAGCATCGAATGCGATACTTTTATTCCTCCTGTTGATGTCACACAATTTTAAGCCATGGTACACTTCCTTGACTGTGGTAGAGAACTCTATCCGCTATTGTTTCATTACATATGTTCGTGTTACGACTTCTGCACTTAAGCCTCGTGACGTCAATCTGGGGGTAAATTCTAATGGAAATTCCAATTCCAAAAAGTTCAACATTTCAAATTTTTCTTTCTTGCCAAAGTTGGTTTATGACAAGCATGACAAGTTCATGTATTTGAGATTGCTTCAAGATATTATCACAAATGYAGATCATAAACATGACAAGTCAGGGACTGATACTCTCTCAAAATTTGGTTGCCGGGTACTTCTATGTGCTTTTCAGTTTCTTGTTTACCTAAAGCATCCTGTCACTTAAAAGCTTTGTGTTCCAAGTCTAYTTGTCGCACATTTTACAGATGCAGTTTAATTTGCGTAAATGTTTCCCCCTTCTTACTATTAAGGTATTTATTCTTGACTCTGGAGTATTCAATTATGATGTTCCATATCATATGCGATAATGGAAGTCAACCAAAATTTGTCAAGCACAAAAATATTTCTTATCCAGGGCTCATGATGWAAAAAACAAGTATAGGATAGCAACATTATGAGCTTGAGGTATAAGTAGTTTCTGTTTGTTCTGTTGTTTCCTTTCACGAAATTTTTTGTGGTTCTTTACCCCCCGAAAGGAAATAGCTTTTTCTTCTAGCAATCTGCATTGTCCCCTTTACTTTTTGGCTTAGCGTCTCAAGTGATGTTCTATTCTACTTCTGGCCTTTGAAACAGACTATACTCCAGTTATTCTTAAGTATTGCCGTAATCCTAGCCCAAAATTATGTCCATATTTGAAGTCAATAATGTTTAGGCAGCTGCTATCATTGTTGTGAAGCTAATGTCATTTTTATCCTACAGAGAGTATTCTGGCAAGGCGTTTTTGAAGAACTTCTCTGGTTCATCAGTGGTTCAACAAATGCAAAGGTTATTATTGGCCATTTGCTCCTTTGGTGGTTCTTGTGTATGCTAGAAATCAAATGCCACGAGTTTCCTACTTTTCATGCTATGTTAAACTCTGACCTGGAATGGGACATCCTTTTAGCTTCCCTACCTCTCCTCTCTCCTAAATGGAAATGCATCAAGGATAACCCATTTTTTTCTGCTGGAAATTTGTGTCAACATTCCACCTTTTTAAAATTTACACCCCCCTTTTTTCAATTTGTGTCAACATTCCACCTTTTTAAAATTTACACCCCCCTTTTTTCTTTTTTTGGTTGCAATGTCCGTCTGATTCTAATGGAAAGGACTCAATAAATTATAAACTGGATTTGTGCATCTAAAGGCTAAAGGTCAATTTTCTTTCTTCTATCAATCACCACAGAAACCTGGCAGAAGAGAATTGAAGTTTCAGGTTTCATGATGCAAAACATGCTATGCAGATGATTGAAACTTTGATCATCCATTATGCGTGTGTGTATCTACATACATATTTCTCAAATTACGTTCTCTGCTATTTATGTATGTTTCTTTTTCTAGTTGCACTTTTTCACTCCCGAAAATTTGTGCTTTTCGTAGGTTCTACAGGAGAAAGTCATTCATCTATGGGATGGTAATGCATCTAGAGAATACCCCAAGAAGTAACTACTCTACACTGGTAAATCATATTCCGTCCACATAATTCTATCTAAAGAATGCAACCTCACCTCCATTCTCTTTGGGCAGTATTGGCGTGGTAGACAGGGAAGAAGGTGATTTAGGAACAATATATGGATTTCAATTGCGACATTTCGGTGCTAGATTAGCAACTAATCATGATTCATGAAGATCTAATATTGTATTTACTGTAGAAACTCCATTAAGTTTTGTGTTTCGCAGATACACCAATATGCATACTGGGCAAGGATTTGATCAGTTGCTAGATGTTATTGATAAGATCAACAACCATCCAAATGATAGACGGATTCTGATTTCTGCCTGGAATCCTTCTGATCTTACACTGATAGCTTTACCACCCGGTCACATGTTTGTACAGGTCAAAATATGCCCCCTCTTCCARCCCCCCTCCCCCTAGAAAACAATATTATGATCTTTTCCTGTTTAGGATTTGCTTGCTTCTTTGGTTTCCTAAACTGTGACATTGTTTGTCCTGTTGTGCAGTTTTATGTAGCCAACGGCAAGTTATCTTGTCAAATGTACCAACGATCTGCTGACATGGGTCTAGGAGTGCCATTTAACATTGCATCTTATGCTCTTTTGACATGCATGATTGCTCATGTGGTATGCATATCTTTCTTAATCAGAAAGACATGCAAATCATTTAACGCTTCTATCTTCAAAGTGATCAGTAATTTCCAAGATGATCAACAMTTTATCTATTCTTTTGTTTCTCATCATTTAGTGGGCTTAGATTAGAATAAAGAATGCAGTTCCGCAAGTTGATTGAATAATTGACTTAACTCTAGTGCCTACTGATACAGGTCTTCTTCCTGGTGATTTTGTCCTTGTGATTGGAGATGCTTATGTTTACAAGGCACATATGGCTTCTCTTCGGGACCAGCTTCAGGGAGATCCTAAACCTTTCCCAGTAAGTGTGACGAAGTATTTGTTCGAATTAGACATCACTTGTACATACTTGGATTTGCATGTCTCTAGGTGACCATAACATTTGGCATTAAAGCGAAATGCTTTTGCTGCTGTAGACCTTACATTTGACTTTCCCCCCCGGTTTCGTCATATGATTTGAAACATGTAATTACTATTGCCATCATTTTGGATTTTTTAATCTCTAATGTTACTAGTGGACAGCAGATACCCTATATTGGTTAGCACAGTTAGAAAAACTTACTCCAAGAATAAGGTGCATCCACCAAAAAAGTGTCTGGTCTTGGGTTTGATATTCTTCTTCCACTTATCCACAGACTTTGAAGATCAATCCGCAGAAGAAGGATATAGATTCGCTTGTTGCTGCTGACTTCGAACTTACAGGTTATGATCCTTATCAGAAAATAGAAAAACAAATGGCTGTATAGAGCTTCATCGACAAGATGTTGGCTCATAAGCTAATTCTTACTGCTGTAATTCTTGTTTCTCTGTTGTCTTTCTTATTTTTAGCACCATGTGTCTCCTCTTCGAACTAGGATACTCTAATCCAAAGTAGTTCTAATTCTTTACTTGAACTTTGATCAGACAAATAGATTGACAATATCTTCCACTGATACATATGATACGTGCTGAAGAACCAATAATGGCTATGGAAGGTCTGGTCTGATAATGATCAGGTAGGATGGAAGAGGTGAAAATTGCATGTTTTTTCACMAGCAATGTGTTGCTTGGTAGTAAAAATTTCCATATTATATSTATAAAAGTATTATGACAAAAAAATTAATCTGCTGCGATTGAGAATAATCTTGGCTGAAATCCTAATAAACTGTGTTATTAGCCTAGACTAATCAAAGTCATCTTTCCTCAGTACCAGCTAAATACAATGATTTGCATTGCATCGAGAACTGCATTTTGCACAAGATCATTGTCTACTTTCCTTGTCTTGGAGGTGTTTGATCAGGCCCTGCAATGCGGTATCTGCTTTGTCACTCTTCATGAGCTCTCCTGCAATTTCTGCTGGTGTTGCCCTAACGTTTGACAGTAGCTCTTCAATCACTGGGAACAGTGTATGCTCATCAATCTTTAGATAGTTATAAGCAAGAGTTTTGAAACCGCTAAAAGTGCAATAGGACATCTCAATGTGTACATCCATGCGACCAGGCCTCAACAATGCTGGATCGAGTCTGTCTCTATGGTTGGTGGTGAAGACAATGATCCGCTCATCCCCGCAACTAGACCACAAGCCATCAATAAAGTTGAGTAGCCCAGAGAGAGTAATCTGCCAAGAAAGATCACCTTATAAATCATTGACGAACATCTATGCAGGTTTGAGTTAAAACATGGATTTTTTGGTTTTAACTTGCAGGTTTACTTCATTGCTAAAAATTGTTTGGTGAACATAGAAAAAACTAACCTTGTCATCCTCGGCTATTCCATTACCAGACTCTCTATTCTGCAATCCAACACTGCAATCAATATCTTCAACCACAAGTATAGACCTACTCGACGAACCGATTAGTAACCTTCTCAAATCTGAATTACATTGGACCTCCCTCAGATCCAAGTCATAGACATCAAACTTGAGATAATTAGCCATGGCCGCAACCAAACTCGACTTCCCTGTTCCTGGCGGTCCATAGAACAAATACCCACGCTTCCAAGCCTTCCCAACTCTCCTGTAATAATCCTTCCTGCTTATGAATCTGTCAAGATCCTCAATCAGCTCCTTCTTGGTCTCAGGATCCATTGCCATCGTACTAAATGTGGCGGGATGGTTTAATGCCACTGAACTCCAATATTCTGGCCCATTATAATCTACCGTGTGTAGCCTCACCACCTTCATTTCCTCCTTGATCTCCTTGGCTTTCCTTAGAATATACGGCAAGTAAGCTTTCAAGACGATATCCTTGTGTTTCTTATGGAAACACAACTCAAAATATCGAAGCTCTGTCCTAGAGTGCCCATTGCGGTCACCTCTAGCAGTCTGCTTAACAGCAGCAGACTGCAAAACCCACTTGAACTTAAAGCTTCCTTCGAACAAGTCGACTATCTCTTCGTTTTTATCAACGGTAACTACAAAATCTTGATCTTTGTCGGGCTTGCACAATTTGATTCTGTGCGCTAGAGGGAAAACTTTGGTGCCCAAGTATATATTGGCTGCCTGAAACAWGTGGTTTGCAGTGAGGCCATCAAACTCTTCTATGACGACAATGAGTTGAGATGACAATTGTTTGGAGAGCCTCTGAAAGCCCGAAAAGAAGTAGCTTCCGACAGGTTCGGGAAGGGAATTGATGAAGATTACAGAAGCGGTGATATATGTAGCCGCTCTTAGAATGTCAGAGAGCAGAGATTCTTTTGAAAAGATCACCATCGTCTCTTTTCCTACTATTCCTCGTCGCTGCTAGAAATTATGAAAAATTGTTTCTCGGCCTGGAAGACAAGTCAGTTTCTAAAGAATTCTATATCTGGGCGACAGAGGAAAATGGCGCCGCATTTCTAATCGGGTCAGGGTGTGTCCCCGATTTCTAACTATTGGGCATAGGTTTTAGGTCCAGCCCGTCCCTTTTCGAAGATGGAGTCATAATCGAAGTATTCAAAGGGTAAAAAAGTTTTACATAAATCTTAAATAATATTTAGCTTTACATAAATTTTTGAAAATGTGTGTAAGGAGAGATTATCATCCCTTAATTCCACCCTTACCTCTTTTAGGCCTGGAACTCTTCGAAGTCTCCTTTATTCTTTAAATTCCCAAGAAACTCTAAATTATGAAATGAAGGTATTGATAGTTTTTGAAAAAATAAAATGTTTATTGGGATAAAGAGTTAATTTACCTTTTTACAATTGTCTTCATTTGTTTTTTATTTGTCGTTTATCAGGTAGCACAATTCTGGTCTTTAATGTCCAAATCACCTTTAATCATATTTGTGGTGAATTAATATGATTCAAAGAGCAGTATTCGGGAAGAAGAAGTGAGTAAACTATTTTTAATAATGTCCTTTCGAGAATGATAAGATCTCTAATTCAGCGATTCCCGGAATTCTTGCTAAATTAAGAAGAAACGGTGAAGAAAGTGGACAAATTTTCGATTAGTCCAGTCGCATWTCCTGAACTCTGGCCCATAACGGCCCGTAATAGCCCATATAGATTTCTTTTGGTCGGGTCCAGAACCCAGCTGAGAGGACATGGATGGTATGTGCTCATAGACTTAGTTTCACTTTTCATATGCTGCCGATAAGACAATCGGAGTTCACTATATACTTAGAAAGAGTTTCTTTATTAAAAAGTATTCAGTATTTTGAAGACGTAAATAATRAAATATAGTTTATCTTGAGCGAAATGAATTCCTTTTTTTTTTTAATTTTTATGTTATACCAATGATTTGAAAATTTTGCTTAATTATCCTGAAAGCAATTTTGATCGTTTTTTAAGTAATTGGAAGCTTTCATTGGCCACAGCGACATCTCCTATTAAAGAATAAAGATCAAAGGTTTTGGGCGCCTTTCAAGTCTTTTTCCTCTGAGAACAGATAGTCCAGCTTTCATGTTTGTGACTAAGTTAGCTCAACGAAATAGACTGTTTCCTCAATCGTTTTAATCAAAAAGATATYCACGGTCTTTTATTTCAATTAATAGCGACTCRTGCTGCTCTCTTGTCGGAAATGGAACACATTCCATACATTTTATAGGACTACAAATCTTTGAATAGTTCCGGTTACTCATTCTACTATATCAATCAAATACAACGTCACACTTAACTACTCCAATATCCTACCAGTGATCTGCTTATTTTTTATTTTTTTCTGTTTCGTTTGGTTGTAACTTATATTTTAGGTACTGAGAGTGGACCTAAAGTGCAAAAATAACTTCTTGCACTCTGTTCTATGTCCATCGAACAATAGATGAAGGATAGCTTGAAATGGAACCAAATGTGAATCAGCCATTGAATAATAATACAGTAAGAAGTACGGAGCAACTCCCTAAATGCATTAGAAATGACGTTCAAATATGAGCACCATAGTGAAACAAACCCAGRTCCAAAGGATGGCAACCATGAACTCCCTAAATCACTTGCAAAGAAGCTCTTGCGTAAAATTCCACCAATTCTTAGAAATAAATTGGGAGAACGTGAAAGACTAGTACAGTGGAGAAAGAGAACWTAGGGTCTTTGTGCCAGACTAGGAATACGAAAAGAATGATAAAGAGTGCCAGAAACATGATTAACTTGATCATAGAATGTTACAATGCCTGTAATAGTCATCATCGATCACARACCAAACATCACATCTCTGACATGTTTTTGGCAGAGAAGGGAATGCATCTTTCTTCTCATCCATCTTTTCTTCTTTGGGAGGACCAATGCTGGTTATTTGTGCAGTTCTTCGGAACTTTCTTGCCTGTTTAATGATACACACAGGATCAGCTTCACCAATTACTGTAACTGTGCTCTTGGCTGGGTCAAGAACGATGGAATTTATCCCCTCAAGTTTTGATATCAGCCTCATCACCTTCATTCTGCACCTTGAACAGAGTAGATCCACTGACACTACTGTTTTCTGCAATGAAAAGAGAATTTAGTGTCCTCAGTACWTTTTTCTGAAGTGCTCTGACACATCAGATGAGCATAACAAAGTACTGCAGAAGTGTCAAGGTGAACGGAAGAGGACATATTCCACAAACATTTAGTAAAAGAACAGACAGAAATACTCAAATGAGAAGAATAATACTTCAAGCTAAAAATAGAACCTTTGCGAGCAATGACATGGTATCAAAAGCAAATATAGTGATCAATTGTGAGAGAGAAAACTGRTGTAGTGTTCTCGAGTTAATCCAGGAGATACTAGCTATATAGTTAGTTCACCAAAGAGTCATTATGTTATGAACTGCAACTGTTTCCAAGTCTCTTTTCTCTTGGTGCTTTGTTTTTTTTTTTCGTACAGGTCTGGGAACATTAGTAAATGGACTGACAGTATGTGTTGGTGACTATGAGTAAATGCTTGTCAGAAGGCTATTCAGTGATTACCCAATGGCTAGACTTTTACCCTTTACATTTAATGTGGACTTTGTTCTCTCTCTTTCTGCCTAGAGGGGTACAACTATCCTTAACATGACAATAACGCAGAGGATYAAAAGTAAGGTAAACCCCTCGAACAGAGTCATATAGCTGGAAAACTTCAGACTTCTGAAAGTAGAAATGCTCCAAAAAGTACACTTCCTCTTAACTACTCATATGCAGTTTTTTGCAGAGCAACATATTCCATACGTATACATGTAGAGTCTGGTTGTTTCTGATAATTGTGGCCATGTCAATAATTCGAAAATTTATATCCTTCTTTGTGTCTTCTCAAGACRATGAGAGGTTTGACTTGGAGCAATTTTGATTTATGGGGCTTATCTATTCCAAGTGCTAACAACGATGCTCTCAAGAGCTAAAGATGATAAGAAGCAAGAGGAAACCATTAAGTAAGCAGTCAAACCCTTGACCCTAATATTGGGCAAACGGTATAGATTATAATGGAACCAATGTTGTCTAGAAGCGTTTGCAGAGGCAATTCTAGGTAAAGAATAACAAAAGACAGGGCTCTTCCTTAGCAACAAAGGCATCAAATAATTCCACCTCAACTTCCTTCTACTCGATACTGCAAAGAGCTTACATTCCACCCCACATGTTCAATATTTTGTTCATTTATTTATTCATTGAGAGTGAMTGTGAGAGAGAGAGAGAGAGAGAGAGAGAGAGAGAGAAACAGAGACAGACAGATAGACCAACCTTTGAAGTCAGGGAGTCCGTCCAGACAGCTCCACAACTCATCAGGTACTACCTTTGTCATTGTGAGCAGTATGTGCTCAAGATACTTCCAAGATTGCCAGAGTGCTTCTGCAGCTCTATATGAGACCAATCAAAACATAATCTTGCACCGCAGAACAACCAAATTAATAGCTAATCAACAATAAACAAATCTTGCTTTTGTTAAGGACATAGATTGTAAAATCAACTGCATACAAGCTTTATTGCCTGATCATGAATTCGTATAGTAATGTACAATTTGTATTCACATACAACTAAGTCGAATTAATTGCAGTCTAATTTTTTGGAATCATATCTGTGTTAACACCGTAGAACATCCAAAAACATCATGTAACATCTTTGGGTAAGTTGGAGGCTTCCTGGAAACTAATCCTGGCATTCGGAAGAGTAGAGTGACTAGACAATAAAATGACAACATGACATTGTTAACATGGGATACATCTCCAGTGCACATGATTACATGGTGCCTCTTCAAACATATAATTCATGTTCTGCAGCAAAGATGGCTCTATTTAAATGGGAATTCAAATCAAATTATTGCAATTTCTGTCTATAACTCACATTATGACAATGGCACATTCCATAAGGCTCTTTCCAATACAAGTTTGTTCTATAAATATGATGACATGCAGATTACAACATTTTCCCTTCATCGAATTCAGTTTGGTAGACTACATTAAGTTACAACAACAAATGATTGCAAAATAGAGGATATAAGTAAAAATTTTGGAAAATTACAAATATGAGTATGGTCATCCAGTGAGTTTGATTTATACTCAATATTCTTCTCTTTCAGTAGAGCATGCCATTTCTCCTCAGCCCAAAGACCAAAGTTATTGACTATCCAGCTGTGTGAATAAATAGCTCATGGGGGCTTGGGATAGTAAGGCAAAAAAGTAGTTGATATATCACTTTCCATGTAGGGCGGAGAAGTCTGATTTGTCTCTTTCTGAGTAGGTCTTCACTTAATCTCTGATCTCTGTGAAACTGGAGTAAACAACCACTTAGATCGGAAATGTACACCCAATGAAGGCTCTGATGCAGAATTTCATTTACAGAACAGCATAACTAGAGTATAAACACAGGCAAAAATACAGTTAAATACGTGCATTCCAAGAACTTTCTCTTTTTCCTCTTAAGGAGGCAAACCATTCTGTTTTGCCCCATTAAATACTTTAGTCAAATAATCCTTGATTAAAATAATTCAAGTCAGTTATACGAGGATTGTGATTAACTTTCCTATTAGCACTATACTAGAAGTGAAGTAAAGAGTAATTCCCATGGCTAGAAATGCATTACCATCATCCATGATGCAACTACTGCGCTTTTTCCTCCAAGCTCTTTCTTCTCTCTCAAGATGTTTATATTCGTTAATCAAGAAAGATGAATGAGGTGCAGAATTTTCTTTGTCTATATAAAGCATCAAGTGCACATGGTTCCCAACATTTAAGGCTCTAAGAAAATAATAGAAATCATGTAAAAGCAAGGAAATTTAGATTTCAAAAAAACACAGTACGCCAAAGTATGAAACAATTAATAAATAGGCATTCCATTTCTACCYGCAATAATTATGGATAAAAGCTAGTCACAGATTCAGCTCAGTAGAAAAATAACTCTTGGGATGTGTTCATCTAGAGACCACTATGTGCACTTACAAAAGAAAGAGATTGCTAGGGGCTCTAACATTAACTATTAATAGTTAATAAATGGTTTAGTTTTCCACAAGCCAGGAAGATGCTTTCACTTGGCAATCACACATTTCAAAAACCACATAAAGAGGTCGCATCAAAGTTAACACAAATAACCGTCCACAACAAACAACAAAAAGACTAGGGACCACTATGTGCACTTACAAAAAGAAAGAGATTGCTAGGGGATCTTAAGATTAACTATTCCTAGTTAATGGTTTAGTTTTCCACAAGCCAGGAAGATGCTTTCACTTGGCAATTACAAATTCAAAAAACCACACGAAGGAATCACATCAGAATTAACACAAATAACCGTCCACAACAAACAGCAAAAAGGCAGAAAAATGAACACAAGACAAATTTATGCAATAGCTGTGAAATCAAATATGCAAACCAGTTRCAAATTACCTGCAGAATGTTTAGTATGAGATTCATCTCTCACTGAACCCCCATTATCCGAGTACAGATTTTCTGCGGTACATATATTGTTTCTGAGACAAGGCTCTGTTTTAACCATCTGAGCATAGAACTGGACAATCTCCTGGTCTAGTTCATAGTAGTGCTCCATTTTCTTCAAAGGTTTCATGTCGAGGTCTATAAAAGAAACCTGAATGATATAAAAATGCATGAACGACCAGTCATGCGACCACAAATTTCTGATTGCTGAAATTAGAGAAATTTCATAAAAATTGCATTGCTGGCATAACAAGCAAGCCATTAAGCTAGCAGGAAACCATAAAGAGTTTTCAATGTGAAACCGGTCTTGGAAACTTCAAAAAAAATATTAAAGAGGGGGAAAAAAATAACAACTGTAGCATCTATGCAATTTTCAGCATTCTTATGAAGTAATGCAGTTGAAACTGCACTATTTTCATAAAAATAAGATCATCAATATGATTTAATTAAGACTTGACTTGAAAAATGAACAAGTCAAAAGGTGTGCACTGAAACAAGAAAAGTGACTCCACTCTAACTTGCAAAAAGAAACTATTTTCTGTTTTAGCAGCAATCAGAGCAGAGAGACAAAGARATGTACCTTGTAGTCAAAAGTTTGATTGGTTGATTTCAGGACAAGAACATCATATGAAGAACCTACATCCTTTTTTTCCCTAGACCGAAAACTGAGCATCATACTCAAGTCCTTTGCGGTTGCAGATATCAAATAGTCTCTCACAATTTTCAAGCTCTCTTCCAGTGGTCTGGAATGCAAATTAGTATATCTATCTGAAAATTTATTTCCATCTATATTTCTACATAAAATACAAGGCTGAGAAACAATGTCATAATATGCATGAATTGCGCCTTCAATGTCAATTCTATCACGTTTCTGGACATCAAGAAGCCGATCTAGTAATCCTGATCCGCAAAGTGCTTCAGTGACAAGCTCCAGAAAACACTCTGTGCGCTTCCCATCTTCTGCTCCAATAATGCATTTAAGTGCACCTTCAAAATCTTGCCCAACCACATGATTAGTACTTTTAGCACCACCACCCAAGCCACCAAATATAAGGGAACCATTCAAGAAAACTCTGAAATTGTTCTGGGGCGTTTTAAAAAGGGCCTTTATGGCTTTGTGCACTCTATCCTTRGATCCAGCGAACAAATCTAGTGGATCATATTCACTAATTTCTGATATCTGATACAGAAGAAGAGAAAAAATAAATAAACCATAGTAATAGGCAAGGCCTATTGCAACCCAATCCGGAATACGAACCATAAAAGAAAACACCTTAAAGAATACAAGATATAAGGTTTCAAGCTGCCAAAATAAGCAAGAAACGCTATGCAACAAAGCAACTCAATTTTGAACTTCACTATATATTAGCCTCATCTCAACATAGAAATGGCAAAAGGATGAACTTTCACCTTTCCTTCATGCAACTTTAGAGCCTGATGCATCTTAAAACGAGTCACGCTTCTTTTAATAGTGCCTCTTTCCTTCATGTATTTTGACTCTGGGAGAAATCCACATTTGGGCTGCTTGAGAAGAACAAGTATAGCAATGAAACTCTTGAGTAACATCAACAAGGTTAATGCCATCAAAAGCAGAAAGATAACTGGAAGGAGCAAGAGGGACGCACCTTGATCTCAACACACACGCAGAATTCCTTTTTAAGTGAACCTGAGTAAATGAACAAACTTTAGTCAGCACATATAAAACATTTTTCTTTTTCTTTTTCTAAAGAGAAAGCAAAAACAGACCAAAAAATGAAAATGCCAAAAAAGTAAGAGAAAATTATCCTATACAAGAACGTATATTAAATTCATAACCAAAAATAGAACAGCTAAATTTCTGGAAGCATGTAAATGTATTCATATCAAATCCAAACAACCTAGATAAACAATAATTCCAATTTTCCAAGTCAACAACTAACATGTGACAAGGATCAGATTAATACAGCTATCAGAATTGGAAATAAGACAGTAAACAAAACTCATGTTAAAGATAAAGTTGTCTTTGCCTTTATGACAACTAATGTGAAATTTTATCAAAAGGCAATAACAAGAAAATAAGACTTCTATATCTAAGCATTCAGTTCATTTTTCAACCCACAGCCCATCCACCCCCAAAAAAGAAGGAAAAAGTTTATCCAAAATATATCTGCAAGACTGGCACAAAATTTCCCCAAGAGGGAAAATCCTAAAATGACTACTCCAATAATGAATGGAGCAATCAGGGAAGTTACATAAGTAGAATGCAGRAGGAAAGGAACAAAGATAATTATTTTAACTTTTCTTAAAGTTTGAATGTACCATAATCTTGTTTCTCTTGAGAGTAAAAGTTGAACGTTGCACAATGGACAATCTCTTTGCAATCCATCGGTCATAATTTAACTTGGATTCATACATAATTGGTTTCCTAGGTTGACAAATGAATTATAAATGAATCATTTAGTCTGATGTTTGATGAACTTCACATTCAAATTAGAAGTGAAGGGAGAAACTTTGGATCCAAAGTGGTAAGGCATAAAGAAGTGTAAATGAAGTATAAGTGTGTCTCCCACCCTGGATTAACTGAAGCCATTCAAAGCCAACTCCAAGAAAATAACTAATACATCCCCTTTATCCAAGAACAAACAAAAAGGAGAAATAGAAACAACAGCAGCATACTAAATTCCTCGATTCATCTTGACTTGTAGATATTCTCACCCACATCTCATCCTTGGAAATTTTTAATCTTAGTAACTTTTCCTTTTCTTTTCCCCCTTTATCAATAGATAGATATATGCTAAAAGGTAGTGTTTTTTTTTCCCCCCCTTTTTTTTCCAGAAAGCATATATACAGTAGCCAGTAGGTTATAATATTTCTGGAACTTGAAGCTATCATTCAAAAGCATTTGAGAGTAAGTACCGTGAGGAAAAACTGAATGATCAGATATCAGAAGAACAGAATCGCACAGAAGATTGACCTTCGCAGCATTAACCCGCCAAAAAGGTCGTTGAGAAAGAACATTCTTCTCAACTTCCTCAAGGAATTCTCTGGATACATGTATATGCATCTGCAAAGTCAAGGAATACAAAGAACAAAATATGATTATGAGATTTGGAAGAAGAAAATTTGATCCTCCAAATTGATGTATGCATGTTTGCATAGATCTGCTGTAAAATAATTTGCCTGAAGACAATTTACTGTAGGGAGTACTGCATGCTTTCCAAGTTTTTAGTTCTTCTGCAGCAAAATGTTACAATGTAAAACATAACTTGTGAAAGCAGATGGAGCTTATGGATCATGAAGCATATGCTCTCAAAAGGAAATATAAATAAAGACAACATGAATCGCATGCTTATCTTTTTACTTTTTGATAGCATCCTACAGATAATATATTGGTTAATTAACTATGACACCAAAAGRGGCTCCAAAAGCATGGACCAACAACAGTCGGTCTGAAGCCCAAGGCAGTGCTATTAGTACCAACTTTCAGAGCATACCTTTCTAAGCAAAGCATACCAAAGGCAATTAGAATGACAAAGATGATGAATGGTGCTTGAGATTTATGATGATGGGTCATAATTTAAATGGTTAATTGGAGAGAATTGGAAATAGTGAAATGAAATTCCTGCAGAAACCATTAAGTGCTAAAACATACCCCAGGATCAACATGTTCAGAACCTAGCAATTTGCACATTATATGCTTTACATACAGATGCTCTGCAATTTCCCTTGTTGGGGCTGATATGAGCTCTTCTGTCTCTTTCCACAAGAGGCATTCATGCAARGTTAAAGCTGAATGACCATTCTCGAATTGAGATCCATTGTTTGAAGTCTTTTGTATCCTTAAAACTTTCCCAATCTGTCATAAAAAATAAAAAATTGGTTATGAAATATTAAAAAGAATTCTAATTCTTCAATTACATGTCAAAGGTCACACTACATAGCCTCATTAATGGATAGCATTCACCAACGTATTGTTTACTTTTTCTGTGTTTGTCTATTTTTCTTTTTCTCTCCCTATCTCCCAACGCCACATTGATGTGTTTTATGTGTTCGTATCAGCTTCATGTTGGTGTTGCATACCGCAACTACATAGTCTCGTTTTCAGATCCAAACAAGTCACGTTAAATCAAGTAACCAAATATTACAAGCAGAAACTAAAAGTGAACTTTCATAACTAATATTTTAATCATTACAAACTCCTTGCAGTTTTAGATCGACTGTAACAACAGGCAACAGAAGGGGGAAGAACTAAATTTTTAGCAAATAGACTGTTTTAAATCACCGAAAGTTTCCAAAAAGGAAATGTATGCAAGATTCATAAAATCTAAATTGTAATTTTCCTCCACTAAAGTTACTTTCACAAGACATCATCTTGCAAAAGGAATTAGCCTCACTGATTAATAATTGCAGAGAAATCTACAAGCCAAGCATGCATAGGAAAATGCTTAGAAACGTACAAATTTAGGAGAGTTGCCAGAATAAGATAGAACAAGATTGGCAGCTCCTTCGCCTCTGTAACACCATTCCCTCGCGTTCTCTGCCTTCAATACCTCCGCCATCAACTGCCAATATCAATATGCACAACTACACACATGAAAACGCAAACATATTACCTACAACTCGAAATGCATATCATTACGTTATACATACCTCTATTCGACAATCAAAGCAAGAAGCAAGAAGCAAGAAGACAGCGGAGAATACTAGTTTCCGGAGCGGCCTAAACCCTAACTTCTCCACTGAATTCTGAGTCGCAATGCAGAGATCGGACTTCGGAGTGGCCGAACACTGCTTGCGGCTYAGTGCTTGACYAGTGACCGAGCATTAAAATTTGAGCCAGCCACTAACSTCACRACTGGTGCTGGGTTACTTTCYAGTGTGTATTYAATGGCGTGCAATTGGTCATAGTATCAAAGTGAATATCTTGATAGACGACACGTGGCCCTCTTTTAGGAACACTCCAGTGCATGAACRTTTGGAATCTAGTTCGGATAATGACTCATCTTTGTGAAATCCCTTAAATAATCCTTCAATTATTTTCATTTACATTTGAATCCCTTAAAGTTTTTGTTTCTTCTTTTATGTACTCAAAACTATTTTAGTTTGACATTTTTAATCCTAGCCATCAATATCAAGCCAATAATTTGCATTTGATTCGATTTTAAATTGATTCAAATTTTTTGAAATAAAAAATAAATTGACTCCTATTTGGTTCAATCTGAATTATTTAAATAACTTTTCGATTTGATTACATACGTCTATTTAAAATTAATAAGTCATGAATATCTTTTTTAAAAAAATCTTGAATATCTAATCAATGAATTCCAACATATAGGACCTTTCTTTCCTTTTTGTTCTGTTCCAAATTATAAACGTATTTTTATTTTTAAAAAGTAGTTAAATTATAATTTCTTAATATGACCTCATGCATCATTATCATACAAATTATTTTGTTATTTAATAAACATACTTATTATAATAAATATTTATCTTAAAAAAGTATTGAAAGAAGAAAAATAATTTTTTAATATATTTAATTATTGTCATAAATTAAATATAATAAGTGTCAAGTATCAAGATCAATTTAGTAACTTATATAAAATTACAAGATGACATTTATTAACTCATATAATATTAATAAATATTTATGAGAAAATAAAATATGACAATAATTAATTAAATTAAATTACTTATATTTTTTAATGTTTGTGAAAATAGAAATAGATTTATCTTCGATAGAGGGCGTACTTGTCAATTAGTGTTAGGTTTTAATAAAGTGGTACGCTTTTTGGCATACTTAACATAGGATTCCGTTGACCAAAAGAGTCCATTAGTTTCCATCTTTTGCATACCTCAACTGCTTCAGGAATCCAAATGCTTTTTCTTTAAAGAAAATGGCAGACATGAAGTGAATGACTATATGTTTCTTTTTACTTGCAGAGGAAGATTATAAGTTCTGAAAGCTCAGTTATGGGGGAGGCTGGAGCTGATATAGAATGCAGTCATTTACCKGAGTGCACGGGCATTGCAGACTTCGGTTGCTCAACTGGACCTAAAACTTCGTTGATATCTGAGGTCATTGACAAGGTATGGAGTATCTTCCTGGTAATGACATTAATGTATTACTCACGTCATTTCCTGCGTTTCATTGAAAGCTGGACGAAGAAAAAAGGAAGGGGTTCCGCAGTACTGTTGTTTCATATCAGGGTTACCAGGTTCMTACCAGATTCAGTAGCTTTTAAGATCGGAGAACCAGGTTCCTRGTCTTGTAATGCTGAACGGGCACATCATGAAAATGCGTAAAGAAACGAATATTAGTTGAGGTATTGTACTACTCCACCTCTTGAAATTTGATCAGATAATTCAAAATGAAACAACATACTGTGGTCCTCTTCTTGGAAGTTGTTGCAAGCATTTTGTTCGATGCAGCTTGCGTGGTTATAAAGACTTGTTTGATTATTTGCATGAGGTACAAATCCAAAAATCTACTGAAGTATACCTGCTAAACAAAGCTGTTAATTAAGTTAAAAATTTAACTTAACCAACTAAACACGTACATGTTTCTGCATGGTTAAGCTTGTAAACAAGTACTCCCTTTCACTTGATCGCAACAAGCATACCACTAAACAAAGGAAAGCTCGAAGACCAGCCCAGCCGTACTCCCAGTTTCAGAAAGATTTTTCAGTATTTCTCAAGTCACGTTCAGAGGTGATAGTTTCTGGTGGACGCATGAGTGCTGTCATTCTCAGGCAGGAGCTCCACTCTACTGATCCCTCCACTGAAGATATAGTTGCCACAAGTGGGAACTATTAGCAYAAGCTCTAACCAGGATGGTTCCCAAGGTAATATTCATAATAWCTTTTCAACTATTTTGGTTTTCTTGTTGGGCCTGATCTGAAATTAGCTTTTTAATTAWAAACCGTAAAAAGCGCAGGGTCATGCTCTTGAGGAGAAATGAATTCGTTTAACGCCCCATACTATGTTCCATCYATGGAGGAATGAAAACTGCGGTCGAAAAACAAGGTTCTTTTGCCATCAACAGTTTGCTAGCGTTTGAAATTGAGTGGAAGGTGGGTTCCAAAAGGATACTATATCTGAAAAGKAGGAAGCTTTTCGAACTGGAAAGATCAGCAAGAAGGGGTCGGATAGTAGCCAAGATCATTAGTGCTTGGTTGACAATACTCCAAAACTGTTTTGGTAAAGAGATTAATATGATATAGATGCATCATTTTCCTTAGTGAACATACAGAATTGGTAAACTTTTTTAAGGGTACTTGATAGAGCATAAAGGTACTGTCAAAATTATATGCAAAGATACTGATATGAAGTACCGTGTGMAGTCAAATAAGGACAGAAAGAATGTAACTAATCTTCTTGTTTTTCTTTTGTACACCCGGGGAAAGCCCGCAAAGGTGGACAGTGGATTTCGCCTATGAATCTTATATTACGTTATTTAAGCGAGAATTGATTTTATATATAAAGAGTCGATCTTATATTATAAGAGAGAAGTTTATTAATTTAAAATGAATATATCATTTAAAATTTATAAGAATAGAAATGACTTTTATTTTGTAATATTAAGATGTATATAAGTAAGATTGTATAACCATATTAATCCATCCAACCTTATATCATCTCACGCACAAAGAGAACCAAAAAAAAAGAAAATTACTGAAAGAATTGGGTGCTAATATTTGACGTTTAGCTAAGAAAGTAGAGCTGATGGACAAGTGGGCGACCAAATGCAAAAGATTGAAGGCCATTATGAGCAATCCTATGCTATACTGGCAGGAAAGGTCAAATTGATTATAGGTGAGAAGTTCCATTCATCCTTTCCATGATTGCCTGTCGGCCAAAATCAAGAAATGGATGTTGCTCTGTTCTCTTCTATTTAGTAAGGTCTACAGATCTTTACACCAACATTTGCAAGAATAAACAAACCAAGATTTTCTCCAAGGAGAATGAGGAAGTTRGAGCTTCATCTGTTTGATTGTCTAGGCACTAGCTGTTATCATATGACGCTTTACGTAGCTCTCCTTTGGTTACTGCGGAAAATACTCGTGAACCACTTTTGGCAAAAGTTTTGGCAAAAGGGTTTGAACTCGATGGCCAAAACTCCTCCCGGCAGCAGAGGACTTCCATTGATCGGAGAAACATTTCAGTTCATGGCTGCCATCAACAGTGACGAAGGTTTCTATGATTTTGTACGAGTTCGGAGACTAAAGTAAATTCCATTTTCCCCTTCTATGTCTATGGTTTCATTTGCATTAACGAAGCAAGTGCTCTCATCTAACGTTTGCTTTRAGCAGGTTTGGTAATTGCTTCAAGACAAGCTTGTTTGGAGAGACCCATGTTTTCATTTCGAGCATAGAGTCAGCTAAGATGGTTCTATGTAATAATGAATCGGCCATGAGATTCAGGAAGAAATATATCAGGTCGATTGCGGAACTAGTCGGGCCTCAAAGCCTTCTTTGTGCTTCTCATGAACACCACAAATTGCTACGTAGCCATTTGAATCATTTGTTGTCTACAAGTTCAATATCATTGTTTGTCAGCCAATTTCATGAACTAATCGTTCAGAGCCTTAGTAAATGGAAGCACACCAGTTCGGTCATTGTTCTCGATGAAGCCCTCAAGGTGAGTTTCTTATGGTGCACAGCTCCTTCATCATCCACCCCTTCTCTCAAGATTCCATTTTTATTTCTTTCTGCAATCTCAACCCTTGGGCTTTGTTTCATTTAACTTTTCAAAAAAGCAGATCACACTTTGATAATGTAATATGTTACATTTGTTTTAAATTTTCATCCAAACAAATATTTACTTATATTAAGAATATACACTTATATCTAAATAATCTTTTTTAAACTCAAATAATTTTTTTTCAATCTTTACTAAAACTCGTAATTAATTTTTTCATTATTTTAYTCCATCATTTTCAACTTTTAATTCAAATAACATCGTAAACAACACTTTAACAATAATTTAAATTTCAAAATTTTTTATTTTTCAACCATCTTCAATCAAACAACCTCCTAACTCATAACCAAACATAACGTCAGTAYGGAGATATTGGACCTCAAGAATRATGCAGACCTACAGTATATGTCAGCAACAGCCCAAATTTTAGAGATTACACGCTATCAAAGCCCATGATACATGGCATACGTAGGGTTACAATTCGGCCGACCCTCTTACATGGGTTCACTAAGACTAAACATTAATTTTGAGTTTAGAATTAGTCCAAAAGCCTTGTAGGTTTGAGACTCCTTCCTATTTGGGCTCCATCTCAAATGAAAAATTGCAAGTAGAGTCCATAAATTTTTTTTCCCCCCTTCTTTTTAGAAAAGAATTCATAGTTTTCTAAAAAAGAGTTTCGATCTATTTTCAAATTTTTTTTTTATTTTTTGTGAGAAAAGAATTCATAATTTTCTAAAAAAGAGGTTTTGATCTATTTTCATTTCACTTCCAATTTGGGGTATGTATATTCTCTTAAGATATTTCAAATTATCAAAAAAAAAATGTTTTAGAAAAATATGATTAAGAAATTTAATATAATATTTTTATTTTTTAACTGCATCAACGAGTTATTTTAGAATAAAGTATAGCGAGTTTTGAATAGAAATCAAGAAAGACTCAAAAAGGTGAGAAGCAGTTGTTATGCAGACGAGAAGAGGGCCGTGGTCTCAACCTTCCAATATAAACACAAAAGTGCTTTTTGTTGTTTTTACTTTTTGTCATCTTCAAAATGAAAACTCAAAGATTTCCAAGATAAGCTCTAATAGGTTGCTTTCAACTGTGGATAGGAAATCAACAATGCCCTTAATATTTTCTGTTGAATGCAGATAACCTTCAAAGCAATCTGCAGGATGCTGATGAGCTTAGAAGATGATGATGAACTTGAGATGTTGCAAAATGATGTTTCGCTTGTTTGCGAGGCAATGCTTGCATTTCCTCTTAGTTTACCTGGGACTAGATTCTACAATGGCCTCCGGGTAATACTATGAGATAAATATATACAAGCTCATGAAACATGGGCACGATAAAGAAAGTGAAATAACTTGAGTGCTCAAATTTCCATCAGGCAAGGAAAAGAATTATGAAGAAGTTGCAGAAAATCATTGATAATAGAAGAGGATTGGATCATGAGAACCATGAAGATTTTTTAAAGCATCTTCTGAGAGGGAATGGAGGAAATTTTCTGACTGATGAGCAGCTCAGAGATAACATTTTAACCATGATTATTGCAGGTCAAATATTTGGGTTATCATCTTTTTGTTTTGCCCGTCTGAACCTGAAGTAGCATAGATCTCTTTGTTTGCAGGGCAAGACACGACAGCAAGTGCAATTACATGGATGGTCAAATATTTGGATGATAATGCTGAGGTTCTAAACTTGCTCAGGGTAATTTCCATCATTTAAATTCCCAAAAGATACAAAGATTTATGTAACAAGAAATCAAGAATATTCATGGATCTGAGTGGTGTTTGGGATTGTGTACTGGGCAGGACGAACAGCTCTCTGCAGTACAGCGTCGAACCACATCATGGCTTACTCTTGAAGACCTCAGTAATATGCCATACGCTACTAAGGTGGTTAATCTTCTTCTTCTTCTTGACTTTACCCTCACAGAGGGTTGAATTAATCTAACAAGTGATGATGTTCAAATAGGTTGTGAAAGAATCATTAAGAATGGCATCAATAGTACCATGGCTACCAAGGCTCCCCATTGAGGACTGTGAGCTTCAAGGTTTGAACTCAGTGCTAGTATGCAAATATCCAATCTAAATATAGACATATAAATGTGTAATACTGCTGCTCCAGATCGTCCAAGTTGAATCATYTCTCCATATTTCAATGTGAATATTCAATTTGAGATGGGATGAGTATCATTTTCTTTTTTCAGGGTACAAGATTACTYGAGGTTGGAGTGTTAATATTGACGCCAAATCAGTACATTTTGATCCAGCATTGTATAGCGAGCCTCACAAGTTCAATCCTTCCAGGTTTGATGTAAGTAAGCGTTTCATGTCAAACATCTACAGTTAGTACAATTTTCAACTTGTAGTTGAATAAAAATCAGTGATTTATCTATCTTTTCCACTATATAAACAGGACGAGCCCAAGCCATACAGCTTCTTAGCTTTTGGATCAGGTGGGAGAACATGCCTAGGATCAAATTTAGCTAGAGCCATGATGCTTGTGTTTCTCCACTGCCTAGTGACCACATACAGGTGAATTGGAAATGTCAGCTCATGAAGTCTTAAACATCATTACTTCGGGGAGAGAAGGGAAATCCCCTTTTAGCATCTTGATTAATTTTTTTTGCGTGATCAGGTGGGAGGTGACAGACAAAGATTCAAGAATTGAAAAGTGGGCACTTTTCTCAAGATTAAGGAGTGGATGTCCCATTCGCGTGATGTGTGCTCTGAAGGAAGATTTTGCTACAAATACCTGATGAAAGCATTGCTTATCAACTTGCATTGCCAGAAAAACTAGTCTATTTAAGAAACTAATACTGGGGGCTCCTCTACCTCACCTTGTACATAAATTATTGTGTTTGTTAGAGTTATTTAGGCATGATGTTACCTAATGCTTGATAGTCATGTTGATGTATAACTCAAACAGGATGTACGTCTACCCTGATAGAACCATTGAACTAATCTTCCCAGTTGAAATATGCAGCTCAATTTGGTGAATATGTCAAGAGATCAAGATGGCAAAATGTTTTCAAAACGAAATGGTGGCAGATGGCGGTGGCGGTGGAGGGTCGAGAAACCATGACTTAGATACATTATGAAGTGGGATTGCATTATTTTTGGAGGAACATGGTGCTGCTCATTTGAATAACGTCATCTGCATTATTAAGAGTGGCCAAATTGGTTCGARWTGCATTCATAGCTCTTGCCTCATCTWTGCCTTATGAGATTTTCATGATTGGCTTAATTCAGTGCATATTCTGCAAAAACATTGCTTCATGGCCAACTAAAACCAGTGCAGTGGTGATGGCTGATGATTACACTCAGAAACTGTCTCCAACTGGCTTGACCATTCGCAATTTCAGGCATTTGCAGAACCATGATGATGCATACAYATCAAGAATTTGTTCTTCAATACTTATATATAGTAAAGATGCGTATCTCTTGCAGCCCAAAACCTCAAAAGCTACCCGAATATGGACACKAGAAACTCCTAAATCTAAGGGTGTAGGACAAGGACACCGTCTTTGACAATTGGAAGAATTTGCACTCTACAAAGCAAAATCGTTCTAATTTTTCTTCTCCAAAGTAAATAAAATATATATTTCGTATTTCATTCCGATAACTCTAAAAGAAAATGATGATGATGATGATTTATAGCAATAAACAACTTTGATTGATTGGCAAGACAGCCCATGTAGATGTAGTGTAGTCGAGCTGTCCAACTCTTAAAAAAAATGTCCCATTTAGAGGAGAAATCAAGAATCTAAAACCCAATTCTCATTCCCAACGTGTGTCCTCATCAAGAATCTCCACATTTATCCAAAAAAAAAAAAAGAAAAAATACCTATCCAATAATTCAGTAAAAAATATGATTGGTTGGTATSTCTATTTCAATAATGTCTAGTCCAATCACTAGATTTCTTATTTTAATGTATTGGGTTTAGGTTTTATTCTTTTGYCCTTCGTTTTTCTTAGTCCTTGGGAAACATTATGGATATACGAGATGCTAATGCTTTCTTTATTGCTAAGGAAAGCATAGGCATATAGTAGAATGGTARAGTGACCTTTGTGGTGCAAGTTTTAGAAGCTGACAATTCTTCCAAGGAAGAATAAATTCTATTCAAATTACTCACATAAAGCTTCTTTTTCCATATTTTTATTCCATTTCCTTTATAWAACTTTCTTTCCCCCCWTTCTCTAGAAAGTACTACTAAAAAGAAASAAATATTATATCGGAAAAGTTACATATACACAATACATATTAKGAATCAAGCGAGTTAAAGACGGAATRAYAAATTTTTCGGTAAAAAGCAAGCTATAAGACCACCTCACACAACTCCTTGGTTTCGTCGTCATATTCATGTATCCAGATCTATCCTCTAGATTGTATAAAAGAAAAATGCAAATATTTGAAAGATAATAAAATGCAAATTGCCAACGAATWTATAACTTAAATCATTTTSMGTATTGTTAATATACTTGAAAAGGTTCATAGACCAGGCAGGAGGAAGCTAATGGCGTACAAATGTAGGGACAAGTATTACTTTTCATTAAAATTTTGTTGCAGTTCAGGTAGCAAACATGCARTAAATTCGTCTAACAAGGCCTTTCTTAATTGTTGGTGATGTTGACTTYTCCCCTTAAACACTTTTTAGGTTATAAAATAGTAATAATGAAGTTTATATTTTCTCTATTTAGGTCGATAAAAAATAATATCAYTATTCATCGAGGTTATAATTTTATAATTTCATTATTAAAATAAGTTTATTAACTAAAATWTATTTTTTCCTYTCAYTGATGTTATTGATTATTGAAACGCTAGATAAATATTATTACTCAATTAATACGTACACAAAATCTTCGAAAATTCTTGAATGTAGAACCCAGAAGAGGATATTTCAAGATCGAGGGATATAAATTCTTTTGCTATTAAGTTTAAAATGTCTCACTAATATATTACATCAACATTCACTTTCTGTGAAGCTTCCAATAAAATGATAAAGAAACAAAATTACACGAATTGTAATATATCTAACGCATTCAAAATAAAACATATATGTAAATCATTTTTAAATTCGATCAATTAGGCATATTTAAATCTTGAGTTTCTTTTCGATTTAAAAGGAGCAGAAAATGGAGAAGAAAGAAATGGATAAGGAGGGGATGGTTCAATGACCCTGAAATATAGAATTCCAGCACCTTTAGTCCTTGGTATTTGATACAGAAATGGACCAAAACCTCTGAACAACTGTACGGATAAAAGAAGCAAATGTAATCCGAAGCAGAAATGATTGATGCGTTTTATCATTGTAGGCAACAGCACAGAATGAGGAGGAGAAATAGAATACTTATATGCTATGGAACAAAAACCATAAAAAAACAAAAAGCTAAAGTAGAAAGAAGCGTGTGCTGTGTAATATAAAACGAACAAGAAGATGAAAACCAACCCCTGATCACCCCTAACCCCTCACCCCTCCTCTTCCCTTCTCTACTTTTGTTGCAAAACTTGAACACAAAGTGGATAAGAGTGAGCCGCTAGATTGTAGTTTAGGTCCCATCAATCCAACAAACCAAAATACAATCAAGAAACTGATCTGTCAAAGACTGCAAACACCCCAGCAGAAAGAATTATTATGCTTCTAGCTGCCTACTGCCAAATAGTTAGAGACCTCATCTTATTGCTATATTTTTAACTATTTTAATTGTATATCTTTTTTAATAGTGACTATCAAAGGGAAAATTTGATCTATGCAGCTGCAAGCATATATATACTATGTGCATAATGGGAAGCAAAGAAAAAGCCGCAACTTCTGTGGCCATGGCTTTGAAGCTTTTCAAAATGGCCTTCCCCCATTTTGTGTTTGTATCAAAAAAAGAATTTCATGAAACTAAAGAAGCTGCATTAAGGTAATGGCCTATAATGATCACTCTGTTTTTCTGTGTGTTGGTGGCCAAATTATGGAGGTAAGGACAGAGGAAACGAATATTGAATGCATTTTTGTAGGGATGTTGGTTAGGCTAGTAAAAGATACAGTGTGAGGGTGTTTTGGGGGGCCGGGGGGGGGGGGGGGGGGGGGGGGGGGGGGGGGGGGGGGGGGGGAGAGGATACTTGAATTTATAGAGTTGTATTTTGTCATAGAGTAGGATGATAAGCGCCTTTTTGTCCTTATAGATAGTAGTGTGCTAGTATTCATAACATTAAAGAAAGCCAGTGAAACCAGACTGTTGTTGGTGACCAGTCATTTGATCATCACATAATCAAGTACTCATCATTAAAGAAGATGGATTTATCAAAATTGAAATGGGTAGATTTAGATGTACTCTCAAGAATATCAATTTTAACATGCATTTGTCTTAAGCACCTAATCTTAGACTTGCTAAGATGAAGAAACATTTCATTATGGTCATGGTCAACATGAGAAATTCTTTAATCTGAATTTTCATCTGGGGTCCATCTATCTAAAATGGAAATTATCAAGTCATGATTCAAATTCTCTGGTATCTAAAAAATGAAGCTCTGCTTGACTACCAAGTGCATAAAATCAATCTTAATTAAGTAGCAGAGAAAGAAAGGCAATAATCTTGTCAATAATGGATCAAAAGAAGCAAATAAAGTCTAATCTAGGCTGCAACACATAGTTGAATATTGTTCATAGAAAACCTTAAAAATACACTTCCATTTCTTCCTTAAAAAAGAAAAAGAACAATCCACTAATAATGATTGATGACTTGCTAACAGTAGCAATGACAACAAGAAAACAAAATATGGAACCATACAAATTTTATTATTTGAGCATATCGAGATATTTTCTCTCAAGTCTTGTCGATGAAATGAGAGATTAGTTCTCTCTTTAATATCAACAAGACAAAAAAATAGAAACAGAGCATCAAAGTCGAAGGTATCAATACCAGAGGGCTGCTGCTTAACCACTGTCGTCCAAAATCCCACCCACTACAATTTACTTACAGTCTCATCTTATTTCAATTAAAAAGAAAACAAAGAAATATGCCATAATTTGTAGAAATTTCCTGCAAATTCCGGAGATATAGAAAGAAACTAGACGAGCTAGTCCTGTACATGGATATCCATGGCACTAGAAAATTACGCTAAACAGTAACCGGGGCCAAGGATTTGATAATTTTTCATCGGGTAAAAAGCAAACTACTGAAAAAGAGTAGAATTTCTGGTAATTTTGGTTAAATTTTTTAACTCTTCACTTTCCTGTAACTTCTGCTGCTTGAGGAATTCTGGAGTTTTCATTCTTCTAATGAAGTTGTCGACTGTGAGATTAAACTCCTCTATACTCAGACTGTCCATGGAGTCAAATGATGTCATCACCTGCTCCTCTACACCATGCCGTTCCGTCACTGTCTCCGATCTCCGCAATTCTCCCTGTGGCCTCAAGGAGATATCTCTCTTCAGCTTCTCTGATTGCGTCCTTTGGAACCTCTGTATCTGCTTCGTCGCGCCCTCGATTGCCGTTGACACAGCGTCGCATTGCTCCGCCTTTTCCACTGAGCGCGCGCAGACAATCTGCTTCATTTCCTCATCGCCGTATCCTTCGAAAGAGGAAGTGGTCGTCTCCTTTATCTCGACCGGCGGCTGTGAAGTTTTATCAGCATCAGAGACCGACACTTTTGGCTGTTGAGCCTGGCTATGACGTACATAATCGTCGTAGATATCGCCAGAACCGGAGCTCTGGTTTCCAGGGTCGTTTTCTCGGCAAAGAATAAAGAGAGCGACGATAATGGCGTTTCCGATGAGGAAAACGACGTGAGGATTGAAAATATAACCGGCAAGTTCAAAGAGAAAACTACCAGAGAGTCTCACAGCCCGAGGAAGCTTTGTCGACGACCAGGATATCAAAATAAGAGCAACCAATACTTCCAGAAACTGCAAAACCTTCGTAATCTTCCGAAATCGATTAAACCTCGCCATCGCCTTCGCCTTCTCAAACTTCACGTTATCAAAAACCAACTCCTCATGAAGATCCATTTCTCCACAGAAAATGCAGGTTACAAAGGAAAGGAAATCACCGAGGGTGTAGATACTGACGAAACCGTTTTGATCTCTTCCGAACTAAACAAGTGTTTATGTTGTCACACTGTGTCTCGATCTGCTTCGTTTAATAGTTAGGGCTTTTGTGACGAGGTGGAGGATTTAAGAATGGAAAGATAATATCTGGAGAAGGAAAACAATCACTGGGAGAAGATTTTCGAGCATGGAAGAAAGGAAAAGAGAAGAGAAAATGGAAGGAGAAGATGATAGTATATGCAGGAATGCATATAATTGTAGATACAGAGATCGTATGCATAGAAACTCAGAAAGGAAACACGCAGTAGCGCACGCTCACTACGTGAACTCTTTGATCTTAAGGAAGCTGTGGATTTTGGATGAATTCTGTTTTCCTTTCGAGAGAGAATGGTTTGGACGACGGAAAGTTTGTGTAGCAAGATACCATTTTATAGGCGAACTGGTCCACAAAGACAGTTTCGAAATTACAATTACTTTTTTATTCTTTTTCTTTTTTATTTTGTTGGTTTTCTTTTTTATTTTTTTAAATGGATAGAATAAATAATAGGTCCAACCAAATTTAATGTCAAAATAATGTGAATAAAATAAAATAAAGATTAGAACTATTAGTATGGTACAAAYACATGGACAAGGGCAGTGGTGGTAGGAGAACTTGCGACCATCTCAATTTTTAAGCATGATAGTGTTATCATGATTTATTTTTTAATGTTTAARTGAGATCGTAAAATAATAATTTAAAATAAATGATAGGTGAATTAGTAAGTTATATTGAAGCATCGTGTTGAATTTTTATCTGTAATGCATATTGATAGAGTTTTAATTGAATTTTATTTAATCTCATTGATGTAAAATATTAAAAAAATAGTAATATGATTTGACAAGAGGAAAGTTATTAATTTACATATTATAAGGCCTAATCTGTCAACTCGCCTTAAATTAACGTATAAGTGAATTTTTGCGGCCGGGAGGTGGGGAGCTGTGGTGGTAGGAGGAGGTGYGAAATGACAAATTAGTTGAGTTGAACCTGCAAAAATGCAGGGGCAGGGGCAGTGGCAGTGGCAGTTGCAGACTGAACTGAACCGGCGACCGAGCCAGCATGCCAGGAGTGGGAGCAGGACGACCAAGCCCACTCGTGGATTGGTGATATAGTTTTTGGGCAGCCMTTTTAGTTTAGGAAGGACGGTTTGTCTTTTATGCATAGGGTAGGGTAGCATAGGTTGATATTTGATACTGTCTTTTTACTCTGTTTACAGCCTATAAGCATCTCTACTTCAGATTTTTCATGTTGGGGTTTTGCTTACGGTTATTTTCTTCCATTGCATTGAAAGTCACCAATTATTATCTCTCGTGGATTTATGACCGTCGGCCTTAGTGATTCGAAGGTCTTAAGTGAAGAATAATAAGTTATTTTATCTCAAGAATTTATATTAATATAYTCGTTTCATRTTATTTRATCATCTAAGACTATAATATYTTTTAAYAATTGAAGAACTTTCTCGTAGAACTTAATAAATTAAACTTCATATAGTTTAATACGTATCTTTTATAATACTTATTAGAACACGTGACTTAAAGTTTCTCAATTATAAACAACTTTAAAATGAAGAGCATTTGGAAAATTATCTAGTATCTTATACTTTAATGAAGGAATAAAAGCCAGTGAATAGGATCAACAAAAGGCTAAAAGGTGTTCAAGAAATAAACCTTGTAGATGATGATCTAGGTGGATCTACATAAATCTTGGAGGTCCTAAGCCTAAGAGGGCTAAAGCCATTGAGTGAGGGTTCGAATCGAATGCTACCAAGCTTAGTAACAGCTTCTCTTTATAATTGGAAGGAATTAAAGGACCACAAGGGACATGGGAATATGGGGTTGAGATCAAGATCCTCTCAAATTTCCCCCATTATGGTAAAATCAAGAGAGAGTCCTCTTCTCCTAGCAAAAAGAAGATGTCTTTTATGTGATGTACAACTTAGAAGCATTCAAAGAACCATTAAGTATGTAACTAGAATGAAATATTGGACCTTACAGGTTCCATAAGGAACCAAAAAGGCAAAATAGTATATGCCAAATAATGGAACTCAAATGGATGAATTGACCTTTTCTGTACCAAAGAAAAAAAGGGTTCTACCTAGAATCGTTTAGTATTCATAATATTGATACCTTCTTAGGTCCTAATATTCATGTCCCCTACCACAAGGCTCCCCCTACTTTCATAAATTTTTAACTTATATATAAAATCTTGTCACTGCAAAATTACAAAAGAGGCACCTGTATAGCCTCCTCTGTTTCTGAATCCAATAATTGAGTACAAGAAAACATGTAGTGGAACAGAATCTTTATTCCCTCTGTTCTGTTCTCTTGGTGTTTCCATGTTGTTGGTCACTGTCAGAGTAATTCAGCATAGATTCTCTCTCTGGATCAGTCTCTGTTTCMTATTATTGGTGTAGTTAGTCTCAATCAGAATTAGCCATGCTCGTTGATCAAGAATTTTGATACCCTGCAATTACTTTTCACTTCCTTTTTTGAAGGGATTCATGAATCCCATCTCTGCACTATTTGGTAACCTGCTGCGTGAAGAGTTGAATTTACCAAAAGCAGGGGAAAGACATGATTTTTAGTTGAAATCTGGAAAGAAGAAAAGAAGGGGGTGGGGGGTGGTTAATGCTAAAGTATTCAAAGGGACAACGATCACAAGCCAAATGAACTCGTGTGGATATGGTTCATTCTTTAGTAGATCATCATCATCTTCTTCTTCTTTCATCATTCCCAACTTTTTCATGACACGAGGACACGTGCAGCTCACGGTTTAACCCACTGCTCTTACTCTTTCTTACCTTTCGGCAAAATACAAAGTGAATAATGAGAGAGAGAGAGAGATAGAGAAGGGGAGAGAGATGGTCTTTGCTATCACGTGAGTCTGGTTTGGTGGTTCTCAACTAATTGTACCAAAAACCAAACACGACTTACGGAGTCCTGTTGAACACAAGAAATGGCGGAGTGTTTGAGAGGTTAAAAAGGTTCTCAAGATTGAGCAGTAGTTTTTCCCTTCACTTTTTCTATTAGGTAAACTCATTGAGTACATGTAGTACCTCACAAATCGAACACGTACACATGTTGTTCTTCGAATTCAAGTTTAGAGAGTAGAGAATTATGAAGTAATGATCAGTTCTTGGTCTTGAAATTGTGAAGAGAGAAGTAAAAAAGCAGACCCCTTTTGGATGAGCAAAAAAAGTTGGAAAAAAAGCACCATTCTTTCGTTCTGCAAAGCTTTTGATAATTCTAATTCCATTAAATAACATTTCGAGGAGAAACATAGTCAAGCCTTTCGGCTGCAATCATGAAACAGTGATTGGAAATTAGGTAAAGGTGATCATAAGTGGCTGAAACTACGGTTCTTGCTTAGAAAGAATAGCCTATTCAAAGAGGTCCCAACAAATAKAAAGTTGATAATGTGTCTCCAGGGTTTATTTGAAGAACCAAAACCAAATAACCCATCATCCAAATCCAATGATGGACCTTTTCGATCCCTTTAATCTTAATCATGCTTCTTGAAATCATTTTGCTTCCCACTTTCTTGCATCGTGGGTAGGCCACTGGATCATAAGTCCTTTTACTGCTTCTGTAGCTCTGGCATATGTGACTATTCTCAACGCCCTTCGCCTTCATCATGCTCGGAAAAAAACGTTACCATTATAATCAGGTAGAAGCATGAAGCTAATAACCTTGTGAAGCCCATCCTACTTAATCTTGAAGATTATCCTTACCACTTCGGGTTGAAATCCAATGGTAGAAAACAGAGCATCTGCAAGTATAGTGTAAGAACAAACTTGAAAGTAACAACCGATTAGATTAGAGAACTTTCCTGAAACAAAGTGGAAAATCACTCASTAAAATAAAGGGATGGAGAAGGAGAAGGAGAAGGCATTCCCTGTTGACACCTCAACAGAGAAAATAGCAAAGTCTGGAAAAGAGCAAAACCGTGGGCCGATCAGTTCAAGATTTAACTGTCGGATCAATGCAACACAACGCACTTTGTTTATACTAAACTATTCTATAAATGGACGATCTTTTGACTTTCTAGTGAAACACAATGCCTATGGATAGCCTTGGATATTCTCACACAATAATTTAACCAAAAGAGAAGAAAATCACAGCCCACCTGATTGCTTTGTTCTTTCTTTTCGTTCTTGTTTAACATTTAGAACAGTCATTGAATGATAATCTTTCCATAAAGTGTCTGATTTGTACTTTAAAAAGCTTGTAAAGTTGCATTCCTGAAGTATAAATGAAGGGTTAAAAACGAGGAAGCCGGAGAAGAAAGGGAAAATCACTATCCGTCTCGCAATATGTGGCTTAGGCAATTCCCCTTTAGTTGTGTAGAAGGAACTTTTACAATCCACAAGTGTTTCTAACGCTGTGACATCTTCATAGAATACAAAAAGGGATTTACTTATGATTGAAATCGTGAACCGTTTTCTAGACTGGCAAAAAGGATGATTGTTCATGTCCATATTGAGGAGATAATAATTAAAAGCTTCAAGTAGTTAGATGAAAATCTTCAAGAATTAAGGAAGTTGGTACCTGGCATGCTTTATCTCTCAAGGGCTTCGAATCTTTTAGCATGCTTTGATAGGCGTCATAATTTGTACTGACAAAATTTGCCCGAGGAACAGATGAAATATGAAAGCTTTTTGAACAAAAGGATAAGATGGTAATGGTAATTCAAGCCAAAATGATATCGTTCTGAATTCTTACAGGGTAAGAAATTGTTTTGTCAAACGTGATATTCCAAAATTTAAAAGTTATTCCAATATTCTGGTTTTTCTTTTTGTAGTGAAAGTACTATCTTTAAGGTAATATTCTTCCACCACATTTATGTATCTGTGATCAAGAGCTATTTCTTTTCCAAGAATTGCCACTTTTAGTCTTTCAAACTTTTCTTCTGCTTTCTGATTTTGAGGTGTTACACTCCAGCAGGTAAACCAGTCTTCAGCGGAGGGCTCAACTCCTTACATTTTTGCTTTCCCGTTTTCGCATTTTACCTGAAACTCCAAGCTCGCTTCAGCCAAAGAGAAACATGGACGACCAACCACGGCATCAAACAACAGAGATACCATAAAGCAAAGGAAAAAGGAGATATCATATCATCCATCATGATTTCTGATGGAACTCCTCCACGTTCTGCTTATCACTTACAAATCACTTAACCTTGTAATTCGGGTGTAACTTGGAATCCAGCTGCCGCGGAGGAACCGGAAGATCAGATGTGTATATTTCCTTCTTTGGTATACTATGGTCAACTTCTGCGTCACTTTAACAGACATATTAGTGGAAACAGAGCATTTACTAGTTGTTGCCTTACAACTGGCTVTGTCAAGAAACTCAGAAAATTGAAGCAGTGGTTTTTAGCCAAAGAACATGAGAAAAAGAATGAGGAGAATAAGCCTTCAATCATCAATCGTTTTCCATTTACAAAATGTTCACTTATACAAGCCTATCTCAGAGCTATTTACGGTATAATATCTTCTATAAGCTTCAAAAAGTACATTCTGCTCTGAGGCACTCTCAGGATATCTGTCCAGACTAAAATTGCTGTAAATAAATGTAGGTATAGCAAATTCATCCTATCTGGAGTTCAGATTCTGTTTTCCAGACACAAAGAATACAGAGCAAGCTATCCTGAATTCCCAAAATTTTAAGGTAATTCAAGAAAATTATCATCGTCTYTCATCTCGATAAGGTCCTTCACTCTCTTGATCCTTTAAGAAGCCTAAGAATGCAKGAAATCCGAAAAAGAAAAACCCTCCAGACCAACTACSTCCACCTCCACCATCACCATCATCTAGCTCCAGAGATTTTTCCTTCCCTGGAATCCAATTGAACKTTTCATCATTTCACAAGGGAATCCCAAAATATCGGAAATAGAAATTAGATAATTGAGAAAGCTGAATCYATTTTATAAGTATGAAAACTTGCTATTACAAAGTATACTGACTCATTCATGACCTGGATAGTGATATTTACTGTTCAAGARAAATTGTGCCTTCAAAAGAGTAATTTTGTGGCATTTCACTAAGATTCAACTTCCAGGCAAATGTGACAATATCTAAAGAAAATTTGTACTCAAAAATAAAAACAGTATATTGGTAAATTGTCAGTTATAGAAAGATCATATATAAAAGTCTGACCTTGAATGGGGCAACTGTAATGGTCGACGATTGCCGCGTGACTGTTTGGGTTTGCWCTGCTGCACACCTTGCACTCTGAGAGGAAAAAGGAAAAAGCTGAATTAACCCTCCAACATTTAAAGCTGAAAAATGGGAGGGGGCCCATAGTCCCAGAGTTGGGTTCAAACACCATTAATGCTCTCACAGTTAACACCAAGAAAGTAAGCAGTCACAGGAATTCCATTAGTTACAAATATGCAACATAAGCTGCCTTCATCTCCAAAAAGTAGGAACTATAGAAGATAGAAGAGCAATTAAAAATCCTCCTCACTCTGAATTAGTAAGGGCAGAAACCTATCTCATAGTCTGGGAAAATTAACACATGCCAAGATACCATTTTCCTCTGCCTAAGCAAAGTATCAAATGCATATCAGAAAGTTGGAGGGAGGGAGGGAGGGAGGGAGGGAGAGATGGAATACGGAAATATACATATATATATTTTCCACTCTACGGTAAGTACCATGTGCTCTCAGGAGATGATGAGCATAGAGTTAGTCAGATGTACCTTAAAGATATTTAGGAAAATTAAATTATTAATGCAGAAGCCGCACATATTATGGAAGCATGCTTCTCCCGAACAGTATACGTCATAGGTGTTCCTTTCGCAAGACGCAGAAACTGTTTGCTCAGTCGCTTGAATCCAACAGCCTTACAAGCAAAATGTTTAGTTTGCATCAAGCTTCAATGCTCACCAGTCACTGAACCAAGGATAACCAATTAAGACAATAAAGGATGCCACACTAAGCATTATATCCTGACCAAATACAACATTTTCATATAAGTTTCATTATGACCATGCATAAATTTTAGGAAGAGTGAGGACAACGAATCTAACAACCACCACAGATGTGCATCTTTTTTGGTTTACAAAGAATGGTTTTTATCTTTATCTTCCTCAGTTGGTCAAAAGAAGTGAAGTAAGCTGATCTCTATTTCTTTAGTTCTGATTTCAGAATTAATTTGATTGAGCGCACAGGAAAAATCATGTTTGGAACTGTGGTCTAGCTCCTTAAAAAGAGTCAAATGCAATGCTTCAAACCTAGATTGAACAACAGCACTGCCAAACCCAAGCATAATGTATTTATATAAAATTTCAATATCTGTAAGCACATATGTCTAGCTTGTCCGAGCGCACATGTCTACTTAATCCGGCTAATAGATCAAGAGAAGTTCGATGCATCTCTTAAGAGAAATACAAAATCAAATTAAATGATAAACAGAGTGTCCTGAAGTTCACCCTCTCCAGATTCTTACAGCCTTAAAAGGTCATCAATTTCATTATAATGACAGACTCCCATATCATTAACCAATTATGGTGCTACCAAAACAAATATTTAAAAAAAAAAAAAAAAAAGAAGCAATAGATTGTCATTTAATGAAGTTGCTACATTTGCAGAGGCTGTCTAGTTGACTAACTTGCGAAAGGAAGAGTCGTCTGAGGTGAATCAATTTCTAATTCTGCTACTAGCTTTTGGTGACATTCACGTGCCCAACATTACCAAAACACCTTCGACTGTATATGCTTCATTCCTAACTGAATGATGCTTCTCAATCCAAAATCTGAATAATAGCCTCACCTAAAAAGAATAAGGGGATTTGAGGCTATCATCATAGGTCCCYTTTTATTGGTAGGAGTAGTAAAATGCTGTTAATCTTCAAATATTCTCCRAATCCARTGTGTTGAGTCATACACAGACATTAATCCTGTATAYGAGCGATGACTAGATAGAATCATCATTAGAAGGGAAATTCACTTAATATGCAATGCAGGGATCTACAGAATTCCCCATATGATTTATAGCACATGAATAATCAAATAAGAGTTCCATATATTAATTACTTCTTGTTCATATATGTTCTCTTCAGTTCCATCATCCAGCGAGCTTATCCTTCTATATCCATCTCAGAAATTTCAAGAGTTCTTTACAAAAGAAATGGCCTCAACTTTATCAAGAACAAGCCTTAGGAGCGGAACTAGGGATAGTTTGAAAAGCCAAAGCTACAAATAAGGTGTTAACATTTATGCATATGTGAAGTCCGCATCCACATTGAAATTCACTGGATTATTAATTTAGGGAACATTCAACAGATCCAATCTCATATCCTAATATTATTCAGTTCTACGTCATGTATAGGTGGATAAGTAACAAGCAAAAGCTGCACAATTAGGGATAAGTAACTTCATTTTGTAATTAATATTCTACTAACTGTGTGAAGGTTGTAATAAGGATAATGACATTGTCAAATATTCACACATATTCACATGCCTTAGAGCAGCCTAAATCCATCAGAAAGACGAGTATGCTCATCAATGTTCAGCATTGCTAACAATATGTTTCCCATGTCATATACTATGGATATACTGGATAATGAAATAAATATTAACATACCTATTGACAATGAAGATGGGCTAGCTATTGTACTTGCCATAAATGACATCTTTAGAACGGATTATTTAACCTGAAAATCGAGCCATTAGCGTTAGAATGCTTTATTAAGTTAAAAAATAAAAATAAAAATATTCCTTTATCCCTCTTTAAGGACATTTAATTGAGAATTTCTTTTCCAGCTCYAACAAACTGAACAGAAATCTTCAAGAATTTAGAGATGCTACTGCATAAGAAATTATCCTACTTATGAGATCAAATTCTGTGAAACTACAGAATTCAAAATATTTTAGAAAGAAAAACAAGAAATCACATTCCAAATTGGATTGGTTTTATTAAAGATGGAAACTTTTCTATTTGTATACCCAACAGGGGTAACGATCATGTATCAAGCAAAACGTGAGACGTGGGATAATCAATTAATTATCCGAACATATTCAGCTCAACACCTAAGATATACGAACTCATACAGCTCAATTCAAATCTTTTTTTGGATTGAAGCAATTCACCATTCAAATTACGAAATGAAAAACAAAAATCATAACAAGAGAAAACGAGAGAGAACAGAGAATACCTGTTAGCAAGACAAGAACTTTATATGTGTAGCTGATAAACGAATGAAAAATGGTTTCGGGTTCACAAAGAGACAGTTAAACTATGAGTAATACCTCACTTCCACCGCCATATTTTTCAAAATTCGCTGAAAAAGAAAGTGAAGTCCTCCCAACGACTTTTATACGAATGGAATCTAGCCTATTGGGCCACTAATTTTCCTACATCAGACTATTGACTTTTTGTATTGGGCCACCCATTCGTGCAAGCCTATTGTTGGGCTTCCAATGTGTAACTTTCAGTCCATTAACTTTTACCGGAGTGGATTTAGCCCCTTGGGCGACTCATTTCGTGTAATGTTCAGTCCATTGGGCTATTTCGGGTGCTACTTCGCCAGCATTACAATTTGTAGGCTTTGAGTACAGACCAAAAACTAACCACTATTACTATTTGAACCCTTTCTTTTTATCATTATAGCAATTGAACCCTATAACCCCCCTACTTGAAGCTATGTAAGTATGTAACCCAAAGTAGATATTTGCTATTGCAAAATTCCAATAGTATAATTTGTATGTACAATTTTGACTTCTTCTTTAATATAGGAAAAAATTTATATCGTAATGCTCATGGCTCGATAAGCTAGTTAAAAAATATATATATATAATAATAAATATATTAAAAGATTCAAAATATTAAAAATTCTTTAAATACAACATTATAAATAAATATCAAAATAAAATTTTATTTTAATAAATAATTCACTTACTAATGATGAAATCACTATAAAATTTTCATAGTTCTTCGAATATATATATTATGTGATGATAAAATGAATAAATAAATATTAAATGGATACTTATTATCGAAAAAGGGTAATAATCAAACTAATTATAATTTATTTGAGAATATTATCATCCGTTCGAATCAAACACACAATCTAATCATTAAATACTTTAAATTATGCAATATAGTAAAACAAATTATAATCATGAGAATTGAATTATACTTAAATTCCTTTCAAGAAAAAAAATTATACTTAAGTTATGGTGGTCCCCTCCGTTTACCCAAAAAAAAGAAAAAGAAATCGAATAATTAAAATAATTAGAAACCTCGTAACTTGGACAGGGAAATTGTGAATATATATGGCTAGCCTACTACAGTGACTAGTGACTATTCTGCGGAACTCGCAGATCTCACTCTCTTCAGTCCTCAGTCTTCTCTCCAACTCACTACGGCAGCGGAGTCAATTCACGGCCACACTTTGCTTCCGGCACCACTGCACTTCTCTTCTCAGCTCGTTATCTCCAACGATACTGTTTAAAATTTCTAATGATCCTTCTCGATCTGAATAATTGCTGTTTCTTTTTGGATTAGCTATGATTTTGTATCAGAAATAAAGTTTTGACCTTTTTCATACATTTAGTTGCAGTGTGCACGTGAATCTGGATCCTCTAGAAAGCGTTTTTGCTTTTTAATATTGACTTGGTATCAGATACTATAATCATTCCGTAGTATATTCCAGTATTTTATATCTTTGATCGAATKTCTTCTGGATTGTCTGGGTAGTCTGTCCCACGAAAATGGATTCTTACTCTGCTGCTATGAAAGTCAATGCACACCCTATGCAAATCAGCAGGAGTTTTAATGTGGAACAAGAGGTGTTTTCGGGTCAGAAGATCAAGTACGGTCTCAAAAGCAAGAAATTTGGCAGCAAGTTGTGTGAGAGCGTCAGAGGTATTGATAGGACTAGGAAGATCAAGCTCGGGGTTGCTTGCTCTGTTTTTACACAAGATATAAACAAAGAGATTCTGGTGACTTTCTTCTTTTTCTTTGTTCTTAGTAATARTTTTTAATCTCTGTTGATTGCACTAATCAAATTAATCTTCTCATCAACTGCTTGAAGAGAATCGKCTCCTGTAATATAATTGTTTTTAATATGTTTCTCATGCATTGTTTTGTTAATGTTCGCGTTGGTTTTAGACATGGGAGGCACCATTATTTGAGGATGATCACCATACTGTAGATCCTAAGAATGTAGCTTCTATCATCCTGGGTGGAGGTGCAGGAACTCGCCTTTTCCCTCTCACCAGCCAAAGAGCTAAACCAGCGGTAAGAGGAACACTTTTCATCCTTGGTCCTTTGTGCGAAAGATTGAGTTTGAGGTTAATCACCACTGTAGATTATGCAGTTCAAAAAGTTACCATCGATTTTAGAGAGCTTGTTATTCTAATGAGCCAAAAAAATGAAAATACCAGCATTGGACCACTGAATAGTGAATGTACTTTGCCCGAATATTATTGGGGCTTAATTAGAGTTGGCCACACCCCTGATCTGAATTTTGTGTTGGAAATGCAGGTGCCAATTGGAGGTTGCTATAGGCTAATCGATGTACCCATGAGTAACTGCATCAACAGTGGCATCCGGAAAATTTTCATTATGACTCAATTCAATTCCTTTTCCCTAAACCGTCACCTTGCTAGAACATACAATTTTGGTAATGGTGTAAGTTTCGGAGACGGATTTGTAGAGGTATGGCTTTTCTTTTGTCAGTAAAATAGAAGTAATTTAACTAGTTTCTAAAACCCTGTCACATCAGTGTAAAATAAGATAACTAGTAATTTTCTCTGTACGTGTTTGGAATAAAGAAGGATAACTCTTATGCTGATAAGATTAGGGATAGTTGAATTTAATTACATTGTGGATATTTGAATTCCTTTTGGTGTTAAAATCTCTTCTATGTGGTAAATGACTTTGTTACAACCCCAACACGATATGCCCATCAAAAAGCGTAATGGAAAATAAAAGTATTGAGAAATTGGTAAACAGCAACATCCTGGTGATTTAAAGCCAATTCTACCCGGAAACTAGGTTCTTGCTGCAACTCAGACACCAGGGGAAGCAGGCAAAAAATGGTTCCAGGGTACTGCAGATGCTGTTCGGCAATTTATATGGGTATTCGAGGTGCGTACTTACCAAACCACCAGAGAGGAAATCCTATTGAAACAATTAATGTTGGTCTTGGATGGTTTTTGTAGGATGCCAAGCACAAGAATGTTGACCACATAGTAATCTTGTCTGGTGACCATCTTTATCGGATGAATTACATGGATTTTGTTCAGGTATTCTTTGTTGGCTACATGTTGTATCTAATAAATTCCCCCTTGTTTTTGAAGCTTTACATTACTAACCGCAATCGTGCTTTCAGAAACATGTAGATTCAAATGCTGATATTACAGTCTCTTGCGTACCCATGGATGATAGGTCCGTGATTCTTTCTTCTGAAATTTTATCTTGCTTCCATCACACCATCAAGGACTTATACTCTACAACTATTTTTTCGGTTCTTTTTATGTGCGAATAAGTGTAAAAGGCAAATCTGACTTATTTGTGTTTTTCATTATTGAGAGAACATTCATAGATGAACTGAAGAAAGCATTATGTTTTTGCTTTTGGTTCTACTCTGAAAGTAATCTCCAACTATGTCTGAAATTTGCATTTTCGTCTTTTTATTCTTCCTGGCAGCCGGGCTTCAGATTATGGACTGATGAAAATTGATGAGACAGGGCGTATCATCAACTTTTCTGAGAAACCAAAAGGCTCTTCTTTGAAAGAAATGGTATTTAGATTAATCAACCTGTTTCTCGTCTATGTTGGTCCTTAATTGATATTTTTTGACTTGAGTGGATCTTTCTAGTTTATTTGTTATGTATGTTGATATGTATCTCAAGTTATCTATCTCGGGATGCAGCTTTTGATTTTAACATTTATTGCTCTGCAGCAAGTCGATACCTCTCTTCTTGGACTTTCTGAGAAAGAAGCACTGGAGTATCCTTACATTGCATCAATGGGTGTATATGTCTTCAAAACAGATGTTCTATTGAACCTTCTAACTTGGAAATATCCTTCATGCAATGACTTTGGCTCTGAGATAATTCCTTCAGCTGTAAAGGATCACAATGTTCAGGTGACATGGAACTTTTATTTGTTTAATTCGCATATCTTTCATTTGGCAGGAGACAAAATGAACGGATTGTTAACTATTTGTCACAATATCTTATGGATTTTYTTTCTGGGATTTCTGTTCTCAGGCATATCTGTTTAGGGATTATTGGGAGGACATTGGAACAATTAAGTCTTTCTTCAATGCCAATTTGGCCCTAGCAGAGCAGGTGAGCGGCATGTTTTGGAGAATAATTTTCAGTTCTAATCCTCTATCAAATTGAAAAATTGYTATTGGAGTTCAGAAAGGTTAATGGATAAATGTCCTTSAAAGTTGGTAAATATTAATTTTTTAAAAAGACAAATACATGGATGGAGAAAGTGCAGGTGAGCTTTCAATGCAGCCAGTTGTAAGAGTATTTCATGTTAAACAGAGKGATGTGCATGAAAATAAACAATTCTCGTGCTTAATTTGATTAGCATTTTTTTGACCACTTGAAATTTGAGATAAAGCTTGATTTGGTCTATTCATTTTTCAGTATTGGAATGGTGGTACTGAACTGTGCATGCTAAATGTGAAACATTCCTTTTGCAGCATCCAAAGTTTGACTTTAATGACCCGAAGACCCCATTTTATACATCACCAAGATACTTACCCCCAACAAAAGTTGAAAGATGCAGGGTATGTAGTTAAGCTTGAATGTTTTCCTACAGCTTCTTAGTCTTGTCAACTAAGAGTGTATTGGTCTTTTTCAGATTGTGGATGCAATAATTTCACATGGTTGCTTTCTTCGGGAGTGCAGTGTCCAGCACTCTTTAGTAGGGGTGCGGTCACGCTTAGATTATGGTGTGGAGCTGATTGTAAGTTATTTGACCAATCTCTTCTTCTGTCCATCTTTTAGCAGGACATCACTAACTTTTCAATTGTGGGATTGCATTAGATATGAAAATGCAATGTAAACTTCAGTACGTATYGAATAGTTATTCCATCAATAAATTACTCCTCTAGGCTGCTGAATTTTTTAAAGCTAAATGTAATCGAGAACTTCTAAGAGCCACATGTAATGAATTTTTGCCATGCGTTTCAAATAGTTATCTTTGGTTGAGGTCTAGAATCAGAAAAGGACTACTGACTTTAATTTGCATTTCATAAAGGAGGTTTCCTTATATCTTCTTCAGAGTACCTTGGGATACATTGTTACAACTGTCAAAATCTTTTCTTTTTCCCCCAATTTCAGGATACCATGATGATGGGTGCTGATTATTATCAAACTGAATCTGAAATTGCTTCTTGTTTGGCTGAGGGGAAGGTTCCCATTGGTGTAGGACGGAACACTAAAATCAGGTATATATAAGAGGAACTACTGATTTTCCCACCACCCAAAAGTTTTAGTAGCATTTAATGACATTTCTTTAGCAACCCCACCCCCACACCGCAGAAAACAAATAAAATATAAAAAGTAACTTGCGGATGTCTCAAACATCATTGCCRCATTATAAGTATTATTGACCTGTAACTTGTATTGGTAAACAAAATCAAAAGCAAGAGTATACTGTTGATGTGATATCTTCAAACGATTGATCTATGGTTCATCATTCTAGTGCAAGATTTGATTTTGCAAGTTGTATTTTTGGGGAAAATTGGATGGGGTGCCTTTTGCCAAACTGCTAATGATTTTCTTTTTTGATTTTTCCATGAAGAAACTGTATTATTGACAAGAACACTAGGATTGGAAATGACGTAATCATTGCAAATAAGGATGTAAGTATTATATCTCTTCAATGACTAGTACTTCCTAAAGAATCAATACATGCCATCTGAAATGTTAATGGATTTTTCAGGGGGTTGAAGAAGCAGATAGGGGTGAAGAAGGATTCTACATCAGATCTGGAATCACTGTCATTCTGAAGAATGCAACAATCAAAGATGGAACCATCATATGAAAATTTTAAGTGCATTGCATAATCATTTACAAGCATCCAAAAGGATCTCTATTTGTATATATAACACCTTAAATTTTTCTAGTTCTTGGTTGGTACAATGTAGTTTCTTGGTAAAAACTCTTTAGTCAAAGGCCATGTCTTTACCATGCCGCTAATTTAGCTACAAAGTTTCTGCTTAACTCTAATAAGTACTCTTAGTCATTTAGATTCTGCAACTAGAAGAACCGATGTTTTATTAAGGATATTGGTTTATCGGAATTCTTGGTATTTCCACCTTTCTTGCCCCGCTTGCGGTTCCATTTTGCTATATTCTGGAGTTTAGCATACATTTTCCGGATCTTGTTAAGCTTTTCTGCTTGTTGAGTGATTATGCTGGCTGTTGAAGGGCTCTCACTTAAGATGACCTCGTAGCCATCGCGAAAAGAGTCCATCCCTTCATTTAGCAGTTGCCAGAACAGGCCACCTGCGGCTGTACCTCCTTCACTGGCGGAGGAATAGATCGCTGAATAAACAGTATCGAACAGCATGTCTTTCTGATGCATGCTGAAACCTGGTTGTCTAGATGATTTTCCAAACTCCGCGAACAGAAGTGGCTTACGAAGAACGTACTCTGCATCTTGAATGTGACTTTTGAGCCAGTTATTCAAAAATGAAAGCTGGGCATCCTCACTTTGGTTAATCAACCTGAAGCATAGCAACAAAACACGTCAAGAGATTCTAGTTTGTAGGGAGATTCTTGCTCTGGTATGCTAAGATTTTCACTGGGTGATATTTACCATTGATCTGGATACGAATGAACCGTGGCAAAATCAATTTCTGCAATTTGATTATTGCCTATAAAATCTGTTCCTACTTGAAAATTTGGATTCCACTGCTGCCTCTGATTGTTTAATGGCCCATAAAAACCTTCAAGACCTGCTTCCAAGAGGTGATTACAGTCTATGGACTTCAAGTAGGAAGCCGTCTCCAAAATCCATGCCTGGGAAATAAGTTCAATGAATGACCAGAATGCAGGTTTTCCTCTTTGTAAAGTTTCTGTTGTAGAAAAATTTAACAGGAAGATGACCACTATAAGAACAAGAATAATTACATCAGTAACTAGAATGATGATTCCTGTATGGGTCTCTTTTCATATAACACTTTAGCTGGGCGTGTCTAGTGGATCAGTGCCTCGCTAACTAGTGACTAGCTCGGCTATATGGAGCCACATGCACACGGCCACGTCCAGACTCCAATAAGATTCATGCAACGTATCTACTACCAAAACCCGAAGTGTGGCCCGTGACTTTTAGGTCTGGCGACCACTGAGAACGAAAACGCCTTCACTTTGGGTGCCTCTCAATAAAGCTACCACAGAGAACAAAGACACCTATTCACATAGTCACATTCCTACTYTCTTTTGTATGGCAGAGGATAGGCCTTTGCGAATATCAAGCTTGCCAGGACATATTGTAACTTTAAGAAAGAGAAGCAATAAACAGTGAAATCTGTGACCTGTATGGTTTTTCCAGACGGGTCCGTGGTGCACCTTGGCTCATTTATGAGTTCCCACGCCATTATTGTCGGATCATCCTTGTAAGCCACTCCCGTGATGCTGTTTCGTCTTGTAAGAATTGCCTGTTCGATCATCATTTTAAGCTCCTTATAATGGATATARTTTATCATTAAAGACTGTTGGTTTCCTTTGTRATAACTAGATTTTGCATAGTTCCACATATTGTCAAAGACAGAACAGAAAGAGTATAAATGAGAGCAGGAGATCAAAGGGGAACTACTCYTTGATGGGATGGAAAACTAAGATCCCGCATATGCAAGAGTACGAGGGGAAGAAAGAAGCTGCTATTGACCTATGATGATTTTCAGAAGTGTATAATATAACATATATAGCTATACGATTTTCTGACCTTGATATGGTTTTTATAGTAGCCTTTGACAACATCATTCGTGAAGAAATCATCATCTGAAGTCAAGTTCTGCCCCAATCTTCTTGCCCAGTCTACATACTGCTTCTTTCCTCCATAATCGTCATAGTTATTTACCAAGCTCAGAATTAGCTTTAATCCATAGTTCTTCGCTTCGGAGATAACAAAATCCAAKCCCTTCAAAGAAAACCAGAAAGAAACAACTTATACCAGATGGTTAGAACTTAGAAGAATGTAATGACAGACCTCAATGGATGAAATATCAAGGCTCACACGGAACATCTCTTCATTGTAAGAACRAGGTGAATACTGTAAAGGAGAATCTCCTCCATCGCTGAAAGCCCATGTTCTTGCAACAGCAAGGCCATGGTTTGCAGCTTCTTGAAATGCAGAAGACACTTTCTCTCTCTGCGATCGGTCAGATGCAAAATACATCAACCAGTAAGCGTTGAAGCCATTTGCATAGAATGGACTACCATTCAACAAAAACTGTACTCCTTGAGTTCTGATGAAATCATCCACCGCTGAAACATGAAGASACACTCTCTTTTCATGGATCAAGAAAAGGAAAAGTAGAACAAGACTAAACAGCTTCTTCATCTTCGTCTTATCAAATCAAATCAATCCCTCTGGAGCCACAAAAGCAGAGTTACACAGAAAACAATACACACATAAATCGTTTATGCGGTTGATGTTTTATAGGACGAGGATGGGGGCAACCCCACCAGCATTCTCTACCTTCTTTTTCATGCAAAATTGATCCTAATTAGCAGCAAATTTCTTACTTAATTACTTGCAGGCATTCATGCAAATATCGCCCACAATTTTGTTTMAAGATTTGTCCTTACTTCGGAAAGAATTAAGATAACTRGAGGAACCACTAGGATTATATAATTAGCAGATTATATTCACYCAGCGAATGTGYCATTCGTGGCTGATTATATCACCAAAGAAAGGTGATTATGACAAAACAAATGGTTCTTGATGCTACACAGTTTACCTGGTCTTCTTCTCGATCCTTGTCCCCTACCAAAGCCAAATAGCCACTACCAGGTACRATCTAAGTTGCCCTCTTAATCCAAGATGAAGTTCTCTGTCCTTGTCTGCTAACCTTTGTGTCCTACCAACGCCAAACAGCCACTATGATCACTTCACAACGTCCTTCGGAACTTCTCTGCCATCTAACATGAACTTCTTACTTCCTTAAACTTCCCCTTTGGTGGGAGGCAAAGGTCATGTTCTCATCGATTGCTACTAGGATGATCCATATCCTGCATCAAATTACATTTCTTAATTTGATCTTACGAGACGAGCCTTGACAGTGAGTCAAAGTTCAAGTCATTATATAAAGGAAATAATATGGGAATGATTATAGGATTCGATAAACATCGTATTTTGAGACTTCTTATTTGAAGACAACTGTGATGGCTTTCCAAACGCATATAGATAGCTCAGGAGACAATACATTCCTACATAAGAGCCACTGAATGAATTTGAAGAAGGAAAAGACAAAAAAAAAAAAGCCCCAAAGATGGCAGAAATTTTGTAATTACTTTTTGCATTACTGTGATTGCGTTCTTCCTGAACCAAAAATGAGCCCAGTTTCTTAAAAGAGATCCAAAAGAACCAAATCTAGCCCAAATTTACATTTATCTAATAGTTCGGTCCACCGTTAACGGTTTTGAATCAGGCTAAAGGAAAAGACAAAAAAAAAAAAGCCCCAAAGATGGCAGAAATTTTGTAATTACTTTTTCCATTACTGTGATTGCGTTCTTCCTGAACCAAAAATGAGCCCAGTTTCTTAAAAGAGATCCAAAAGAACCAAAAATAGCCCAAATTTACATTTATCTAATAGTTCGGTCCACCGTTAACGGTTTTGAATCAGGCTAAAGGCCTTTCCAAAAGAAATTGGGCTCAGGGCTGATCCAGCTCAGAATTTAATGAAACTAATTCTATTCCGCAGCACCTTCTTTTTTTCCTTTTTCCTTCTAGAAAACCATTTTTTCCAGTTTTTAGCATCTCATTCGAGGGATAAGAATTATTCGGAAAAAAATTATAACATGTCGTTGAGCCTTATTTTCCCACAATATTACCCCAATAGAATCTTAATTATTTTTAGTTATTAGGTAGTTTAAATATCAAATCAATTTAATATTTATTTGGGCAAAAGAGAGACCATTTGATCCATATCTTTGTGTGCTCTGTGGTTAAGAGCTCGAGACAGTTAGTAATCGCTTGAGAAGTCAAAGTAATGTTATGTATTCAATTTTTTTACATTATACAATGTTAGAAGAGAGTCGAGGTTAAATCTTTCATGTATAATAGATTTGAATTCGAATTAATTGCACCATATAAAAATATTACAGTATTTTTAAGAAAAATAGTTAATTCTTGACACTAATCGATTTGAAAAAAATATCTTTAGATAAAATAAGTGACAGTGAAATAAATCGAGATTAAAAAATTAAAAAAGGAAAGAAATTAAATGAGTAACGCACTAGTGTGAGCTTGGGGGCCTACATGTGAAATTGATGTAGCAAATCGGGTCAATCTTTCTTTCTGACAACGAAGACTGCAGCAAGCCGCCTCCTGGTCTCTCTAGCTGTGAACTCCATAGCGAAAGAATACTACAATGGCGGCCAATGCCATTTTTACCCAGCTGCCTGCTATTGCTGCAACAAAGGATGCAGCTACTCTTTCATCAGCCTCGTCTCTTTCTTTGTCTGGCCAGTCTCTCCGATTATCTGGCTTTTCTCCGGTTAGTTCCTCATCTCGACGAGGAATCTCCTGCCAAGCCAACTCCTCTGCTGTGTCATCAACTTCGACATCCGTCAATGAAAAAGGTTAAGCCCATTTGTCAATCTTTATCAAAATGGTGTGTTTTTTCTGTTCGAGATTGTTGGGGAAGAATTGAGTGATATGTGAAGTTGAGCACTGGGGTTCAAGGGTTTCTTATTTATTTTTTCCATATTTGATCGTTTAGTGCAAGGTTTCTTAGAAAATTTCAGCGTTAGTATGATGAGGTTTTAATGTCTACATTGTTCGATTGACACGTCGCTAGCTACTTCTTATTTTAAAGCCGGAGAATTTTGTCTCTGCGGCACATTGCAGAAGCTTTCTGCTTACTGTGTTCAGCAGTATAATTGCTTATCTCTATAAATTTGAACTTGTCTCACAGACGTGGATGTTAATGTTTTCTGGCTGATCATCCCCTGAACCAGATCTTTGTTAGGYGGAAGATTTATGCAACGACTGACTGGGAATTTGGAATTATCTTACTTTGATCCTTCACTGCTTTCACATTCCAGCTAGACCTTTGTTAGGGAAAGACTTATGAGACGACTATTGGGATTATCTGACTCTGATCTTTTGCTGTTTTCACATTCCAGCTAGTAAAGGGTTGAAGGATTTTTTGCACATTGATGATTTTGATAAAGCGACTATTATGAAGATTTTGGACCGAGCCAAAGAGGTGAAGGCACTGATAAAATCAGGAGAGAAGATATATCTCCCATTTCAGGGCAAAACAATGGCAATGATTTTCGCTAAGCCATCCATGAGGACACGAGTTTCATTTGAGACAGGGTTTCACTTGCTTGGAGGGCATGCTGTTTACTTAGGACCAGATGACATCCAGATGGGTAAGCGGGAGGAAACCCGGGATGTTGCTCGCGTTTTATCTCGCTATAATGATATCATTATGGCTCGTGTCTTTGCTCATCAGGTATGCTGGTGAGTTTGAAAGGTTTCTTGCTTTAAGAATCAAAACACATGGAAGTAAGCCTGTCTAGCACCAACTTGTCAACTAATACATCCAACTGTCCAATGAAAAACCTATGAGAAACTCTCCCTGTTTGACTTTCTAAGATTGCTTGCATAGCTTCCTCAATTTCTGAACAAGTTTTTATTTCAATTGAATAGTATTGACCCAAAACYGCTAATCCCAGTTTTGGGATACTTTTGCCATCCTGTGTTGATTCAGAAGTGCCACCAGTGAAATCTACAGAGTATGAGAAACCAGAAAATAGACTTTATTTCTATAACAGACCTACCAGTATCTGAAATCTATTTTCTTCTRGAGCARATTGCTTCGTTTATTGCTGAAATCTTCTTTCTTTTCTTACATGAAAACATGATTGCTTGTTTCTTTCACTGGAAGAATGAGTCCTATAGGTTTCAGAGTTTCACTGAAAGCCCCCCCTCCCCACCACCCAAAAAAAAAATAATAATAAATAAATAAATAAAATTTCTTGAGAGGGAAGCAAAATCTTTCCTGTGAGTTCCTAATAACTGGTGATGCTGAGTGTTTGACTATTTAGTTCAATATGGTCAAATAGAAGATACTAATTTCCCATTTGTTATCTAATTTCTAATTATTGGTAAAACAAATAAACTGAACTAGTAAAGCTTGRTCATTTTAATGCTTTTTTATTTTTCAACCTCAGTTGCATAAAGTCCTGATMCTCCACTAGGATTTTGCAATCTCGTTGATTTTTGTATTTCATGTATTGTTGTATGATTTTCCATGCGTGTTACTCACTGGTTTCAGGACATCCTTGATCTGGCTAAATACGCCTCTGTTCCGGTGATCAATGGCTTGACAGACTACAACCATCCTTGCCAAATAATGGCTGATGCACTTACGATGATTGAACACATTGGCCAGCTAGAGGGCACTAAGGTGAAGCCCCAATTTTGTTCCGCTATCTGTTTTGGTCAATTAAGTTCATCTGCAATTTTTTGGAAATATGTGTTTAAAGATCATCAATCTGATTGAATAACTGCAATTCTCAGGTTGTCTATGTTGGAGATGGAAACAACATTGTGCATTCTTGGCTGTTGTTGGCAGCAATTGTTCCTTTTCATTTTGTCTGTGCCTGCCCTAAAGGCTTTGAGCCTGATCGGCAGACTGTTCAGAAAGCACAAGAAGCTGGAGTCAGCAAAATTGAGATAACAAATGATCCCAAAGCAGCCATTGCAGGAGCTGATGTGGTGTATACAGATGTTTGGGCCAGCATGGGGCAAAAAGAAGAATCTGCATATCGTCGTCAAGTCTTTAAAGGATTCCAGGTATCAAGACAGCTATGACTCCACATATCCATTATTCACTAACTCATTACGGGCTTGCTAGTGACATGAATCTTTCCTAGCATAACMGCAACTATTTCAACCTTAGTCCCTTGACACCGCACAACTTAATAGCATCAGGACCCCCCTTCCCCAAAAGATGGAACCTGGACCGGAAAATGATTGCTGACTTTATGGCATGCATAATTACCCATGCTGACTTCAMAGAATCATAAATGATGCAACTTCTTTAGTACGTTGAGGTGTATTGAAGTCACATGCTCTATACAGTGTGTTGCCAGTTTTTCACTTTGGTGATATTGATGAAGAATYACTGGATAAGGGCTCAATCCTGTAGAGGCATGCTAGGAATTATTCTCGTTATTTTTTCTTCTTAATCAGAATTTGCTTAAAAGATGTTGCATGCATGTTCCTGATTTGGTGAGATATGTTCTAGTGGCACAAGATAAACCCTCCATGATAACTTAGTGCGCCACAAAAGTAAACTATTTTTTTTTTTTTTTTTTGCTTGCCAGCATGATTCTGTCTTATTGTTTCTGTGGTTTTAGGAACCTTTCCATGTTATTTACTCATAGGACGTGTTTTCTGTAGATCTAGAAGTGAAATAGTTAGTAGTATTTGATTCTCCATCCTGCTTGTTTTGACATATAACTACTACTTGCAGGTGGATGAAGAACTCGTGAAATTAGCAGGGCCAAAAGCCTATTTTATGCACTGTCTACCAGCAGAAAGAGGTGTGGAGGTTACRGATGGTGTCATTGAAGCTCCAAACTCTATTGTCTTCCCCCAGGCCGAGAACCGCATGCACGCACAAAACGCAATCATGCTTCATGCACTTGGCCTTTGATCGGACTGCACTTTACTTAGGAATAGGCATCTATTTCAACCATTACTTGGTTTATTTCTCTCGCTTTTGCTTTGTTGGTTGTTGCTCTAGTGTCCAGCAAAGCAAAGGACAAACAAGAATTACTGTATCCCCCATTCTAAATTTTGACTTCAAATGCAACCTTGTAGCCTCTTTGTGGTTTGAGTTGAGTGCCATCGTGTTGCTCCAAGATAGAAACCCCATATTAAAAGAAAAAAGACAATATTCTTCCTAATCGGAAACCGATGGACTAAATCATTTCATTGGCATGCCCCTTAGCCATGGCCAGTAAATCATTTTCATTGCTAGAGGAATAAATCATTTCATTGGCAGTTGATGATTCAGTAAGTTAGCAGAGCAAGTGATTCTTGCAGGTTCTTGAATGAACATGTGAATGGCTTTGGTTATCCGATGGAGAACTAACTCCTAACTACTTTGCAAAGTCATTTCAATGTATTTACAGAACATAATCATACCGGGAAAAAACAATTAGACGAATTGCTCAATCTCRGACTGCCACTTAATAGTTAATTACCTTTCTTCTGAGTTGAACTTGTTCCATGCCGCCTGTGGGTCGCAATGTGAGAGAAACAATGAATGAGAATCATTAGGAAATCACCATTAGAGTACAAGCCAAAGAAAGCCACGCACCTTGAGAAGATCGAAGACTTTTTCACATATATACTTTTGCTGAATGCTTGCCCCCCTTTGCTGCAYCTTGTCAGGATGAACATAAAGAGTTGCCTTTCGGTAAGCTTTCTTCACAGCACTAGTTGTTATAATCTCGGTTAAGGAAATTGGTTGCCAACCACTATCAGTTCCAAGGATCTGCAGATGGGTAAGAAAGAAGACATCAATCAGTGCCAAATGTATTTAGGAATCAAAGATAATGCTGAACCAATAAGGATTGTAGCACTCATGCATACATATTGCAGTGTGGAAAGCAGCGCACGCAAGTTCCCCTCCTTCCCACTCGCCCATCTCTTAATATCTGCATCAAGAGTTTCTGCTAGTCTCTGTAATTCAATAAAAAGATAGAGCTCGTAAGACAAAATGGAGAATCACAAAACTGCAAGAGCTGCAATGTTTATCAGGAAGAACTCTTACATTTCTCTCAGCTTGCTCCCTCTGAGCAAGAATATCTCGCATATTCTTCTCTGCGAGGGCRTTTGCCTGAAAAGCACATGGTATAAAATGGAAAAATGAGTTACTCCAATTCAGAAACAAATGAATAGTACCAAACATGAAAAATGTGAGAAATGCTACCGCTCTTTCCATTATCCTCTGATGCCTCTCTAATCTTGCTTTACGTCTCTGAGCAGATTCATTATGGGTTCCTTCCAAATCCTGCAGGAAATTCGATCAATCTTTGGACATGCAACTAAATTTAAATTTTATATTGGATAATGGATCCAAAAATCAAAAGMACTCACAGAGGAAGAAAAACTGTGCTTAAGTCCCATATCTCTGGAAGCAGCAGAAGACTTTCCAGTAACAACTTTTTCCATCTGTGCTCTTGTCTCACTGGTAGACTTTTGGGATAATGCTTTTTCAAGAGCACGTTCACGAGCCTCTGCAGTAGCTCTCTCTACTGCAGCACGTTCTGCCCTAAGTTTGGCTCCTGTAGTAGCTTTATCAGCTGGTACTTTAGTCCCAGCAGACACCTTCTCAAGCTTTTCACGTGCTCCAGCCATTGCTCTCTGTCGAACTTCTGCAGTGGCCCTCTCTACAGCAGCCCTTTCTGCCCGTTCTCGGGCTTCAGCAAATGCCCTCTCACGTGCTTCACGAATTGCTCTCTCAACAGCAATTCTATCTTTCTCTCGTTCTCTCTCTCTTTGGTCAACTTCAATTTTTTTACCAGAATCTGTTTCCGTCACTTCTTTTTGTACTCTATCTCTATTTTCCTTCTCTTCCTTTACAGATTTCTGGCAAATAATCTCCTCATAGTTTTCCATACTTTGACTAGCTTTCATCTCTGTATCAGTTTCCAAATGTTCTTCATTCTCTTTGGTTTCACTAGGTAATTGAGAACATTCCGGTTCCAAATGTTTCTCAACCCAGTCCTTTTCTTTATTATTTAGTTCACAGATATGTTTTTCAACTTCTCTGTCACAGGCACCTTCATCCTCCTTGATATTTTTTGCATCACCTCCACATTCATGAACCAAACCATCACTACTTTCAAGCCTGACAGAAAATTCACACTCTTCATCACTTTCTTCAGTTTCTTTTTGCCCATTCACATCAGCAAATTCACAATCGGACATTTTTTCTCCAGCAGGTGGAGCTTCAGTGGCATTCTCACACTCAACAGCATGCTCTTTGGTGGTCAAGCCAGTTGATTTAAGCACACTTGTGTCCATTGACGGTTTTTCTTCATGGATGGTTGTCTCGGAACCAATATTCTTAGTTTTGTCATCAGAAGCAGAAGTCTCATGTATATCCTGAATTACGTTCTCTAGAACATGTTGTTCTTGAGTAACAATTTGACCCAAACAAGATGTTTCAAACATTTTATTTTCCTTCAACACCAATGCCTCTTCAACCGCTTGCACTGCTTCCTCCTCGTCTTCTTTGAACTCAATGTGGCCATCCTCCTCTGTGCTACGTAGTCCTGTAACCATTGTTTGTTTAGCATCCTCTACTAAATCAGTAACTTCCAATTGCCTTGTCTGCCTACTAGTATTATGCACTTTAAAAGCCTGAGGAGTTCCCTCTGAGATGGTACTTTCATCACCAATACATGCATTAAGATTATCCTCATATGCAGCCTCTGGAAACAAACCAGCCCTAAGATTTTCTTTACTTTTATCTGTTTCTCCTTCTGTATTGTCACTTTCTTGGGCCTCCAGGTTCACTTCTATCTTCTCACTTTCTGTACTGTTATCAGCACCTGCATCTATAMCGCCTCTATCTTTATGTTGGTAAGTCCTCYTAGGTCTTTGAGCAATATCTTCACAGAGCCTTTCTTCCTCTGATATATCCTGTTCTACTCCACTAACAGAGCACYTTGGCCTCTGCTCATCATCAATGTCTTGCTGATCATAACCTTCCAACCTATTCCCAGAGAAGTCTTCGTCTTGGGAATTTTCCTGTTTCTTTCCACTACTTTCTATGGGAATGTCTTCTTTTGGCTGGCAGKCATTACTTGTCTGCAGACAAGAATTTTCCTGCATTCTCCAATTCTCATCTAGTCTGCTCTCATTTTCTTGCCACATAAGGACATCATCATGTTTTCTCCCCATTTCRGTTTCAAACAGTATTTCCTCTTCCTTTTTCATCTCCACCCTGTTGCTCAATTCATCTGCRGAACAACCATTTTCAAGTATTTCAGGCTCGAAGTGTCTGTCATATGTTGTTTCTTCACGATGCTGCAGCGRTTTCCCACATTTTTCCTGTRGATGAAAARTATCTTCTGCCTTAGTTGCTTCATCCTCTTGGGCACTTGTCAAGATTACACTTCCTGTACCTCCCTGCACAAACTGATCTGAGACAGATTTAACAAGGTTCTTCTCCAAATCTGGTGCCTTTCCAAGGGCATCAAGCTTTATATCAATATTTCCTGGGCCTGTAGTAACCCCCTCCAAGGTATCTTTAGRTGGTATTGTCTCTTCAGCATCATATAAATGTTTATTTGTAGGCTGGAATATGGCATTTCTGTTATCTACCAGCTGAGATGCCAAAGCTGCCATCTTGTTCTTTCCACTGTTTAGTAGTTGAGTAAACCACGTCCCCACCCSTTGTTCCTCAGTTACTTCAGCACTTTCTTCATGCTTTTCAACATCTACTTCTCTATCAATAGAAAGGTTCTCRCTGCATGTGAAGCCAGAAGCAACTTCATCACTTCCTCTAGCATTTTCCTGATCAAATCTACCAAAAGCATGCGCCTCAGCATTTACATTTTTATGTGCTTCCTTCGTGTTATGCTTCCTAACAGCACCACTCATGTCCTGGTTATACTTGATTTCCTTTCTATTCTTAACTTTCAAGCTTCTATTAGTACGCYATTTAGAATTTTGGATGGTGTCCTTTTTCCTTTCCATTATCTCCTTTGCAATCCTTATGCTTTCTTGGGCTTGTTGTATGGCCTTTTTCAGAGCAGCTGCAGAAGCAGAAGCAGCTGAACTAACATCAAGTTCCTCATCAGAAGAAGGGCTTAGATAACRGCCGGAGTCCTTCTCCGAAGCCTCAGTTTTGGGACCAAAACTTGAAGACTTTTCTTGCTTGGGATTTCCCTGGTTATCATTCAAATTGGCTGCAGAACTAGAAGGCATTGACACTTTAGAGGGATATGGTTTAAGGTCAAATTCATCCTGACTTCTGTCATCTTTGCCGTTTACCAGACCTTCAGAAGCCTGTATGTCAGGGAGCCGCCATTTGGCCCTCCTGCTAGATTTTCCTTCAGACAGGTCACCACTTGAACTCCTGCAATGATTGGTATCAGTTTTTACTTGAGGGGATTGGTTATCATGTTCGCTCTTTTGCGGATGAGCAGCTTCATCGATAAAATAAGTAAACCCAGGAACTGCATGGAGTTGAGCTATGTGCGTCTTCCCATTCAAACAATCTTTGCTCGGTTGGCTGGTTTTGTGATAAGACATATTCACCTGTTTCCCATTATCACGAAATTGATCAGATGCACCCGAAGAGAAGCCTCTATTGTTTTCAGAGGAGTTGAAACACTCTGKTCCTTTCAGAGGAGACCCTATGTCAGCTGGGGTCCTAGAAAAGAAACAAATTTATGKAAATCYGTGAAACGGCTCATAATATCTATTTCTTATTTTCATTATACAATGAAGCATGACAAATAAAACAAGTGGACAAGAATGAACTTCAGAAGGAAGAAAGAACAAAGATCGGACAGATGTGTACTGTACATAGACAGAAGAAACCACCAAAGAACCTGGGGAACGTGGTGGACTGCATTTCAAGAAGAAAGAATTATTCAAGAGAAAGAGAGAGGTAACCATGTGTACAAATTCATCGCTTATACTCCTTTTAAGTTTTGAAGCAATGCGCGGCAAGATGCACTAATTACACATAGGTCAAGTAAAAATTTGAATTAAATGGGCTCAAACCCCTTAACTAATCATAGTACTGAAACTTACTGGAGGGACAAAATCCTATTTCCTTGGGAAATTTTTCACATACTAAAAAGGAATTGAAATATGGAAGCCATAGATACCATGAACTTTCTATTGTAAGGAAAGACTAAAACACATCTAACATTCAGCAAGATGGAACAAGACTCGGAACAYCRACTCAAAATGCTAGAAATAGTCACAACATAGTCAAACCAACAAGCTCGGCATAACAAAGCTGAATTACWCTCCACCCCCAACTCAAATCTTCTAGCAGGTTCCACTGCAGAACTTAGTAAACCTCCAGACGGASAGAAAGTCAATGCTTAAAAGATACAATTGAACACATTTTCTATCCTAGTCTAGCTAAACATTAGTCCCGAACTGCACTACATTTCAAAGAATCTCACTCCGAAGTCTCCGGTAGTTACCACGGATAACTGAATAACTGCAATACCCTCTTCTTCTGTTTTCCAAATTTCTATTTGGTAATAGAAGCTGGAGCATAGTTGAAGCCATAGGCTAAAAATAACTTATTTTCAACAAAACTGCASAGATTATGTACAAGCAAGAGAGAAGAAAGAAGATMGGAATAGCAACACTGGACCAAAGATTGAGATATAGCGTTCAAGGTTAAGCTTTGTTAATTTCCTACAATTCCTCACATAYGGAAAGGAGAAACTTACCATTTTTAACTAATCAACATAAAATGATGTTAACACAAGAAAGTGAAGAACAGAGAAAAGTACCATTACCTTTCCTAGAGATAAACYGAAGGYAGTGACAAAGAAGCTGATTAAACAAGAAGATAAAAACAGAAAGAAGCAATTCATTCAAACTTCCGAAAAAAACAAAGAGAAGAAAAAAAGAAAAGAAGCGCCTTACCTTGCTTTAGCTTTATCGCATTTAGCCTTCTTAACTCCTCCAAACAACTCTTCGTAAGGCGGAACAGTCATAGCTACATCATCATCCGTCGCAAAGCTTCCAAAAATCTTCGAATAATCCAGTTTTCCGTCGGAACGTCGAGAATCGCAAGAGTCATTAGTTTTGTCAAGGTCCGAAAGATCAAGAAACGGAATCGAAGAGCCACGCTTAACAGMTCCCCCACCACYACCACCACCAAAAATCTCACCGTAGTCCTCCATAACTACTCCTRTAGAAGCTCCACCACCTCCAAGCTTCGATTTTGGAGCCCCCAACAAAACGTCGTCGTAAGCATCTTTCCCTGAAAATGACAAGCCATTACTACTATTAACATTGGAAAGCTTCCTTCTGTGATGAAAGAAAGGCCTCGTCAAAGACTCCATTGAAGYGAAGAAAACTTCAAGCTTTTCCAACGCGTTTTTCTGCTTATGGGAAATTCCAGCTTATTCTTCTCTCTTTCCGCTCTTCTTCGGCCTGTGTTTTTGTCTGCAGAGAAAGTGTATTTCTGCAGAGACAGACAACGAAGAAGAAGAGCACAGAGAGAGAGAGAAAATGAGAGAGAAATATTTGAGGAAATTATTTAAACTCAGAAGGGTTGAAATTGAACTGGTGCTGTGTTGGCAACATTGGAATGACCGGCTTAGCCGGTGAAGCAGGTCTAGTGGACCCACCWCACTGAACCATCAGGACTGTAGAAGTTCATCTTGTTGCATAAAATTTCCTTAAATAATATATATATGTAATTTCTTTTTAATTATTCAATTGGTCAATATTAGAACTTAAGAGTAATCTTGTAAATAGAGATAAATGAATTTATAGCTGTAAACCAATAATCCCATGGGCAGAATTGGAAATTCAGAAGGCACTTGCTGTCTTTTTTGGATARRRATTGCTTTCTTCCTATAATTGTATTAAATTGTGGGACCTGTTTTCTTATCTCTTGTTGGGGAGTATTTCAAGTCCCACTTGTTTCACCTGGTACGGTGGATTTTTGTTTTACTTGTTATATTATTATTTTCTTAATTGATATGTTTATGCCAATTAATAAACTCCTAATAACTTTTATCTTCATTAATAATTCACCTTCAATTAAAATTGAGTAAAAAACGTRAAGAATCTCGTCATTTTTATATTTTTGTCAATTTCATCTTTTGCCTATCTTGAATTATAATTTCATTCATAAGTATTGATTAATCYTTTTAAAAGTATAAATTTTTTAAATATAATAAAGGATATTCAACATAGTCAAACATATAATGAAATTCAATTTGATCTTAGTTTACAAATTTAAAATTTATTATTTTCGAACTTCTTATTCTAATTAATATTTAAGGGCTTAATTTCACAACGAGTTCAATATCCATTCTCTTTTTACATTTTTGTTAGACCGCTCTATATCTTCACTCGATGATAGTAGTATGAGCTCGAGTCCAGTTGTATTCGTACGATCTGATTATTATTCAAAAAAAAGTATAACTCAAAGCTCTTTTAATATAATACCACAAAAAATCTCACTTTGACTTAATAATCATTTAACTATCACGTTACCATGATAAAATAATAAAGAGGTGAACATAATTATCTATTACTAAAATTAACACTTGCAAATCATTCATGTCAAGAACAAAAAAGGGGCAGGGATTGGAGTTTCATGTGATTATATGTATTTGAATAATCAGACAATGTTTTGACAAGCATTTATTTATTACATTAGGTGTAAAAAGGTCAGACTAGATCAATCAATTTCATAGTAATTGCATCATAAAAGTAGCCATGAACGACTCCTTTCAAAGACCACGTTTGGTTAGTGGGCTTTTAAGTTCAAACTGACGAATCATCCGACTCTTGAAACATAACAAAAGCAACGTTGTCATTGGATGTAGCCAAACTGTCATCCTCTCCTTTAGCCATGATTTCATTATTGGGTATGAATTGCAAGAACCTCAAGATTGATGTCTTTACCTTCTTCTATCATATCATAAAAAAACAAAAAGATACTAATGTGAATTCAATATCAATTGAAATATGTCTGTTTTGTTATAATTGGTATAATAAATAGAATAGCTTCGAACTTTAATTAAAAATTAAATAATGATTCATCTCGATATTATGAAATCAAATTAATAATTTTGAATAATTAATATTTAGACTATTAAATCAAAATATAATATCAAGTTCGACCTCAATTAAAAATTACACTCTGTAAATGCTATTCGAACTGAACTTAAATTACCTAATATAAAGTTGAACTAATAAGGCAAAGAGAACTAATCGTTGCTAACAAACGCTTTGAAGACTTTGGTGGGGTCATCATAGGATCCTGATGATGAAGGTTCATGTACAGGATCAAAGCTGTTACAGCCACATTGTTGTCTCTGGGACCAGATTTATTTATTGTTGCTGGGATTGAATAGGTCCCACACAAGTATGGCATTATGGTCATTTTAAGTAGGCATTCGTGAATTGCGATTCAAATTCCAGAGTTCCCCGAAAAAGAACATCAAAGAAAAAGTCCGGGCCCAGAACCCAGAGCCCARGGCCCCCTTGCATGGTTCAGAGCTACTTATTTATTGAAAAAGAATGTCTTTTCCTATGGCATTATTGGGTTATTAATCCGAAAGGAGTCTTCATATGGATTTTCTTGTTGACCCTCTCATCATAACAATCRAATTGRGCTTTTAAACAAAAAAGAGTGTGACATCCACTTTTACACCTTTCTTTTTCCTTTCTTTTTATTTTTTATTTAAATCACTCAATATTTAAAATATTTTCTTCCGARTAATTAAAATGAATGCATTTTACCAAATGAAAGGTTGWAGTTCGATATACATTATTATTATTATTATTTCTTTAACATTCGATTCCGATCACTCTTTGTTCAAATCCTGAATGATTCATAAAGAGGGTAAAATTCTTTCTGCATTGTTCTATCTCTTCCCCATACTCGAACTATAAATCTTATACAATGAGTATCGAGATTCTTATCATTCGAACRAATAATATTTAATAACATCATCTTTCTAAATATATTAGAAAAGAAAGATATACTTCATTTTCTCACGAGATTTGTGATCCAGCATGGCAAAAAGTTTTGGGATCTTTCAATTACATGAGCGAACATTGGGAAATATTAGAAAATTGAAAATATATTATTCCATTCGTTTCAAAATAAATGTCTATTTAAATATATATTTTTATTTTAAATTAACCCTTCTTTTAAGAAATCAATAATATATTGAATAAGGTTAGAATCATAATTTTAAAAATCGACAGTTCTTTAATGAACAAATTTTTTAAAACAGAACTGATTATTATATTATATTTAATTAAAAATAAGATGAGACAAGCAAGAGTGGTACCCCAAATATGAGTGAGTATAAAATGTGATTGCAGAAGTGATTTTTGGAGAATCTCGTGAAAAGAATAGAGCAATTATGCCCTAAAAGAATTGTAACAAAATCTAAAGCTTAAACTCTCTCTCTTAACTACTTTTGCTTTTKACTTTGCTTTGTTCCTCGGATCAAAACATAAGCTAATGACAACACGTTGTTAGATTAGATTTCTGGCTTTGACAGCAAATCTATGACTCTATCTGATACATAGATTTCTTCAGTACATTCTCTTGTCCAATGAACCAGTTTGTACATCCACAGAGAGAAAGAGAGAGCAGGTCACGAAATTACTCGATGCTATAAATTTTTTAGTACATTTTCTCATTTATATTATATTAATTAAAGTACGATGTGTATGTATTATTTAATTTTTAAGATAAAAATGAAAAGAGTTATTAAAGGAGTTACGAATATATATATATATAGTGTTTACATAAATGTGTAAAGAGTGTCTAACAAGAGTGTGTATGGAAAGGTCTATAACTCTTATTAAGAGGTTATAAATATTTGCTCGGTCAGCATTATCCAAATTGAATAGCAAAACATGAAGCTACGAGACATTGTTGTGGCACAACTGTCATCATAGTATAAGATAATATGTATCGAATAGAGCGTGATACATGTTAAGGTGGAATGAATCGTARGCGGAGGTAACTATCTTGATTTCAAACTGCGCAAAGCTCAATGGATAGGTTTCAGAGATAGAGAGTTTCGAGAAAAATAGTAAAAAAGTGTACCTTAAACGAAGATACAATGGATGATTTCTCATGCAATGTATAACTAAAAAAGAGTACATGACGTTATTTACTCATAATGAACTAGTGTATATCTTCTGCTATACTCCATATTTCATCTTCTACTGCACTCTTAAGAATTTAACATATTTACCTATATTAAACGACTCTGACAAACTCTATTTCCATCCTCATTAGCCTCGAACTAAAATTAACAGAAATTTTTTTCTTTTTATGTATTGTGCTCTCTTAATTTTTTCTTCACTCTAAGCTATGATTTGTTGGTAATCATGTGTTTTGGAAGTAACAAATAATTTTCTATTGGGCTTGGGCCMAGCAATTCTACCTAAGTATCCATAAAAATACTAATGGAAAATGTAAGTTCTTCAAAAACTAACARAGGCCCAACATTATGGGCCATAACCAAGCTTCCTTCATAACTCGAAGTCTACAACGTTATACTGTTCTCGCATTTAKCAAATCATGGTTTCCAATTATATCCTCAAAACCCCACTGCTTTTTCTTCTCATTGCCTTGAAGAAAAAGAAAAGAAAAATTAATTAAAATCAGAATTCTTAGCCCTCTGCTAAACTGCAACAAGAGCAGGGAGGGAGAAAAACCAGTGTGAGTGCATATTGTGTGAAATCCAAAAAACCAAATCGACCTCGCCGTAATCATCAATCACTTCCTCGAAGATGTTTCGCAACCAATATGATACAGATGTGACGACATGGTCGCCGGCAGGAAGGTTATTCCAGGTGGAGTACGCTATGGAGGCTGTCAAGCAGGGTTCAGCGGCGATAGGGCTGAGATCGAAGACTCACGTGATTTTGGCTTCTGTTAACAAGGCTAACTCTGAGCTCTCCTCTCACCAAAAAAAGATCTTTAAGGTCGACGACCACATCGGGGTTGCCATCGCGGGGCTCACTGCCGACGGTCGTGTTCTCTCCCGTTATATGCGTTCTGAGTGCATCAACTATAGTTACTCGTACGAGTCTCCATTGCCTATTGGACGACTTGTGGTTCAGCTTGCGGATAAAGCTCAGGTCTCATTGTTAGCTCTTTCCATTTCCGTTTTTACTTTCATATCTATAAAACCCTACTTTGATTACGTCATTTGGTTGTTTTCGTTGCTATATCTGTACAACATAGGTGAAATTTTCGGAAAATGCAATTCAAATGTATGACTTTGTAATTTATGGAGAATTTTGGGAATAGGGTTTTTCTTGTTGATGTTCTTGACAACACATGCAAATTGGAATTGAGATGATTTCCTTTATGTTTTTTTGAAGTCCCAAAAAATGGGCTCAAATCACAAGTATGGTAAGCTTTATTGTTTTTAGACTTGATTTGCTTTCAAGTGCAATTACTCGATAGGAAAATGGTTTTCTTGGTAAGCTGAGTAAATTATTGATGTTTTATTCCATGGAAGTGCACGTCTTACATACGGAATGGCTTTCTGGTGTCTCCTTCTAATGTTTTTTCACAGTTGCTAGATGTGTTACATCATGTCTATAACCTACTTGTGAGCGTATAAGTCCTACGACATATTAGATATGATGAGAGTAAATTGAGTATATGATGTTTATAACTGACATGCACCAATAATAACGTTTGAAAATTTTAATGAAAACCACCATATTGTGTCTCCAACATATCATTTGATTTAGTTTGATATACCTACTGACATGGCTGGAGGGGGGAGGGAAGAGGGAAACAGAGAACAATTGGAGCTTGCGCAAAGGATAGGGGTGCGTGAGAAAAGGGTGAACATAAAGAAGAGGGAGGATAGGAGGCAGTGGAGAGGGAGAGAGAYAGGCGAAGTGGCGGGGGAGATAAGGGAGAGGTTTTGTGGTAAGGAAGGGGACTAAGTGGAGAGGGAAGAAAGGGAGGAAAAGTTGCACACACAGCAGAAAGGGGGAAGGCAAGCAAGAGATGCAGGAGAAGAGGGAGATAGGAAGGGGGAAGGGGAAGAAAGGAGATAAGTAGCAGTGGAGAGGGAGAGAGAGAGGCGAAGTGGCGGGGGAGATAAGGGAGAGGTTTTGTGGTAAGGAAGGGGACTAAGTGGAGAGGGAAGAAAGGGGAGTTAAGATAGATGAAGTAAGCTTTTAATATGATTTTACAGTATATGATGTTCCTATGATTGATTTCCCCGTGTTGTTTAAGTGAATAGTTCCCCCTCGTAGTAATAATAGCAAAAGATGCCATTCCTTGGATTACAATTTCCACTCATCACTTAAGTGAACAGTCCTGTATCGTGGTAACAATAGTAAAAGATTTTCAGTGGAGATCTTTGATGATTGCTCAAACCTGTTTCCATTTCTTGCACTTGATTCTCATTTCAAGATCTTGATAATGGGAAATTGCTGAATGTATTTCACTCAGATTTTTGCTTTTAAAAACAAAAGATTTTATGGATAATCTGGATTGGCATAATGTGCAATGTTGATGAGTCCTGTTCTGTTATATTTAATTAGTTGTGAATGATTTTAGCAATTTACATTCTTTTGACCTTGAGAGGGTTTTTATGGAAATGTTGTTACAGGAAGCCTAAGTTGTGTAATGGATAAGTGGAAGGCGGAACTTTAATTGTTCTTGCATACAATTATGATTTGGCTTCCTATAACTGCATTTTGCATCTAATGCAGCGATCAGAGAGCTCCTAGGAGTATCTAAATTCATGTGGCTCTGTTGCTGCTATGTTCCTTCCGTTTGAGGACTTCTTAATCTAATTACTTACCCTTCATATTGCTTCCATGGAGATATTGGAGCCTAATTGAATTTCTTTTGGAGTTGGTGTCATGGTAGATATTCTCTTTTACTACTGAATCTCATTGATTTTGAAGCTTTGGATTTATTTATCTATTACTAGCTATCATGTCTAATTTTAGTATTCGGGGCTCTAACTATCAGTAATTATAGTGGTTACTTATTTTACGATGTATAATTACTGACCTTTATGGTTATAGAAATTCTCTGACTAGCGATATTGGCCCTATTACTAGATGATTTCTACTCGTTATTTAAAATTGATTTAGTTGGAAGAGGTCTCCTGTATGAAGAACTCTTTTGTGTTTAAATGACCATCATATGGAAAAATTGCTACTCTGCGATGATTTTCTGTTCCTTTCCTTCTTTGTATATCTTGTTTTCTTTGGTCTTTTGAGAGAAGTTGGTGAGCAAAGCTTGCACTTTTACTGTTTTGAATTTTGGAATTGGAACGAGTATTATTGTCACTCTAGCATGAACACTGGGTTAGGGGATCTGTTTGGAAGCTGCTGCAGCCAAGTTGAAATGTTTTGCAGTTAATTTTTGCAGATTTATTTTTCTCCTCCATAACAAATCAAAACCGTATATCTTCGTTTATTGGATTTAGCAAGTAGTGTTTCTTTTAGTTTGCCATTTTTCTTGTCTATCCTTTGCCGGCTGTTACTGTTTGTTTGTAAGGTTTTCAGGCTTTTTCCCCCATAAGCCGTACTTTCTGAATCTGCCACATAAGACCTATCCTTTTACTGTCGTATTTTTCTAGTCTTTATATTTGATTTCTTGTTGCAGGTTTGTACGCAGCGCTCCTGGAAACGGCCATATGGTGTTGGCCTGCTAGTAGGCGGGTTGGATGAATCTGGAGCTCACCTGTATTACAACTGTCCAAGTGGTAATTACTTTGAGTATCAAGCATTTGCAATTGGGTCACGGTCCCAAGCTGCAAAGACATACTTGGAGAGGAAGTTTGAGAATTTCGTGGAATCTTCACGAGAAGATCTTCTCAAAGATGCACTTTTTGCCTTGAGGGAGACCTTACAAGGAGAAAAGCTAACAAGCTCCATTTGCACAGTTTCTGTGGTAGGAGTAGGTGAGCCATTTCATATATTGGACAAGGAAACTGTACAAACCCTAATCAATGATTTCGAGATAGCAGGTGAGGAGGCTCCTGCTAGCGAGGATGCTGCCCCGGAACAAGGTAGTGGCACAGAACCAGGTAGTATTGATCAGGGACCCGCAACCGAGGGTGTAGCTCCTATGGATATATAATTTGCATTTGCTGCTTGAGAATGATGTTCTATGAATTGGGAGAAATCGGAGTAAGATCATATATCATCATTGGTCCAACGTTATCATTATGTCCTTGGATATTTTCCTTTTGTTATGAAGAAATCATCTTGTGCTTCATCAGTGCAAACATCTTTAACTATTTCCATTGTAAACCTCGAACVGAACCATACTCGTATTCGTATTCCCTGGACGGTTTTCCTCCTTCCCTTTTGTGTTTTTTATTTCTATTTCTAACAGTATCATGGTTTTCTTTGCTATATTGTCATGTTSTTGTTCTACCTTTCTGTTGAAAGGCTAGGGTTACATGTGATGCCGAGTGTTTAATGTATGGTAAATTCTTGGACAAAGATGGGAGAAATAGACATCTGGTTCACAAAAGATTTGATCTACAACCTTTAAAAGTAAGCAAAAGCACCTTAGAATAATGGCAAAATGCCTAATGTTGCAGACGATTTCATAAATTTTGAAGTACTAACCTAATTTCCGACTGAGATCTGGGCAAATAATTGTCTAGTTCGTGATAAGTCAAATATAATATAGGCATTGTATTTGAGCCGGAAAGAGCAATTGTAATTATTACCTTTACTTGTGGTATTTGCTTAATTAGGAGTATTGGATTAAGGAACATGAAAGTAATTAAAAGTATAAAAAAACATTTAGTTTGTGCTCATGTCAAAAACTTTTGAACTCTTTTAGACATTATTATATTATTTGATGTTGTTTTTCATATGTAAGTCATGATTATTAAAGGTCAATTTGTGTAGTACCCGAGATTTCTTTTTATAGATTTTTTTTGATCGTGTGAATTTGTGTGCCAACTAGGGTTGAATAATTTTTTATGTGGTTAATATTTTAATTAAAAGAGCAATTGTAATTATTACCTTTACTTGTGGTATTTGCTTAATTAGGAGTATTGGATTAAGGAACATGAAAGTAATTAAAAGTATAAAAACATTAAACTATCATTCTTGTCGAGTATTAATATTTACTAGGTAATTTCAATCACGTAGCTTAAAATTTTATATTCTTTTCTCTCTTTCTCCTTCATAATTTTTAGTCGTTTCTGTGAATAAAACTTGTCTTATTAACTCTCCCAAAAGGACTTATTGATCTGTAGTTGGGTTTGCTGTTGCTTGTAGGTCTATAATTATAATTCTTTTCTAGACACAATTGAAACAAAGGCATTTCTCCAAGATGGAAAAATCGAATTAAAGAGAGCTTCTGCATCAGCATTGGGAGTAAGAGAGTTGTTTGGCATAGCTCCAGGATGCAACTGTAGCTTACTGCCTTGAACATAATGATCAGGAAAATGGCCAACTAAAGAATCACCTATAACTAACAGTGATGATCTTCCTACACCTCTAGGAGATCAGCAATCTGCCATGCTCAGGGACGGGAAGCCTTTCCGTCTGCATTTTTTTGAACATCCACTCCCAGTTCTCTGGCGTCACCTCACCCCCAAGAGAGCGGATGACAGACCCCCCACTGCAGGATCCAATCCTGCAACATTCTTCCAGTGATCGCCCATTTATCAGTCCATATAGAAATCCACTAGCAAAGAGGTCTCCTGCCCCTGTTGCATCAGTTGCCTTTACCTTCCCTACAGCTGGTACTTCGACAACCTGAAGGATGCAAATGATCGAAGGAGAAAAATAAAAGATAAGCAGACCTCATTCTGACAAAAAATGGCAAATTAGCTTTCTAAGAGAGAGAAGAGGGAAGGTCAATTAATTGGAGGAAGCTGCTTGGAAATACAAATGCGAGATTGAGATTCATTCTGTATGGGTGCTTCTCCTATTGTTACCTTTTCAGCAACCACTACTATCCATTGTTTGTTGAAACTTTATTTTAAGAGGTGGATGGGGGGTATTGCGGGATATAGGACAGACTTCCAGATTTTGGTGCTAAATGGCCAAAACCATATGCATACTCATAACCTGGAAATTTCTGAAGGATAAGGAGTCCATAGATGTGACAATGAACAAGAGTTCCAGAAAAAGACAAACTAGGAAGCAAGTGTATTGCGGTAGAGAAAATAAAATCTCATCTATTTGTCAGTCAATCGTAATTGTCATAGACTAGGGAAACAAGAGGGGTTATACACACATCAGTGGCTGGACTGATGCTTCAGAAATAACATCCAAGAAGCAATTTTTTTTTTTTTACTCCAATTGTAAACCAAATGGAGGTCACGAACCTCTTTTCCACCTTTTGCAATGCATCCATTCGCACCCAGTGTCACTACAGCCCACCGGCAGTGTTTGGACAAGAAATCAAGTGCTGCCTCATGGTTTGCATTTTGTTCACCCCTACAAGTACATGAGAGGGGAAAAAATAATTCAAAGAACAGAAAAAACACGATCTACATGAAAGATCACGAAAAGTTGTTAGTTAGTTGTACAGTCTTTTCATGAATGAGAAGATATAGTTTTAGCCCCATGGTCCATAATATCTCTGAAAAATCTGATCAGCAATAACCTTAGCAGTTCAATTGCTTCATCCTCATTGGCAAAGCATAGGTCTATGTTCCCTGACTCTAATAACCGTAGAAGTGGGAGCCTAAACTTCCGAACCATCTGAAGAAAAGTAAGGTTAGCAGGAAATCAGTATTCTTGCTAGTGATACTTTAAAAGATAGGAACTTGAAAGATAGTGCAACACTATAGACGCAATATTGTAAACTAAACTTGATGTTAGTTGGCAACAAAGTTCTTCACCAGCAAAATATTTTTATTTATTCACCTTTTAGGTATTTATCTGATATATCTAAAGAGATACCAGCATTCTGCAACATGATCTTATGCAGCGATAAGAAACAGCACAAACATTATATCTACCAAATAGCACAACATATTACCTCAAAACTGGCAAGGTCTAGGGAAACAGAAAGGCCTTCTTCTTTGGCAATGCGGACAGCCTCATGTATAATGTCTAAATTTAGAACCGCATATCTCACGATCAACCACTGAAAGAAAAAAATAACATATCACAGAGAGATTCAAAGCACTTTCTTCAGAGAGTAGTAAACCAAAGGACTAGTTGAGGATAAAAAGTTTACAGTTATTGTGCCATTTACTTAAGAAAATAGCTTTCAGTATATATTTTTATAGAAAAGAACATCACTTTAAAGAAAGGGACAAAAAATTCAATTAGAGTTAAACAGGTCTTATGATAACAAAAGAAGACTGAGTACCGTTTATATAAGGATATGTTACCTTGGAACCATTAAAATCTTCTCTGGTGAGTTCGTCAGCCTGTCAAAGATTAATACCCATGAGAAAAAAGAAAAGATCCTCCTAACTAGTTACAAGCAAAATTACATATCAACTATAGTAAAGCAGCATCACCTGTACTTTGACAGCAGCAGAYAGACATGGTCTCATGGTTCGATTGCCCAATTCATCAACCAAGCAAATGCACTGTAAAGTTAGTTTACAAGGTTTCAGCACGGAGTATTTTGTATATGAAGCTTAACCATCAATTTTGATAGGGATCTACAGAGGTGGCAATGTACTCACTTGAGCAGTTGGTCCACTTTTCAACCTCAATCTCGAAAGATCAACCTTGTGAAAGCTCATGTTACTCCTAAACAAGCTGCCTTGTTCATCATCTCCACAAGCCCCGATTATACCACAATTGACCCCAAATCCAGCAGCTAGACCTCGAATAGTATTTGCAACACTTCCACCAGCCATGGTTTTTGATGTACATGAATTGTCAGGTGAAGAAAGAATGTGCATTTTCACCTCACTCAAGATATGCTTTAGCTCTTCAACAGCAACCTTATGATAACCAAAAGAAAGATAAGTGCTTTAAACAGCATAACAAGAACGTTGGAACATTTTCTTGTGCTTGTCAATATATATAAGCAACATAAAACAATAATCACACACATTCTTAAAAGAATCATACTTACCTTCACTATGAGAATAATATAGAGCCATATRATATATCAGAGCAAGGCAYGGCCAGGACATTAGGAYCACCGAGTCCCCTTTTGACACCCATAGTGATACCATACACCATTCTTCCTAATGTTTGGTTTATCCCAAAGAGGGGCACAGAACAAGAAACACACATGAAAAGATAAGAGAAGTGACATGGACTCTGACTCTGACATCATGTATCGTTCCAAACTAAGTGGTTGACCTTTTGTTAGGCAACAATGTTTGCACAGCTTGGAGAGCCCTTATTTATGCATGTCTATGGACATATTTTTCAGAGAAAAGCGAGAGAGTACATGCTGAGAATATCAAAGAAGGTGCATAACCTAAAATTAAGAACACATGAACAGTAATGAGAGACTTCCACATGCAAAACCTCTAGGCACATAGACAAGTTGATGGACACATTTAAGCCAACATTCAATATCTTCTCAGAAAGAAGAATAAGAGCATGCATGTAATATAAGGTGCAAAGAATACATAGATTAAAACAGAGTGCATGCTCCCATTATTCATGAATATAAAGGGACCTGACAGACCTCCCATACTCAAATTATTGCACCTAGTAATAAAAGGTGTTTTTTGGTAGAAAACCAAGCGCATAATCCACCCGTTCCAGTTTAACATGGTCATGGGAACAAAGATGCTTGAATCCCAGTGGCACATTTCAGCAATTCAGTGAAAACCATAGATCATGTACTCTTATGCATTTCTAAGGAAGCAAAAATATTAATTCTTGCAAACTTCAAAATAGCCTGCAGCCCGGTATTAGAAGAAAAAAGGTACCAATCCACAAGCAAGGCACATTTACAGAACTTCAGTTGATCTCTATCACAAAAGAAGTAATCTTGATCTCTATCACAAAAGAAGTAATCTTGCACAATAACACACAGAAAAATTGCGGGCAACAGAAATTCAAGGTGTTTAATCTGAATAGAGAGGAGTTCATTACAGGAAACGATCCACCGCGCTCGCCGGGGATTTGGGAAAGCAGGGACCAATCAACTTTGGCGACATGGTCCACCAAAGCGGCGGGTTGCAGACCCAGTACCACAGGAGCAGCAATGCTCTCACTGTGCTGCCATTCCTTGTCACAGTTGTTCTTGGGCTGAATTTCAATGCCCATCTCTGAAATTGGAATAATAAGAGTTTGGGGAATCAGTTAAGGGTTTGGGATTATGGAAGCAGAAGAAGCAGGAGCTTCCCTTTGTTTCTTCTCCCTCTTGATCCTCCCCAACTTCTTCCCCATCTTCCCCTTCTGATCCGACTATTTATAGACGCCCCAAAGTATGCACCAGGAGTTACCTTGACKGTCACTTTACCTTTAGATTGGCTGTTAACTATAGGCAGTTAGTCTATACCCATAGACTATCCTAATGAACATTAAATCTCGACCAACATTGAATTCGCCACCTTAATTAGAATTTGACACTTTTAAACTGACATACTCATACTATGAATGCATGTATAAAATATTATTACATAAGGTCGYAGTATAATTTTGTTATATATAAARGAGTAATAAAATATCACATGATTTAAAAATATTTTACGTATAKTTTTTTCTAATTGAATTAGTTAAATCAAATGTTTGAAAGTTCATAAGAAAAAAATTACTAAATAGAATTTATTTATTAGAAGGTCAAAAAATTTCCTTTTAACATTATGTTAAGAATATATTTAAGAATTTTTTAGTATACATTTTTTATTATATTAATTAGAACCTAATGACGTATTAAAGAAGTTAAAATAAGTAGTTATCGTCCCTTTTATTGTAATAGATCATGTATGGTAAAGACATATTAGAAAAGTATGACCAATTTGTAATGCATACGTCAAAGCCGAAACTTTTGAAGGGTCATAGTTTAAAATGGGAGCAATGACTCATCTARACCTTTTCTATGGCAAAGTTTTGTAATTATTATYCTGGAAATTYGATTCTACAAGAAGGTATATTTGTTGGTTTGCAATTCATGTGGGTCTGCTGGAAATTAGAGCTTTTCTTGAAAAGAGCCAAGCTTTGACACAGCAGTGACTGTCTTTTGCCATTTCATCCTTTTTGCAAGAAAAGGGTTGATAAATCAAGAATGTAGAGTCTAGATARATAGTTTGAATCTTGACAACTCGAGGATCGGATATGCACCCTGGTTTTTTGGAATAAATTTTTGTGGTTTAATTCATAGAGACTGTACCTACTCTGAGGAGTCCCTTCAGATGTCAAACGATTCTACACTAGACGATGCAAGTTGTTGTTCAGCACATATTGAGGTGACTGTAACATATATATCCACTTTTATTTCGTAGAGGCCAAAGCAAACAAGAGCAATGATCAGATTCTGAAACAGAAATCGAAGAAAAACAGTGAAAAGCACTGGAAAAGGTTGACAGAAAGAGGCGCCTCTGCTGCATGCTTCCATCATCTCCTGCAAATATCTGCCTCACTATGGAGCAAGCCAAGGAACTAGCCATATAGTTTTCTTGGAGCAACTTTCTCAAACCCCATCCTGGTTCGATTGATGATACTCTCTGTATCAAATGGTAGATGTGAGTTCGATAGTTAAGGAATTTTATACACAGCCCTCTTCTCCTCTGGTAGGATCTCAAAGCACCATGGATAAAGGGTTCCATGTGAACCCTGCTATACATTACCCTGCTTTAGCTCAATTGCTGAAGTGGAAATGACAACTTCATTAGATAAACAAGTCAAGATTGGGAAGAAAAAGGGGTCCAACTCCATCCACGAAATTTCCACAGATGCTAGTTCATTGGTAAAGAATCCAAGAGAACCCAGGCAAATGAAAATTCAAAAAGATCCCAATCATTTGCAATTTAGAATGATATAGAGGACAAGCTTTTTGCCGATCTTACGGGCTGGATCATCTTCGGCCCTTCATTTTTCCAAATCCACCAATTGCGCTTAGCTTTTCAAGATTCCATTTGTACACTAGTATACTTTATATACTGGGACGTTCGAAGACTATAGGTTATTGTCGTTTACTTGCTGGTAAAGGACAATTCAAGACCGATCCACATCTACAAAAGATTTGAGTTTTGCAACTATAGGGCCGACGAATCTCCAGTGAGCACTATGAATCCTTATACTATTATGGTTATCAGAAGCATGATTAGGTTTAGGCCAATGATTGTCCACATGAAATAGACACTATTGGGCTCAAGRGACTTATCCTAGAGAGAGAGCTAGTGGATGTTAAATGCAGCTCCTCTATTCATTTCCTGCCATGGAAATTGCTCAGCACAATAATGGTGGTTAAGGCCATTTGTAATTAACAACTAAGATCAACGCGTAGATCAGCAGAGAAGGCTGAGCTGCAACTACTCAAGACCCCAGCAAACTTTAGTAAGAGATTCTGAATGTTGTGGCATTCAATTATGCAAAACAAAGGGGTTCAAAGAAAAATGAAGCAAATTTATTGTATATGGCTAACAAGGTAGAAAATTCATCCGCGAAGCAGGTATTTCTCAGCCAAAARAACACAATACATATGCCATGGATGCTGCAATACAGCATTTGCTTGCTTCTAGCAGGACAGAAGAATGTTGAACAAAAAGGAACATGGACCAATGACTAAATGCAAGCAACTGCACTGCATAGGTTTGTCTTAAAACAAGTCTGCTATTATTTTCAAGCAAGGTAAATGAATCTGCATAAGCATGCACAGTACYGATTTTACTGAGCATGAAGCCTGTGAAYCAAAAAGTGAAAGATCATTGAGAACCCTTTTGTAATTTATCTGGCAAGATTTTATCTGGAAGAACAAGTTCTGGAGGAGTTTCACGAATAACTCCAAGCATTGAATCATATTCCTCATCACGGCGAGCATACTTTTTGCGCAGAACCTTTTCAAACTCAATCTCATCAAAGGACTTGGCATTTTCAGCAGCATGGACCTCTGCTAGGTTAGTGTAATTAGTAGCTGATTGGGAGATGAAGGCTATCTCTTCATCTGTGAGCMTTCTAAGGAACTTGGCTGGATTACCTCCCCACACCTATGACAAATAATTTCTAAAATAGTTGAGAGAGAAATTGTTAAGAACTCCAATAGAAGTTATTAACTAATTTTAATMACCACCAGGATACAAAACCAACTGAAACATGGGTGCAGAACATTGGTCAGCACATTTACTCAACTTCAGACACGAGCAGAAAATAATAGGTAATGTAGGCTACCATCTACTAGTACTAACACAGGAGGCAACATATTTTCCACCAAAACAGGAAGAGCTATATAACCCTGGAATCCTCACATATCAGCCAAGTATAATAGAAAAAAAACACTTCAGCTTATCCAATTTGAGTGGATGGACAAACCAACATAATAAATGCCTGAAATATAACAGACATTCTAATAGTACTTAATTTCCTGAATTTCAAGGCAGTAAAGAGACTTCCTCGATGCAAATGAAAAACCACTCTCAAGGTAAAAGGATTTAAGACTCAAGTACAATCAGAGTGCAATGACATTTCAATTCCTTCCTTTTTGCTATTTTCCATAAGTGCATACATCCTTACACTTCAAGACCATCTGTGCCACCGACCCTCCCTCCTGACCAAAAGATAGAAACTCCGTGGGTGGAGCATGGGAAACTTTTCTAGAGGAAAGTAGGAAGAAAGAAAACAGAAAATGAATGGAAAAACCCAGATTATCATTGTGAAAGAGAGAACTAGTATTCCCACTGAACTCTATGGATTCAAAATGATAATAACATTGAACTATTTTCTCTTCATTCACTTGTGAAAAATTAAAACTAATTCATTTCAAGTTTTGGATGATGAGAAGAGTATACACTATACCTCTCCAGAAGGGATCCTCGTGTTTTGTCTTATGAGGGCACCTGCAGCAACCATGGCATGTTTCTCTACAACCACCCCATCAAGAAGTATGGCTCCCATACCAATAAAGGCCTCATCCTCAATGGTACAACCATGTATCACAGCACTATGACCTGTGCATTCGTTCTTAGACATTGTATTAGGAGTAGGAATACACATTTTTTTTTTTTGGGAAAGAAAAACTTCCAATACCAATAATAGAAGAAGCTAAGCATATTAATTTTACAATAAGAGTGGAAGAAACACTTACCAACAGTTACATTGTCTCCGATAATAGTAGGTCGCACTTGCCCGCTTATATTAGATTTTGCAACATGAACAAGGGAGTTGTCTTGTATATTAGTTCCAGTTCCAACACTAATAGCATTCACATCTCCTGTGCACACATAAGTAACAAACAATGACATGAAAGGAACGACAGATAGAACAATTTTTTCTTTCTTCCTTTCTCTTTTTACTCCTCTTTTATGTTGTTCTTTTCACTTACAAACCCCTTTCTCCAAACCATTTTCCTGGTGAAGGTACCAACCTTGTTC
>MEJB01000017.1:1355776-1366748 GCA_001752375.1 Rhazya stricta
GGTTCGAATTTTGTATAACTTAATTCCACAGCCTCAGGGCCCCCAAACCAAACCCCCCCTCCCCGGGGGCCAAGGGGGGGGGTCGGGAAGAGAAGAAAAAATTAGGACCCATTAAGATTTCTTTATATATGGTAGCCATATGTAAGAACGAAACATAGATAATAACTACACGTCCCAGACAAAACTACATATAGTTCCTCACGTCCAGAATACAAGTGATAGAAAATGATAGCTAGCAAAACTAAAAAAATATCTAAAAAATTTCTTAATGTGTACCAGGGGCCAGTCAAAACTTATTATCGTTTTTATTAAGCATCTGACCAATATTACAGATAATAGTAAATTGGAAAAACTATTGAATCTCAAGAAAGTCAAATGCTTGCTTCATCCAAAATTGAAATGCTGGCAAGTTTTCTTCTAAAACAACCCAACTGCAGTAGCATCTAGCACGAGACCAGAAAAGGGGGAAAAGAAGAAAAAGAAGGGAAGARTGAAAAAACGAAAAGAGATCCAAAGGAATCTTATGCAATAAAAGACTGAACCCTTCTTACAAAGGATACAATACTGAAAACATCGCCTTCAAACATTCAATCCATAAAGAAAAAGAACAAGCAAAATATAAGAAGCTTGCTCTTACTGAAGATATGCTGAAAAGATAATGTTCTAGTGCTGCATCCAAGGACAATAGTGGTTTCTGACTGAAGCACTAACCTCTGAGAACACATCCATACCAAACAGATGATCCTCGTCCTACTTCAACATCCCCAATGAMGGAAGCACTTGGGGCTACAAATGCATTTTTATCAACCACGGGAGCTTTATCGAATATGTTCATCATAGTTCTGTGTCTTGACACTGATGCATAAACAAAAATAAGCAGACATAAGAAGCAGCAAAGTAGTATATAACTAAAATCACCAAAAAAGTTGAAATGATGGTAATGATGAAAATCAGGACACAGGCTTTGGTTCAATGAAAGCTTCTAAGTCACTTTTACCAGCTGCATGCCTATCATATTAAGAGAGTTATCCAAGTACTATTACATCTAAGTACATTCTACCAACAAAAACCGCTTCAACCAGTCAATTCCATCTCGAAGAAACCCATTCTTTTTCTTACTGAGGCAACTTAAAATCCTGTAGCTGTTTAAAAGTTTTACCCTTTCCACAGCCCCTACATTGTCACATTTTAGTGCTTTCTTAAACACGTTCTGTTTCTATGGCCAGTAGACGATGCAACTAACTTTTGTAATGTTCCACCATCATAATTTTCAATTTCTATCGTTTTATCCCTTCCACCAAAAACTAGACTAAGACATTCAGTTACAACGTTTCAATTTGCCCTTTGGCATGAAAGTCGCCACTTGTCTTCATTTTATCCCCCTCATGAATTCTCAATTCTCAAACAAGTACCGAGTATACAAACAGTGGTCAGATTACAGGTATCGAAGTAAACCAATAAAAATAATGCACTCAATCAACAATTCGAACAACAATAAAACCTTTACTGGACTAATAAATGCTAGAAGTAATCTGCCAATCTGCAAACAAATGAATCATAAATCACAAAAACATCAAGAAACTCCCCAATGGGTATACTTCCAGCAATTTCTCAACATGGTAAATAAGCTGAAAGTTGCAGAAATGGGAACATAAACGATGCAATCAAGAAATTCCACATACGTTGTTCTTGAAAATAGTAGTTTCCTTGGAGGCGGCAGCCAAGTCGATCGATGGCTTGACCCGTCTCCCGAATCCACAATCCCAGTGTGTATATTGCTCTACCTACGCTTCCCATGGCAACTGATGATGAGAGCTTTACCTGTTTCTTCCTTAAGCACAACTAAGCTCACCGATGGTGATCAATGAGATCGTACTTCCTCTGGTTGCAACAGCCGAGCTGGCTATCTCTGCGTCTATTTCTTCGTCCTCTGGTAGGGCAAGGGTAATTACGGTACATCAGCACTCCACTTTATTTCCTTTTTTCAATTAAATCAAGTGAAATTTCTTTTTTCTTAATTTGGGACCACAAGCACTAGAATTTTTTCCTGAAAAAGGGAAGATCAAAATATTCTTACTATATATCAAATATTTACTTTAATTATCACATAAATAAAACAAATTATTAATTAAAATATTCAAAATTAAATTTATATTAAAATGCTAATTAGGATGGATGTAAATTAACTATTTTTATAATATGCAGTTAAATTAGTTAAAAATATTCTTTTCATAGGTATTAAAAATAACACATATCAATTTTAAATAAAGATCGAACTCAAAACTTTATTTTGATTTAATAAGCGATTTATTTTGATTTATCATTAATCATTTAATACATCTAGACATGCAATTTTAATTTATTATTAATCATTTAATATATTCAGACATTTAAATTATACATTTCTCTAACATCATATATTATTTTCTTTTATCTTTTTAATTTCTTTATCATCCCTTTCTCGATTGCAGATGAGTATAAACATAGCTCTAATGGAATATAATATATTTTAATTTTATCAAAGCGAATGAACAAGCTACCTTCTCAATTTTTTTGTTCTAATATATACTTTTTGGCTCCAAAGTACACATTTGCTTCCATAGGGAAGAAAAGAACAAAGAAAAGAAAAGAACAAAGAAAAGGGAAAGAAGGGCTAAAGATGGAAAGCTGATGGGTGTCATGAGTTAACGGCATATCAAAATTACATGCAATTCGACTTCAACCGATTTCGCCCCTCTTTTTGTTGTTTCAATTCAGCTCGCAATTCTGTATCATACTCCGCGTCTGGTGAACTATTCAATTTCTTTGTTTTTCTTTTCCTTTCTTGTGTGATTTTGTTGGGGTCAATTCAGTGATGTTAATGGCGTTCATTGTATTAGCTGTTAAGTTTGTCTTGAAATTCAACCAAACTTCTGAGGAATATGGGTTCTTTTTATCTCTTTGCTGCTATTGGAAGTCCGATCAGTTCTGGGCCCTTTTTTTTTTGGGTGTTGGAGGGGGGTATTTTGTAGGATTGTGCATTTGAAGTTCGTTGCTTAGTGAGTTAAGGTTTTCAATCAACAAACTGTAATGATAATGGAGATAATTAATAAAAAGATATCTACTTTCGAGCTTCCACAGATGTGTTGGGCTTAGATATTCAGCAAAGAGACTTCTGAATTCTCTATTACATTATTAAATTGAAGAGAGATTTTTTTTCCTTCTGTGAGGCGACTCTTATTCTTGAAGTGGAAAATGAATTTTCTTGTGGGTTTTGCCATTTCCGTCCTGAAATTCGTGATTCCCATGCATTTCTGATAGTAGATCTTATGCTATATTCCTCATGCATAATCATTTATACAAGTTATACCGTAGACATACATGAGTATGCATACGTTAACATGCTTCGAAATAATTTCATTAGCAGTCATTTCTACGCGTCCTTGTATGTCTGTAATTTGCAAGGAGTATTTACCATGCAGCAACATAAGCTTGCTTGTGTACCCAGTACATTTCTAGTTGGARTACATTGATGAAGCTGTTCTTACTTTTCTAGTTGGTTTTTACATTGATGAGGCTGTATCTTTCAACACAAGCTGTATTTACATGATAAACATATTGCTTGGGTGTAATTTGAACTAAAAATCTTTTACTTTGAGGCTGATTACACAAAAAGTGTTGATAACATCTCTTATTTCACCTTTCCTCTTGTTATCAAGCATCAATCTAATAATTGAATTTACTTGCTTGTTTGAGGTACCGAAGCTTAAATATTGATGGAAGGTGCTAGTGGTGATTCTCCATCCCCTGTCCCACCATTCGCGAAGTGGAGAAGTGACTTTTCGAGGGCATTCCAGTATTATTTGGACAGTTCTGCACCTTATCCTCTCCAACGCTGGCTGGGTACTCTTGCTGCTGCTGCAATATATATCTTGCGGGTGTATTATGTTCAAGGATTTTATGTCGTCTCATATGGCCTAGGAATATACATCTTGAATTTGTTGATTGGATTTCTGTCCCCTAAGGTTGATCCTGAACTTGAAGCTTTAGATGGTGTTTCATTGCCAACTAAGGAGTCGGATGAATTTAGGCCTTTTATTCGCCGCCTACCTGAGTTCAAGTTCTGGTAAGACAACTTGAYAGCATCAAAAGTTTGTGTTCTGCTTAAAGTTACTTTRTGCTTATTGTTGTAATACATGATGCAGTAGCACAACAGGAGAAATTAATTCAGCATGTGATACCAAATAGTTCATTGCATTCTTTCTCCATCTAATAGCCTAATATTTTTAACTACTATGCTTAACATTTTCTCTAGAGATAAGACTACATGTTTCCATAACCATAGCATTTCCAGTTGAATTGTATTTATGTACATCATACATGTTTGAGTTTATCGGGGTGCATCTTTCTTTGCATGCAGACACGTACATCATCTAGGGCCCTATGACTATGTGTGAATGAGACCATTCCCCACTCCTGTCGGGGCCTTAAAGAAATAAAAAGAAAAGTGAAGAAAATGAAAGGTGGGTGAGAGAGAGAGAGAGAGAGAGTGCATGTGAGCACCTCTGCTTGCATATGTCCTCTTTTACGTGCCCTGCATGTCATGTGCCTGAACAACTGTGCTTCTTCTCTTTATTGATAGTTTATATTACTAAGGCAATTATGAATGTGTAAAACTTTGAGGTTTGAGATGAGAGCAAACAGTGTGTGGTTGTGCTGGGAAAATGATTGAAGCATCAAATTCTCCTATATTGAACTTATTAGKGCTGGAGTTATAGAGATAATGCATTTTATTGGATGGGTGATCTACATTTTTAACTCAAACAATAGCTTTTACCATATCTGGATATGTTTTATTTCATATCTTTTAGTTGAGTTACATCTCTCTTGAAAATTTTATCTTTTATTTGATACATAGTCCAAAAGTGGGTGATTTTTAACTGCATACTTACAACTGGTTGAATTCATTATGAGAAATTGTATAARGCACTTTCYGATCCGTTCATCTTGAAGTGTTGCCAGTTTGTTCAGATGTGTAACTCCCAGTATGTGTGTGAAGCTGTGTAATGCTATTTTGTTACCATTTGCATTCTTATTAACAACTCTTCGCTCCTTCCTATCTTTGCTTTTTTTAAGATCATTTACCATGACATCAATCGTACAGATTCTGTTTGTGTGGGTGAGTGTTCGCCTGTTTTGGCTTAGCTGGTAATATACTGATTGTTTCCGTACTTTTTCTACAAAACCGTAGAAAATTCTTCTAGAAAAGGGAAAGAATTCTTTTACCTAGCGAAGTAGGCTTTTGAGCTCTTTGGTAGTGATTCTGTTGGAAGCTCTCCCCTATAGGTTCCTAGTTGTTGAATCAATAAGATTGTTTCCCTGTTCAATGATCAACTTGAGAGCCATTGAATCAAGGATGTTGAGTGCTTGATGGATCTTTAAACTTTTGCTACTATAAATTGTCTGGAGTGCGGATGACAGACAAAGATATTGCAGGAGGACTTAGACCTTTTGATGAAATGTATCCTTTTGTTTTTTTTTTTTTACCTTAATACCTTTTCTCCATATATCCTCTTGCTAAAGCAAAATTTTGATGTATTCTACCATTTCAGGTATGCAACCACTAAAGCTTTCTGTGTTGCCTTCACAATGACCTTTTTTTCTGTGTTTGATGTACCGGTTTTCTGGCCTATTTTACTCTTTTACTGGATCGTGCTATTTGTTCTTACCATGAAGCGCCAAATTACCCACATGATTAAGTACCGATATATCCCGTTCGACTTTGGAAAGAAGGTTAGAGTTTCTTCTTTAGCAACAGGAAATTGACGGAATATGATGCCTYTGTTTGTCTTTCTTATCCGTTTCTCATCTATTATTAAACATGGTGTTTTTATTGTGTGTGCGCTGACTATGAGATCTTACAGATGTATGCGAGGAAGAGGTTTGCTGCAAGTAGCAGTGGTTCCACCAAGGATTGAAGCACGAATCAACCTTGATATCATGCTGAAGAACAGTAGCAGATGCCTTTAGACTTCTAGGTTTTTATTTTATTTGTAAATATCTAACTCAAATAGGTAGAGAGGCTGCAGATGGTGCAAGTTTGGTTTTGTTTGAATTTGACAACCAATCTTGATATTCTGAACTGCCTAAATGATTCTCCTTTTMTCCTATTAAGGTATTGCATTTCCTAAGCCATGGTAGTTTGGTAGAGTATTTTGTGAGTGTTTAAGCAAAGGTTCAGGGTATTAGGAAAGCTTCTAGAAATGTATATTCTCCATACCCAACTTGTGGAGGCAGGTGAAAGTCTTCTACTGTGGTAGAGTTTGTAAATAGATCTAATAAAGTCACTRCTCATACTCATAATTGCTGGTTAGAATTGGAAGTCTGAGAAGCAAATCTCTATAATGTCAAATTGCTTGTTTTGGGGCTAAGTCTTATCTCAATCATCACCTGGGTAGTWGCTTTAGAAACTCGGAACCTTCTCTTCCCCCTCCCCCTACCAAAAGCAAAAGGAAGAAACAWMYAAGAAACTCGTTATTCTTGTTTACGGAGATAATTTGTTACMTGTATGGTTTTGTTAMYAGAAGTATWGGCTTTAATGTCATGGCGTGCATGGAGGAGATGTAGATCTCTCATTTACAGTACTTGGGAATCTTCTCCATCCCTGGAGCTGCTGTCGTTAGCACAGGGACATTTCCTTTTCCGAGTGTCACCATTGATCACCAGACCTTGACTTGGAGGAAGATAGGCCAGACGGATTCTTTATGATAAACYCTCGAATTTTTGGTGCAACAACTTTCAACAAACGCGTACAGCAAAAATCACCAGGTCATTATCAAACACCCCMAAGTATCTGCCTTCACTTGCATAGTATATACTGAATGTTAACATATTCTATTATCAAACTGTGTAGTAGTTTAGAATCTTTTTGTGTCATATATGAACTGGTTCTGAAACATGGACAGCTCAATGATAAAAAGTCTTCTCCTACCATCACAACTGCTGAATAAAAGCTTTCCAATGATTTTCAGTATGTGCTTCCCTCTCATATTCTCTGARTAAATGAGTGGGCGAACCTTGGTAGTGATCTTATTCTTCTGGGCAGCACTCACCATCGTCACCCCTACACTCGTTCGCTTGTCTGCTTCTGCTAAACCATACCTGGAATCTCATGGTAAGTAAACCAGAAGTATTACACTTTCTTCTCATTGCGATTTGCTGTTTTGTGTTTTACTCGTTTACATTGAAGCTCTACATTTGCCTTCATTTCTTGTAGGGCAGGAAGCGATGAACATGAATCAAAGAGTACGGGAATTGTTGCCCAGAAGAGCACTTGTACCTACTACAAGACTGCATGCGTCKCCAATTTCTCCAATGTCACCAGAACAAGAACAAGAACCAYCACCCGAACCAGCACCCACACTGGAGCCATTATTAGAATTAGGAAACCTTCAAATTTTGTAATCGTGCATCAACCCGCTGAAGTAGAGTTGTTAAAGATAAGCATGATGCTAATTATCCAGCAAGCACAGGTGGTTCCCTAGTTAAGGCGGTCGGCCATGATTGTATATATGTTACATTGGGATGTAGAAAAACAAATTATGATATTTTCCAGTACGCGAGAGTAATTGTGAAACCACTGATTATCTCAAATTTAAGAARATGGATATGGTGTTCCACATGGATCAGAGACAAGATTGACCACCAGTTCGATGAAGRGAGAATYAGGAGGTAGATGAAATTTGTGCYCTCCCCTTTGTCCATATTGTCCAAAGCYACAACCATTTGTCATTATACTACTCCGAAAAGCACAAACAGGACACAATCATATCACATACCGACTAAAGATTGTGAACCAATTGGGTACGGTATTCTCYTGCATATTCTATAAGAAACAACGATGTTGTTTGGGGCCTRCGGACATCATCTCGAACCATAATTTTGTACTAGAGARTTCTTGARTCTTAGAGTTGAAGCATCAGTGGCTTSAGGTTTGGGAGAACGGCCCATGTTCTGATATCACCACAACCACCTGCTTTATGGCTTTCACAAAGCTTGCTTGGTCATTAAGATCACTCCCTGTGATTCAACATAGATACTCAATACTCATCGAGAATACAAATAAAAACCCAGTTGCAGATGATAAAGACACAGATATACYTAGAAAAGATTGATCATACGCATGAGACATACATAAACCAAAAAGATACCAGAAATCTTGAAGCTTTCAGCTGGGTTTGCTCTAACAGGTTCAGAAATTGTGCTTTCTCTAAGCAAAGCAAAGATGGGATGGCCAGACTTTGCGCTTGCGGCTAACTATGAACTTTTCAAGGGAGCCTCTTTCTCCAATGATCAAAATCTTCCTTTTCTTGGCCATTCTTGAATCTGAGAAAACTGTTATAGTGGAGTGCAAAGTACTGTTAGCAAATGGAAATAGTTTGTCCACTATTTAAGCAAACCTTGTTGGAAATCTTCTCAAATCCTTGGTTGGCACGTAGTAGTTCTCATATGCCAGATTCATTCGTTTTAGTAACTAACTTAATGTTGTTGCAGTCCGTAGGTTAGTCATGTACTGGTTTTGTATTTAGTCTCCCATGAAATGGGATTTCAAATCGCCAATATATAGCCTCTCCTAGTCCTAACAGAATTGCTTGTTGKTGTACTGGAATTGACTCCACCGAGAAGCCAGAAACTCATTGGATTAAGATCCCACTTCAAAGTCTCGGGCAATGGCATCGGTAGAGCAAAATACAGAAATGACAAAGACATTCCACTCATACGAGATTCACCATTAGCACTAAGACGATATTACATGAGGCAAAAGATCATGGACTATTCCAACATAGTTCATTTATTCCAGGTGATAAGGGAATAAAAAGAGTGAATCTTAGACAAACTGTTCAAGGTACTCCTGCACKGTAGTGTATTTGACATCAGGATAAAGTTCAGAAGCCTCCAGTCCCAATGAAGGCTCAATGTCAAAATAGGTGGAATCACCTTTAACAAAAATTGAATGGCTGACCGCTAGCACAACATTGATTGGAATTGGAGAATCTGCAGAAGGGTGAGACAGAAAAGATATGCTACCATAGACCACTTTCTCACTTTGCATATGAAAATCTGCTTATCAGCTAACATCTTTTCTCCAACAAGAAAGTTARTGGTGTTCCAARTGATCTTGAATGTTTTTCAGAAGTTGTTCTTCTGAGAGATATTCCTTCTCCAGAGTTTTACCMATCTTCTTCTCCCATAAAGCAACTAACTCATTCAAGGAATAAATGTTTTTGGGAGGCTTGAGGTAGACAATTTTATTTAATGTTCTAGGGTCGTCGGCAGTTTTAATGGTAAAGGTGCTAATGTCATGCTCTTCATTGAAGACGGCTGTAATCGGAAGAACAAATGGGAATGGTGAAGAAACTGCAATAGATCAATGGGTTCAATGCAAAACTGCAATTTAGTAAACAATGGGAACGCATGCCTCATTTTCCCTGCTGTGCCATTCATATAATAACTCACTTCACCAATATGACTGGGGAGTCTGTATCCAGAGAATATGAATGCCACAAGTAACTCATTTTGAGGAGAAATTATACCTTCGACATTTCCATCTCCTAAAATGATAACTTTGTCACGGGGTGGAGGTGGGGCAAGCATTCCTGGCTGCACCAGTCCTGCAAAAAAATAACCAGAAAAACAGTTGGAGACGACAATGGTGTGGGGAATTCCTTCAGCTTCGATAGCTCTACGAATCTGGGACTTCACTGCAAATGCTGATTTTGCTGGTTCCACAACTCGAGCACGATGAAAATCAACTCCAAATTCTGAGGGGTAGAATTTCTGAACAATCAAGAAAACAAGAATTAGAACGTATGTATTAGAATTTGGCATAATATGCCGGCATTTTGGACTTGCGGRATGAACTACTTATGAATAATCTCCCCAGATTTGCACAATTTCAATATAGTAAGCTCAAGCATTTGCAGCGATAAAAAGGCACCAACCTTAACATTTCCAGCCTCTTTGATAGCTGCAATGATCTTGGTTTGATCAGCTAATTGAAWAATCCCAATAGCTGATATTACCACATCCACCTGCCTTATGGCCTTGACTAAGCTCTCGTGATCAAACAGGTCACCCTAAGTTCTCCTCACGAATCCAATAAAACCCCATTTGCCAYCTTRGGAAACCAGAACCTTTACAGATACGATACTGAAYGAAAAAATTGAAAKATGAAAGAGACATACACAAACCAAAGTAACCCCAGAACTCCTGAAGCCTTCAACGAGTTTCCCCTTAGCAGGATCKGAAAGTGTGCTTTCTCTAACCAAAGCAAAGGTGGGATGGCRAGCCTTTGCCCTTGCCTCAACTATGAACTTTCCGATGTAGCCCATTCCTCCTATTATCAAAATCTTGCTTTTCTCGGCCATTCTTGAATCTGAGACGACTGCTTTAGTGGAATGCAAATTGGGTAGCGATGAACAAAAGTCTCCAAGATTGCAACTTTCTGGTAGTCAAATATAAGGGAGTGCGACCGCCATTTGCAAAGAGTATGCCGGAGTTGCGAGCGGCGCATTTGGAAAATTTTCTTTTCTTTTAATATTAAACAGGTAATTTTCATTTTCATCCTTCCCTTGTTAAGTGCAATGGTTTGTACTTACTCTGTGTCTTAGGCTACATTCACTAATCCAAGTAACCAACCAAAGTTTTTATATTTAATTTTCTCAAAGTTAAGTACAACAAATGTCACTAAATAAATAATTATGATAATTAAATAGTTTAGAACGATTAAATCCTAAGATCAGAAGTTGCGGTTTGCTCGGCGGGGGCTTGATCTGAGAAACTGTTCTGAGTGGCTGCAGAGGGTGTTGAAACTGATTCAAATTGCGGATTTCCCGAGTTGAATGAGATATAGTTTCCCGTAGTGTGGGCAACTGTTGGATGATCTCCTCAAGTCCTGTGGGCACTTGTGTGGGCGCACGACCAGTGCGTGTGG
>MEJB01000017.1:1369743-1387601 GCA_001752375.1 Rhazya stricta
TAAAAAGGAGGTGAAATTATCTTAGTCAAAAAAATACATAATATAAAATTATTAAGCTACTATTAAAATAATTATACAAGAACATTTGGATAAGATTTAACGATAAAAAACACAGTAAAACGGCTCTACTCGTAACGAATACGTTATAGCTCTTCGTCCTAAAGGGAGTAAACAACTTGGCATGAGGATTTTGTGATAGGATTCGCATTAATCGTAACATAAAACGGGACAGTCGAAAAAAGACCAAGATTTATGAAACAATCAAACCCTATGATCAAGTTACTTTATAGTTATAAAAAACAAGGAAAAACAGGCGCGTCAATGAAAGAATAAATTTAAATATTAAATTTTCTTGTAATTTTAATTAGAGATTGAGGTTAATTTTATCAATTATGAATTAGGCAGCTATTTTTTTTTTCTCAAAAGAAGTTTATTTTTCTAATTTTTCTGAAAACTCTTAAAAGTACTTTCCTCCATCATATTTTAATTTTACCAAATACATCATTAGCTGCTTTTCTCCGTTATATTTTAACTTTCCTAAACACACAGTTTGGACCATCATACTGCTTTGGACTGGACCGCGGGACCAAAAATGGAAGCCCAAATTGTTGATATTTTGCAATTAACCAAAGTAGTCCTCAAACTTATTTTATAATACCAATTTTGTCTTTAAACTTTTTTTCTTTTTAAAAATTTATAACAACCATAAGAGTAGAATTACACTTGTTCACATATATACAGACCTACTATGCCAGTCCTGATCTCTCACTCAGTACAGAAGCTTCATATATATATATATATATATATATAGAACTCTTATGCATATGCTCATGCACCAGCTCCAGTCTGTGCATTGCTCTTTCATTGAGCCGGATTGCTGGCTACATGGAACTGTGAAGCATACTTGTACTTGGGGCCTTCTGCTGTAATCACAGGAGGTTCATTTAGAAATCGCCCAGTTGGTGCTAATCCACCTGCAACCAAGATCAAAGCCATTAGCACCAACAATTAATCAAGAGAACTCTTTTAGTTCTTTAAATCCTAAGAGGTTTATCACTGCAAGTATGACTCACCACCCATTTTTCTGTATTAAATTTGCTCCTTTTTCCATGCCCAACTCCTCCTCCTCCTCCTCCTCCTCCTTGGTGTCTGGCAGTGGCACGGAGCTTGATTTTTGATGTATTCTTTTAGCCTCCTCAAATACATGTTCCTAAACAAGATCAAAATCAACTCCGAATTCTGAGGGGTAGAATTTCTGAACAATCAAGAAAACAAGAATTAGAACATATGTATTAGAATTTGGTATAATATGCCTGCATTTTCGTCATGAACTACTTATGAATAATCTCCCCAGATTTGCACAATTTCAATATAGTAAGCTCAAGCATTTGCAGCGATAAAAAGGCACCAACTTAACATTGTCCACCTCTTGATTCTGCAACGATCTGGTTGATCACAATTGGGAAAAATCCCAATACGCTGATATTACCGCACATCACCCTGCTTTATGGCCTTGACTAAGCCTCTGATCAAACAGTCACCCTAGTCTACTCATACCGAAATCCAAAAAAACCCATGGCCAGCTTTTGGAAACTCAAACCTCCTACAATACATACCACAGAAAAATTTAAACATAAGAAGACTACACAACCAAAAGGAAACCTCAGAACTCTAAGCCTTCCACCGAGTTTCCCTTGCAGATCCGAAAGTCGTGCTTTTCTGTAACCAAAGCCAAAAGGTGGATGGCCAGCCCTTTGACCTTGCCCTCAACCAAAATCCGATGAGCCCATTCCCTCCCATTAGCAAAAACTGCTTTTCTCGGCCATTCTTGGAATCTGAGGAAAAACTTCCTTACTGGATGCAAAGAAGGGTGTTGAACAGTTAGGTTTCAAATTGGACTTCCCCGTTTACATAAGTGAATGGGTTCCCACTACTTAAGAAACCTTGAGGAAAATCTTCTCAATTCCTTGGTCGGCACTAGGTAGTCTCACAGACCAGATTCATCGTCTTTTATATCGTAATTTATGTTGGTTACATCCGTAGGTTATTCATATACTGTGATTTTTTGGTATTTAGCCCCCCATGAAAGGGATTTCAAATCGCCATTATGATATCTCTCCCTAATAAAATGCTTTTAGTACTAGCAATGACGCAAGACGAGAACCACAACTCTTGCATTACGATCCCACTCCAAATCTCGGCAGTGGGCCACAGGCAAGCTTAAAACAGAGATGACAAAGGACATCCCACTCATGCAAAGATCCACCATTGAGCATTAAGACAATACTACAGAGGAAAAACTTTCAATGGACCTAAGAGATCATAGACTATTCGCCACATATTCATTTGATTCCAGGGATAAGGGAATAAAAAACGTGAATCGTAGCAAATGGTTCAAGTAGCTCCACAGTTATGTATTTTGACCGCAGGATAAAGTTCTGAAGCCTCCAGTCCAAATGGAAGGTTCGAATCTCAAATACGTGGTATCACCTTTAACAACAATTGAAACTGACCGCTGCGTAGCTTACAACATTGATGGAATTGGAGATCTGCAGAAGGGGAACTGAAAAAGTATGCTACCCAATAGACCATTTCTCCTATTTTGCATACAAAAACTGCTTATCAGGATAACATATTTTCCAACTGACCTTGGATGTTTTTCAGAAGTTGTTCTTCTGAGAGATATTCCCTTCTCCCAGAGTTTTACCTAATTCTCTCCCATAAACAACTAACTCATTCAAGGAATTAAATGTTTTTGGGAGTGCTGATGTAGACAATTTTGTTTAATGTTCTAGGATCGTCCACAGTTTTGATGGTGAAGGTGCCAATATCATGCTCTTCATTGAAGACGGCTGTAATTGGAATAACAAATGGGAATTTTGAAAAAACTGTAATAGATCAATGGATGCAATGCAYTATGACTGCCACAAGTAACTCATTGTGAGAAAAAATTTATACCTTTGACATTTCCATCTCCTAAAATGATAACTTTGTCACGGGGTGGAGGRYGAGCAAATACTCCTGGCTGCACCAGTGTTGGAAGAAAATAGGCAGCAAAACAGTTGGAGGAGACAATAGTGTGGGGGATTCCTTCAGCTTCGATAGCTCTACGGATCTGGGACTTTACTGCAAATGCTGATTTTGCTGGTTCCACGGCTCGAACWCGATCAACATCAACTCCAAATTCTGAAGGGTAGAATTTCTGAACAATCAAGAAAACAAGAATTAGAATACATGTATTAGAATTTGGTATAATATGCCTGCATTTTGGACTTTATGCATGAATTACATATGAACAATCTACACAGATTTGCATAAATTCAATAGACTAAGCTCAAGAAATTGCAGTGCCAACCTTAACATTTCCAGCCTCTTTAATTGCTGCAATTATCTTGGTTTGATAAGCTAATTGAAAACTCCCAACAGCTGATATTACCACATCCACCTGCTTTAGGCCTTGACTAAGCTCTCATGACCATGCAGGTCACCCTGCTCCAAAATAGGTTCTCGTCACGAATCCAAGAAAAACCCAATTGCCAACTTTGAGAAACTATATTTTTACAGATATCATACTGAGAAAAAAATTGATAACACGAAAGAGACATACATGAACCAAAGTAACCCCAGAACTCTTGAAGCCTTCAACGAGTTTCCCCTTAGCAGGATCAGAAAATGTGCTTTCTGTAACCAAAGCAAAGGTGGGATGGCCTGCCTTAGCGCTTGCCTCAACTATGAACTTTCCGATGTAGCCCGTTCCTCCTATGAACAAAATCTTGCTTTTCTCGGCCATTCTTGAATCTGAGATGACASCTTTAGTGAAATGCAAACAGAAACTGATGAAACAGAAGCCTCCAAGATTGCAGTTTTCTGGAAGCCAATAGCAAGGGAGTGCGACCACTATTTAAGCGAAGTATCTACGAAGAGCCTCTCGAAAATTTTCTTTTCTTTTAATATTAAACAGGTCATTTCATTTTCGTCATTCCCATGTTCAGAATTGTTGTTAAGTTCATGGTTGGTACTTACCATGCGTCTTAGGCTACATTCACTAATCCAAGTACACAATCAAAGTTTGTATATTTCATTTTCTTAAAGTTAAGTGAAAGGAATATCACTAAACAAATAATTGCTATAATCCAAAAGGTTAGGCCGATTAACTATCATATTCAAAGAAAGATTCCATATTCAATTTCTCAAAAAAAAAAAAAATCATTTTTTTAATTTTTCTAAAAGCGTTTGTCCTCCACTATATCTTAAACTATCGAATATTTTAATGATTATATATTTTTTTTAATAGAAGAAAGCAATAGATAAAAGCACCCATAATGATGAATGAGATTGGTATAGGTGAAGGTCCTATTCAATTTAGTTCGAGGTCAGGACAGGTAAAGGTTTGAATATCCCATAGGTAAAGGTCCTATTCACTTTAGCACACTCAAGAACAGTTCATGTTTAGTACTGTTTGGCAGGCTTGCTTATCATGTCTGCTTCACCTCCCAACGTACCAAATTTCCACCTAATAGAAAAATAAATACGTTAAATGTAAAGATAGTTATTTATAATTATTGTTTCGTATATAAATATCTTTTCAATTATTAAATTTTTTCTCTTTACACTTATTTTCTTTCAAATTCTACATTCTAATAATGCAATTTAAAGCTCAAATTACAATTGTGTCGTAAAATGCTTAAGATTGGTGCTTAATATTCATTCTAATTTATTTAAATATATATGTTTTAAAAAATAATGAATAAAGACTAAAAAAATTGAACTTTCAAATTTTTAAATCCTGCCAGAGCGCATGTGCGGACTCCTCGAGGGGTTTGCCAGGCAAGACTCCTTTACAAGTCCATACCGGTGACCAGCAGCACACGACACCTCATCCAAAATTAAAAAAAATTAATTTTTAACCTAAACTAAATTATTTTTAAAAAATACATATTTAGATAAATCAAAATAAATACTACATTTAATTGTCTCACAAAAACTTCAACCGGATTTTAAAATTTCAACTTAGAATATAAAGATATCAGAAACAATAAAAGAATTATAATATATATACAATAATATAATAAAAAATTCATAATTAGACATCGCTAGTTTAATAGCACAAACATTCAACAGCAATTTTCAAAATTTTTTTTCCAAATTATTTCTTTCAAAATTATTTATATAATAAAATAATAATTTAAATGACAAAAAAATAAATCTTTTAATCAAGTTCGGATTCAATATGGTTCCATCGTGACTTTACTGAAATTAGACAGTGGTTCCCGTAGACCGACTCGAACGGCGACGTATAAGCCCTCGCTAGGACTGATACTGAATCGGGCTCGATTGTACTGGACTTTGTACTCTCACAAGAAAAGTTAGAGTAAGCTGATCCGGCGGACTATAGACGGGATTGGATAGCGTCTTGGGCTTTTCGCGAATAGATCTCACATACATTTTGGATCATATACTGGGGTGGAAGCTCTCATATGGACTGGAAAAATATATCAACACAAATTCTACAAATCTGTTGCTTCTCGGGACCAAAAACGGAAGCCCAAATTGTTAAATATTTTGCAATTTACCGAAAGCAGTCCTCAAGCTTCTTTCATAATGCCATTTTTGCCTTCAAACTTTTTTCTTTTATAAAAATTTATCACGACCAAAAGAGTAGAAGCACACTTGCTCACATATATACTGACCTAGTATGCTAGTCTTGATCTCCCACTCAAGACAACACTCCATATATATATATATATATATAGTACTCGTATGCATATGCTATGCACCAGCTCCAGTCTGTGCATTGCTCTTTCATTGAGCCGGATTGCTGGCTACATGAAACTGTGAAGCATACTTGTACTTGGGGCCTTCTGCTTTAATCACAGGAGGTTCATTTAGAAACGCCCAGTTGCTGCTGATCCACCTGCAACCAAGATCAAAGCCATTAACACAATTAATTAATCAAGAGAAGTCTTTTACTTCTTTAAATCCTAGACATTTACCACTGCAAACATGACTTACCACCCATTTTTCTGTATTAAATTTGCTGCTCTTTCCGCGTCCAGCTCCTCCTCCTCCTTGGGGCCTGGCAGTGGCACGGAGCTTGATCTTTGATATGTTCTTTTAGCTTCCTCAAATACATGTTCCTGAACAAGATCAATTAGACATGATGATACATATCAGTTAAAAAGAAGTGCAGTAAGGGGTTTCCTTCAGTCCCATAACAGCACTTCCCGGTGACTAGACAAGCCTGATCAATAGTCATGGAGTTAATTCCGGGAAAGGAGGCTATATCAGACCTGACTGCGTGGGGATAAAGCCGAAATGTCTCTGAGATGTTCTTCTTCCTTTTCCTTCTTCGATCTCCAGAAAGCGTCAATCTCTTCCTTTGTTAATGAACTGTTCCTCCGGAATTTCACTGAGTTTATCACAAAGAAAATCAACTTAATTAGAACAACCCAAGTCAAGAGACAACAAAAAGAATCTAGCAAGAATCATCTAATCTTATAAAATCGACCAGCATAAAACATAGTGACATACCAACTCTAGGATCTTCAACAGGAGAATCCCAACCGGCCATTAGAGAACCCATGATCTTCTTCTTCACTCACAAGTCACAACCTCCGAACTGCTCAAACGAACTACGAAGTTACTCAGTTCCGGTAGTGAGGTGGATGCTTTTTATAAACCTGAGTCATAAATTATATATAACTATAATAAAAAGTTTATGGCGGTCTCATTCATTTCTTGATCTTATCTCTAGATACATTATAAAAATCGGATAAAGTTTGGCACTTTGTAGCCTGGTCTTGGGAGAGGAGAGCAATTTCCACAGTCCTAGTACCTGAATCTTCTAGCAGCCCATAGATTTTCATGCAAGACCGACCCCATTTACCTTAATTTAATTAAAGAAACAAGGGTTACATAGGTACTACATCAATGACTTGTCCCTAAGGTGTCATATCATTTCAATCCTCACCCTTTATCTTGGCGATCAGTGTGACTCTCTGTATACAAAGTCAAGTCAACTTTTTCCTCAATTAGTTTTTGAAACGAATACTTTTTTATATGAATTTGTATCATCCAAAATATTTCGTGGAATTTGAATTATCAGAGATTTACTTCTCCATAAATTACATCGAGATTAATTCTAACTTGCATAAGTCYTTTTTTATAAACATAAAGTATTGATCAAATTAATTTCTACATTTATATAAGAGTTAGGATCTAACTCCTCGAATAACTAATGTCAATCATGATTTTTTAAAACAAATATATTAAATGGTTTATAATTGAATCAAAATACATGGCTCAATTATCATAAAAGGTTAAAGTTAATGCTGGCCTCACCTGGAAAGTGATAAGAAGACATTGTTCAACTTTACTCATGATAAAAATACCTTCGTAGTCATAGAATCACTTTTATCATTCTACGAATATTCGAATCATTTTTTTAACTTAATATTGAATCATATGATATTAGAGAAATTGATATTGAAACTTTCGTTTTAATGAGAAATATAGTACTCCTTTTAAAATAAATATCATTTTGACCAATTTTTTTGTTTCAAATTATTTGTCAACTTAAAAATCAACAACAATTAAATATTTTTTTACTTTATCTATAATTGATTATCTTTATTTAACTCTAAAATATTATTTTTAATTTCTTGAGTACTGCATTGATAAATATTAAATATCTATAATAAATTAATTTTATAAAAATTAATACTTTTTAATATGTATAATTTTATTTAAAATAATAGTTAATTTGAAATGAAAAAATAAATTCAGAAATAGAAACAATTTTCTAGTGCTCTGGTAGCTGGCGCCACTGGTTTTTGTGGGCCTAGACCGAAAATATCTCTGGGCATGTTGCTGATTGGACGTCATCAAATGTCTATATATATCTTAAGGGTATCGATCCACTTCGGGATGGATCAGTCAGTACGAGCCGTGACAAAACATACGAGCAGATGTCAACAAAACATTCCGAGCTTCTTGACTAAGCAATGACTATGAACTCTCACTAGTACCCGTTTCAACTATTTTGGGACCCACCTATGACTCTTGGGAGATAAAAGGTGGAGTAAATTTGATTGGATATTTTTACATTATTGAAAATAATTTGAACGGAAATCGAATTGTATTAGTGTAATTTAATTTTTTTGAATAAAAAATTTTATTCAAAATTCTTTCATCCTAACTTTATAAATTAAAACTGAATATGAGGAAAGTTTGATTCGGAGTTCTTTTAATATAACAATGCGCAAAAAAATTGAATATAATATATTATTTTAAATTCTTTCAATCTGACTCTATAAATTGAGATTGAATACGAGGAAAGTTTAATTTAAAATTCTTTTAATATGATCGTACAAATAAGAATTAAATACAGTATATATTTTTTATTTAAAAATCTATTTACAAACTATTTTAAACTGTTAAATTAAATTCCGTTAATTTGCAGATATGGACAACCTAATACTAGGTGATTAGGGAGCGTTTGCAGGTTTCTCTGATTTGTGTGGAACCAGGAATAAATTAACTTCAACTATAACTATAGGAAACTTGTACATCATTTTCACGGATTTCCAGCATCAACATGGTTAGAAATAGTTATAGAAATCTGCTTGTAGCGTGCAGTTGCAGACCTAATCCAGCTTTGCCCACCGATGATGCTAAGAGTCAGATAGGGAGCTGCTTCTCGTCGCGTTAGATTATGAGACCATGGAACTCTGCCAGACGACCTTGCACCAGCTCCATAGCACCTGTACTCCCCATAATACGCAGTTCTGTAAACACACAATGCACGCAATGAAATATAGTGATACTCAATATATCTCTGCGGCCATCGCTAATCAATTTTATAAGGAAATTAAAGTTTTCTTGGTAAAGAAGCGTAAATTTGAGATCACCTTTGCTTGGAAGAATCACCCCAATCATCCCATCCCTGGGGCAGTATCACACTGGACATGTAAGTTTGGGCGAATATAACACGAGAGTAAGCACCCCATGGGCGCCCAAGCAGAGCACTTTTTATGCCACTGACGCTGCAGCCCATAAAGACAAAGCCTGTTTCTTCTTTATCTGACAACCTATGTTGTGCGGTTATAGCCCCAGCTGCTTCTGAAACTGAGTGCAGATGGCACCTCTGCATAACAATCAAAATATGTTCTCTCTAGTTCCATCATCAATTTTTTTATAGATATTGCCTGTTAAGTAATCAAATTTAACTCGCGTGGGTACCTTAAAAACTGAAGCTGCATTTCCACATATGAAATCAGTGTCTCCTTCGATGTAGCAATTGCTGTAGTAATGCCTTCCACTGTCATCTAGTAGCGTGTCCTGGTGGGCAAGAATTCTACACCCAAAAAATGCCACCCTATCGGCCGAAACCCTCAATGCAACTGGTTTGGCGCCGGGGCCATGAGTGTTCTAGATCAGTAAAATTCATCCATCAAAAGGAAGGAAAACAACGATGAGAACTTTTGCTGTTTTGCATGCATGGTTACTACATACCTGAATTGTGAGAAACCGGCCTATAAAATCAGAAGCCAGAACGGACAATGTTGGAGACTGAAATATATCCCCGTGATCGTTCCATGATATAATTGTTGTACCTGGCTTGGTGCCGCTGAGGGTTATGAAGGGCTTGTTTGAGGGGACAACAATCTTTTCTCGGTAGACACCTTGCTTAACCAATATGATTACATGCTTCGGATTTCCAAAGGGCAGAGCATCAATGGCGTCTTGTATACTCAAGTAATCTCCTTTTCCAGATTTGTCGACAACTTTCATCGTAAAATTGGCTGTCGAAATCCTAGAACAAGTAAAAGGATCAAAGAACATGCAGAGAAAAATGAAGAACATTGTGTAACTGCCAACCGCCATTTTAATTTGTGATCTCATCAAAACAGACTTGAGCTTCTCCAATATAAGAACTTTCTAAGACCTTGTAGAAGTGATTTGATCAAAGTTTGAGGCCATTCCCATGGTTATGCGAATTACACATGGCAGATGGATATGTTTCGTTGTCTCAAAATTTTCAAAGACGATTAGCGCAACAAGCGTGAGCATGTACATTTCTGAATGCTGCTAAAGTGGTGAAACTTGCGACACAGAGAGGGTGGTTACCGGCAGCAAGTTATGGAGGTGATGGACAATTTTGAATTAATAACGTGGTTGGTTCTAGATTCTGTTACTATCATGATCAAATTCTAAGACAAACCTCCATTCCTTCTTCATTTTGTTCTTTGCTATTGATTTCAATTACCATGTGTTGACATCAAGTATGATGTAACAAAGAATGCATTCTTTTTTGTGTTAACGTAGCATAGGATTAAATACGATACTTTACTTCATAGTTATTGTTATCAATCGTCTCAAGTTGTTGAGTTAATTATATTTTAAAAAAACCAAAAACATACTTTAGGGAAAATATATATTATTATTCTATTCATTTTAATAACATAAATTATTTTATAATTACAAGAAAAAAACATTTCAATATTGTCTCTATTTATAGTTAATTAATCTTAAATTCAAAAAAATTAAAGAAAATATAAGAAGAGTATATTACGTAACCTATGTAAAAAGTATTGCAAAACTAATAAATACACATAAATTTAAAATAATTTATATTATGAAATGAAAGAAATAATAGCATATATCAAAATCAGTGCACCAATAATGGCTTCCAAGACTTTTTGAGTATTGAATTTCCCATCTCTTGCATCGAAGTGCAAAAAGGGCCGGCGCAGCACCACTAATAGTTTTCACCGTCAATTATCTCCCTTTTTGTTTTGCTTCGTCAATCCTCCTTCCATGCATCAGAATTATCAAAAGATGGCTAAACTATCTTGCAGTATGTGATTAAAATAAATTAAAATTTCAAATATTTTAATACATTTTTATAAATATTTAACTCTACGATCAGAAATCTAATTAGTAAATGAAAGTGATGCAGACATTGGTTAGTACGGACTACCGTCTAGACAACCCTTTGGAAGCTAGGGCATAGGCTGCTATTGCCAACCTCAATTATGACTCCAAGATTCCCATCGAATTTTCATGTAAATGCTCGTACAAACTCATCCGCTCATCCTTGTCCTCACATTCCCAATATGACACCTACTATTCTCCATGTCTGATTGCTTCATTTTTACCTAAAAGAAACTCTCTGGCAGCACTTCCCGAAGCTTCCACAGAAGTTTACTCGGAGCATAGCTTAGTAACATAAAGGTTAAGAGTGTTGTGACGATAATCTTGTTAATAACTCTTGAATTCTAACTTGTTAAGGTAAATCTTACGAATTACTTTTTTTACGATGCTTTATGAATAAAACAATGGAACCCTGAAAGGTGAAGGTAAGCCTTTAGAACTTTGCTCAGTCGTCCAATGTGTGCAGAGTTACTTAAGAAATATTTGCTCAGTCGTAATTGAGGAGGATACCAAGTACAATGCATGACTGTCCCAGAATGTGGGTGGCTTTGGAGCGATCTAAGTTCATTGTAACTTTACTGATATTGTGAGGAGAACGAGGATGATGTGTTTTGGATTTAACCCTGCAATGCTCATGAGCACGTGCATACATCTAAAGAAATTCTTTTTCGATTTTTCCGAGGGGAGACTGACCACAAACAAGATCGAAAAAGTTTGAAATGGTATTCCATTTTGATTTATAATGACATATTAAATGAATTATAAATTATAATTTTTTTCAAATAATTAAGAATAGAGTTGAATTATATGGACGTATTCAGATTCATTTTATCGATATGAAAATATTAAAATTTTAAAGAAGAAATAAGTTTTATTCTATAGGGAAATAATAAGACTTTGGAGACATATACGAATTAATGGGATGAGTATGAAAATAATAGATCTCATAAAAGTAAGATAATTTCACTAGGATTGAAAATTTTATATAAAAAAGCTTCGTATTAAAGATTAAAAATCTCAACCGGAAATAGTTGAAAAACTATTTAAAATATTTTTTAGTAAAAATAAATAAAAGGATTCAGCCAAATAAAACAATTGGATTCATGGATTAATAGCGTGATAAACCAAACACGTCGTAATGAGGAGCCCAAAATGACTGAGGCCTTGAAGACCGCAGTAGGCCCACCTAATGGTGATTGATGTAACCGAGGAAAATTTGGAAACAGGAAAAGAAAAAAAGAAAAGGAAAATAGTCGTTAAATTAACGCTTTCCTCACGCGACGYTTGTTATATGATGAACACTTGCGGTGCTTCTTTAGGGGTGGTGCTCCCCGTGACGGTGGTTCTCGGCGGCGGTTTCTTCGCTGACACGTGCAGTTTGCGCTAGTTTCTACTTATATTGACAACCCACGAAAGAAAAAAAACTCCCTTTGCAGCGGACACGTCTGGCATTTCTCATCCACTACTTGCTTTTGTTTTCTCCGATACATTGCAAATGCTGCAGATACAGAAGCAGTAATATACTCTTACTAAGCTTGTCTCCTAGTAGTATCCTTTTAATTTTTAACGTATATTCTTTCTGAACTTCGGGGACGTTGGTGTGTTTTAGAAATCAGATGTGGTTTGTGCTTTGTGTGTGGGAGACATCAAAACGTGAATGGCTTTTGGCTTAAGGCTTTGGCCTCTGTGTGTTTAATTTCTTACGCTGTTTTTTAGGTAATATCAATGTGAATAATTCAATCCATTTCTCACTCTGCTTTCGATAAGGAAGGTTATGGTGTTAATGGGTTTGTTTGGTTGTTGCGAAAACACTGGGGAAAGGGAAAGAAAATTGTGTATTTACCATTTTATTTTTCAGATGCTTCCTTGTGGTATTTGACCAGGAAGAATTATCAAATTTCAACAACTGGGATGCGAAAAATTTGTGATATTTTCTATTATTCCTGCGACATTTTCTCAACAACTCTTTGGTTTTTATAATAAGATGGACAACGTCTTCTGTATTTTAGGCTTCTTCCTGTGGGAATACCTGCTCTGCTTTCCTTTGAAGCATGTTTAGAAACTTTGTAAGTTATCTATGTCTCATGAGTACTTTCAACTCTTTATTCGAAAAAAATTACAAACTTGACTCCCTTGCTTTGATCTTTTGACAGGTAGAGTTGAGGAACATTGGCTTATTGCAGGCATAGAAATTTCCCGTGAAAGAAATGAAGGTTCAGAACTGATATCCACATAGTATTGGCAGAAAACTTACCATTACAAGTATTTTCTGGGGTGATTTTTGGAGGGTCTCTGCCTTTGTTACTAATTAGCCCATTTTAGCGACCTTTTTATTCATTTTGAACCTTTGAAATTTTCCTTAAGGAAAGATCAGGCCAAGAGAATGTCGTTGAAGTCCATGTTTAGAGAGCTTAGGGGGATAAGCTGTGGCTCAGATGGCAATGTGGGAAAGCAAAATGAGAGGAAGTGTGTGTTAGGTCGTGGGAGGTCACATATAGCTCCTGAAAGTTCACCTTCATATCCATGTCCYTCTTCGGAACAAAGCCAGTGGGCAAATTTGCCTCCTGAATTGCTTCTTGACATTATCCGAAGTGTAGAGGCCAGGGAGACCTCGTGGCCTGCTAGAAGAGATGTAGTAGCTTGTGCTGCTGTTTGTCGGTTCTGGAGAGAAGTAACCAAGGAGGTAGTCAGGACTCCTGAACAATGTGGCTTGCTCACTTTTCCCATGTCAGTGAAACAGGTAAATTTATTGTTCAAGAGAATTTTTATATATTTATCGATAGCAGTCCGATGCAGGTTGCGTCTCTTTTCGGAAAATTTTAATTGCTCTGGGAACTTCAATTACGGATTCCATCTGCAATTCGTGCATTGAAGTTCGTTAGTTCAATCCCGAACTGAAAATGACAAACTCTCTCTTTTTGTTTTTTTRCCTCTCCTCTTTGGCCAATCCTTGCGCCTCTATTAGCCTGGACCAAGAGAATATCCCATTCAGTGCTTTATCAGAAGAGAAAGGTCTACTTCAACTTTCCATTTGTATCTTGGACTGAGTCCTGGTAAATGACGATATATTTGCTCCCTTTCTTTTATTTTATATTTCATTTTGTTATGCCTTTGGGAGAATGCTTCCACCTGTTAATTTGCTCCTAAATAGCTTTGAGTGTTATATTCTCTTTAATATTTTATTTTCTTTTTATCTCCTGCATGTGGAAATTTACTTATCTGCTAGGCTTCTTCCTAGTCTTTTATCTTTTGGCTAGGAAAGACCCATTATCAGGCCTTCATATCTTCAAATTTGGAAACTGAAAACTGTGGTGTAAACATGTTTTCTACCATTTCTCTTTGCTGGGAATTAGTTTCTTTCTCACCAATTTGAGTGCCTGCAGCTGAGTTAGAGTTAGATATGATTCTGATTATTTCAACATAATTGCAGCACTTTCAGGGAATGCTAGTAAACTATTGTTGGCTGCTAAAAAAGTTAGAAGAGCCACAAAGACAGAGTTTTTGATATCCTTCACTGCTGATGATTTTTCTCGAGCCAATGATAATTTTGCTGGGAAACTAAGGTTGGGCATTAAGTTGCTCTTCTCTTTCTCTCTATCTTTGTGAATTTTCTCATGTATATAACTTCTTCTTATGATTTAGGTCCAATTTTCTTGGCACCAAGTTTATAATCTATGACTCTCAGCCTCTGTGTAACCCTCAAGTTCATTCCAGTGGCCAATCACACAAAACATTATCTTCGAAGAAGATAATGCCATGTTTACCAGTTGGGAAGTACAATGTCACCTCTATATCTTATGAGGTCAATGTTCTTCGCACGAGAGGGCCAAGAAGAATGCAGTGCACTATGCATAAGATTCCTATGTCTGCAATTGAAGAAGGGGGAACTGCCCCTACTCCAGAAACATTTGCATATTGGACTGCTGACAAATTCTCTCCCTCTTCAGCCTTAAAAGTTAACTACCAAGAATCTTCCACCACTACTGCTGAGCTACCAGAATTAATACAAGATGAGAAGAATCCGCTGGTCTTGAGAAATAAAGCTCCCAGATGGCATGAGCAGCTGCAATGCTGGTGCCTGAATTTCAAAGGACGTGTCACAGTGGCTTCTGTCAAGAACTTTCAGCTGGTTGCAGCTGTTGATCCATCACAGAATATTCCAATTGAGGAACAAGAGAAAGTGATCCTACAATTTGGAAAGATTGGAAAAGACATCTTTACCATGGATTATCGTTACCCCCTTTCTGCCTTCCAGGCCTTTGCAATCTGTTTAAGCAGCTTTGACACTAAACCAGCATGTGAATAGCTTTGGTTACACTTGGTTGTTTGTGTATATATCTTAAAAGAAGCTCTTAGATTTTATCCTTTCTTAGAAATCATTAGTCTCTGCAAGCTTGTGGTTTATGGCCGTAACATGTAAATTCGGTGTCAATCATGTTCAATCTCCAAATATGCTAGTTTTGTAAGTAACTTTCTACAAAGTGTATGGCAACTTTTAGTTTTCATTTCATCTTGCAGGCGCCAACAGCATTCTCCTTTAGTTGCCTAAGTATTTTACATTGGCTAGCAATGTTTGAAGACTTCGATGAAACTATTATGCGGATCATGTTTCCATGACAACAATATCTGACATTATACAATGAAAAGGATGACCTTTTGGATCTTTGGCATCCTTATTTGTGTTTTCTTCCATTTTATTGGAAGCATGTTTTTTTGCATCCTACATGATTCTTGTTATCCTTTTATTGTTTATATTGACAATAATTTGAACAAGAATTGTTATATGTCAGCTGTGAGCATGGTACGTATGAGCTTGCTTGTTAGGAAACATGAATCTTGTTCTCTTTACTCTTCTCCTTGCAGCCAACACGGCAACCATGTCGCCGAGGCTGTGTAGTATTTTCTTGGTCAGAGTCACTTGATTCGAGGAGAAGGCCTCTAAGGCATCTTCTTCTGACCATGGGTTCATAAGTAAGCTTCTGGGCATGACCCATGCTGAATTTTGTCTTCTCTTTCTCAAGGAGCTCTGTTTCTGCAGCTGATGTCTTCTGTTTGGTTGGAAAATGGGAATGCACCAGATGAACACCAGGATTTCTTTCTGTTATGGAACTATTGAACATAATGGAATTATTGATTCCCTGGGCATTGCTGTTTACATACGTCTCTGCTGCCTCATCTTCTATGTCCTTTGTGTCCTCTGATTTTACGTTGAAGTTTCCCTCTCCATCAGTGGTGGTTTCAGCACTTTCGTCTGGGTTGACCTTGTATCCTCTGCGGATAGGGACTGCTCCTCCTTGCTTCATTGAGTCAGTGCCCAGGTGCATTGTTGTGCCCCTGTTTTCACCAGCAAGGGTGATTACAGTGACCGGTCTGTCAACAATTGAATGCATGGGGTCTCCAGCAGCCATCTTTTGAACAAGCTTGGAAATATCGTCCCTGATTTCTTTATGCAGTGGAATATGTTCCCCATTGGTCATYGCCAGCTTTWTACTTGACTCCATTGACAMGGTTTTGTTTTTTGGCTGGGCTGTTGGTTTGGTCTCTTTTCCGTTTGATACCGGTGTTGCCACTATCTCCTTCCTGTCTACAGTCTGCTGGGCATGCTCTAATTGAAATCTAAAGCTTGGCTGCTCTTTGGTCTTCACAGCAGAACCTGAAACCGTTGTTAGAAGGTAATCATCTTTATCCCTGGCTTCCTTGTGTGTCTTCTCCTTAGCTTCTTGCATGATCTCCTTCACTTCCTTAGTTTCCTCCGGTTTTGAGTTGTCCAGAAAAGATTGAGGTTCACTACTTCTGGTGGGATTACCTGATTTCAGTGTGGGCGCATATGTCTGGGGACCTACAGTAGTAGTGAATGTGGTAGTTGTTCTCATCACCGAGTCCTTCAAGGGCTGCTGCGTCATCTCATTAGGTTCAGTGCTTGTCTCAACTAGGGCTTGTTTCTGGGAGTTAAAGACTATGCCTGATTTAGTCTCCTCCGGCTGAAGTTGTTCAGATACGGCGGATTTTGGTTCTTTCTCCGACATGGAGTAGGGGTTCTGAGTGGAACTGGAAAAAGGCTGAGAGTGTTGCAGGCTATGTCTTGCCTCTCTTTTTAATGGAGACGTGGACTCAGAAAGAGTGGCTGTTGTTGGTAGTTCCTGAGCAGCTTTGCTAGATGGAGAAGTAGAGGCTGTTTGACCTGCTGGGGGAGAGGTCGCATGGAATTGGGACTTAAGCTGTGATGTCTTTCGGGGTGCTGGGGAGTTCGGGGGCGCTGTACGAGATGTGGATGAGAGCGGTGATGTGGCTCGTGACTGAGAGGCTGCACGAGATGGAGTTGATGATTGAGAAGCTGGGGATTGAGTTGTTGCACTAGTTGGTGCTGCTGGCTGAGAAGAAACTCGGGACCGAGAAGCCACATGAGATGGCGAAGAGGGCTTAGATTCGGTTCTTGATGCCTGAGGTTGAGAAAGAGGAGCCTGTGGTGATGTTACACCTGGAGGCCTCAATGGTGGCCTTTCAGCATTTATTGTGGTAGCAGTTCCAGTTGCAGCAGGCTGGCTGAGAGGTTGTCTTTGAGCTGTTGGTGTATTTGCTGGGGTATTGGTTGTAGGGMTGGTGGACTGGTTGTGAGATTGGCTTTGAGCTGTTGGTGTAGGGGCMATAGCGGCAATGAACGGGCTAGGAGCTTCAGTTTTGGCTTTTTGTGGAGTTGTTGAGGAAGGGATTGTAGTGGTGTTGGACTGAGTAGGAGCTTGGGTTTGTTCTGTTTGTGGAGTTATCGTGGAAGTAGCTATGCTGGTGGTGGGTTGTCTTGGAGTTTTCGTATCAACGGTTTGAGGAATTGGAGTGGGGATTGTGGTGGATGTTGGTTGGGAAGGAACTTGGTTTTCAGCTGTTCTGCGAGGTTCGGGGACAGCAGTTGCACTGGCACTGGATTG
>MEJB01000017.1:1387766-1514415 GCA_001752375.1 Rhazya stricta
TTGTGGTGGATGTTGGTTGGGAAGGAACTTGGTTTTCAGCTGTTCTGCGAGGTTCGGGGACAGCAGTTGCACTGGCACTGGATTGTGCAGGTGTTGGGGTTGTGGCGGATGTTGGTTGGGAAGGAACTTGGTTTTCAGCTGTTCTCTGGAGTTCCGGAACAGCAGTTGCACTGGCAATGGATTGTGCAGGTGCTGGGGTTGTGGTGGATGTTGGTTGGGAAGGAACTTGGTTTTCAGCTGTTCTGCGAGGTTCGGGGACAGCAGTTGCACTGGCACTGGATTGTGCAGGTGTTGGGTGTGTGGCGGATGTGGTTGGGGAAGGAACCTGGTTTTCAGCCTGTTCTCTGGAGTTTCCGCAACAGCAGCTTGCAATAGCAATGGATTGTGCAGGTGCTGGGGTTGTGGTGGATGTTGGTTGGGAAGGGATTTGGGTTTCAGCTGTTTTCCGGGGTGCTGGGGCAGGGGTTGCACTGGCATTGGATTGTGCAAGTGGTCGGGGTCTACTTGTTGCACGGGAACCTGATGCAGCTGCAAACCAAGGAAGACGGAAACGGAATGCTGACTTTTGGTCTGCCATTGAAGTTCAAGAACAAGGTTTTCAGGGAAGATAGATGGTTCTTGATTGGCCTTTCAGGATTGCTGGTACCAGAATTTGCTTGAGTTTTGARATATATAATTTTTCCATTTGATACCTTAGAAAGTTGCCGGAGAAGTATATGTGACCTGGGACACGCATGGTCTGCTTACTTGCAATTTATTGCTACTTTTCCTGCCTTGTCTGATAATCTGGAAGGATTTTTCCTTCACTGAGAGGTCTAGCATCTTGCTTTGATCTCTCTGTACTCTTCTATGGATCATGAAGCTTCCCACCGGTTGTTGGTGTCATGTTACAGCATATTCCTTTTCTGGATTTGAGTTGAATTGAATTGAGTTGCAGTGCATATTCATGTGTTTCTCTCTTCTTGAAAACGTTGCTGATCATTCTTAGACATCTTTTCAGAAGGGAATTGAAAAAGCCAAGAGAACTCTTAAAGGAACAAAAGGCCAATGGCTTCTTCCTTTTAAATTCTGCGTTGCATAAAGTATTGGACAAGAATTGTTAAATAGAATAGCTTTTGCTTAAAGMTTAACTTGCTCTTTGAGTCATGGCTGTTCTCTGCCCTTGACTGGAGAAGAGACCTTTCTTCTCAACTTTGCTACTTATTAAAATATTCGATCAAGTGACTATTATCTCAACTACAGTGATGGACATTTGTGTTAGTTGTCATTGTACATTTCTACCATTTTTTTTCCACGATTCTGAGAATCCTATTATTTTCTGACTTCAATATACTTTTATATATTAAGAGAGACAAACTACAATAGAAACAACTGCATAATTTGTCAAATCAAATTGTACGATTATTTGATTGCTCAGAATCGTTAACCGGCTCTAATTAAGGATGGTAATTAATCATAATCTTCAATGGCCCATTGAACCATCATTAATCAGAGCCACCGAACCCGTCAAAAATGACCGCATAACTTGTGTATTGGTTGCTGTTTCTGGTAGAACCTTAGCTATGAAGAACAGAGTATATCTGCTAATTTGCTTCTCATTTGTAAAGGATTTTTACTTGCTTGACGGGGATGAGTTGGCCATAAAGAATAACTTCTAACCATCCTACGGTGATTACTTGGACGTATTGTATAGAATTGAACTTGTTGATGTCTCGGAGATCAAAATTTGGCAATTCTTGAATGGTCTCTGTTGATCATTACACCGAGGTGTAAACAATATTCTGCTTCAATGAATCGTTCCATTTTCAACCTAAAGACGTTCCTTTCCCGCTTTCTGGGGGATTTCTTGGCCATTAGCAGCAATTCTTGTAGTTTTACGTTGAATGAATTGATGTTTTCAAGATTAACATTTGGCAGTTCTTGAATCATCTCTGGCTCACATGCCATTAAGCTCATTACAAAGACTGCAAACTTCTCAAACTTTTGTACTGATTACACTGAAGCATGAACCAACGAGGGGTTTGAACAATAAGCATGTTGGAGATTATTCGTTGTCTTCTGTAATTGGTACATTTATTTGTACATTGTAATCAAAATCAAAGTAGCATTTGACGCTCTTAAAAGAGTGATTACATGCATATGGACTCGAAAAGTGCCGAAAATATCAGAAGAAAATGTCCTGAATTTCAGACTATAGGGATATCACGCCATAGGGCGTTTCCAGAGGAACCGGAAGAAGAAGACTGAGAACTCCTTTCGTTTAATCTCGACTGTCTGTTTGATGGGGAAGCGGGCTGCTTGAGAGCTACTGTTGTTGTCTCCCTTTGAGCAGCTGTGCTAGACGTAGCCTGGGTTACAGTGGTTACGGCATCTGGTCTGGACGAAACAGCTGGGCTGGATTCTGCTGCAGGTGCCTGGTTCGCAAGTGGCTCTGGCTGTGCCATTGAGGTTCAAGAAAAGGATGCGATGAGGAACTCGGATAAGCTTTAGGAATGCTTTCGGCTTTGCTGGTGAGGGGAGGTACGATATATATAGTTTGCCTGCTGGATACCTTGGAGCTTAGAGGAGTAAAGATGCATCCTCAGACACGCATAGGCATGACTTGTTATTTATTGATTCTTTTCTTGTGCCCTTGTCCGTTATTCTCTAAAAGCATTCCKCCCCCCCCCCCTCCCCCTTCATTGAGGGGTCTAGCATCTTCTTTGATCTTTCTTCGTCCATCAACCGGGAAAATCAAAATAAGGAATAAGTGGGAAGACAAAATGAAGTAACTTTCTTCACTTGGTAATTCAAGAAGGAAAGTATCAAAACCTAGGCAACAAAGTTTGAGACGTATGATCTTCCCTGACTTGGTTATTCAAGTAAGAACACGCCAAGATATACCCCAAGAAGCAACAATGACAAGGTAGGTTTCGCTATTAGCTATAAATCAACAGTAGACCTCAATCACCATCAAGCATTCTGTTCAAGTTCAAACTACCAACTCAACAAGGTAACTGATCTCTCTTGTTGTCATTATACTCCATAAAGTATTGGCACATACAATTTCACAAGGACTTACCATCTTGTGAGGCCACAAAATAACATGCTATAATATAGCAGACTTGCCTCATCTACACATTTGCAGCAAAGAGCTTAATCCTCTTTGTCCCAAGGGCATTTGAGCATCCAGGTTATATCTACTTTTCGCAGATAAAGAAAAGCAATAATAAACCCTTAATTTTCCACCCCCCTTCAGTCTGCATATGACTCATCCACATCAACAGTTAGCTTGCATGGTATGTGAACTGATACATTATGGTGTTTCATACAACAGTATTTTGTCTAACTTTTGACCACAGGATCAAGATGCAAGGCATTGTCCAAGCAATCAGAACTTACCAAGAAAAGCTTTTAAGGAGTTCAGCTTTGAGGCCAAATGCGATGAAAAGCATGATCTTAGGACATGGATGTTCCACTTCTTATCCCACAACTCAAGATAAGGCCTCCAACGACAAAACGGCAGCAGAATCTTCGGAGATGCAGCACAAAGGACTGGAGAATATGACAGTGGCAGAAGTTTTAATGACTAAGGAAGGTGAAAAGGTTGGATCTTGGCTCTGGTGCCGCATGGATGACACAGTGTATGACGCAGTGAAGCATGTGTGTTCCCTCAAGGCTGAAGAATCACTACAAACAAACTAATTATTTCGACAGTTTAATGCAAGAAAAGGAAACCTTTTAACATGGGAAAATCAATAAAATTGCAGATGGCGAGAAACAATATTGGATCATTGGTGGTTCTGAAACCAGGAGAGCAGCAGCTAATTGCTGGCATTGTGACAGAAAGAGGTAATTGCACAACCCACATTATTTCCACAGTTCAACGTGAAGTAAAAGGGATAACCGTTAACCATAAAAATTAAAAAAATAATTAATAAAAAAGAAATACCTAACTGGATAAGAAGTATGCAACCTCAAATTAAACTAACAAATTTTCCATTTGGTACAGCTAATAAAAGCTTAAAAGAGAAAAAAAAAATAACATTTTATTTTAGAGGATCCAATACTATATAGAACATTCTAAGATGTCAAGACAAACTGTTGATTTGTGTAAATACCATTGAGGGATTTAAAATTCCATACAGATTATCTCCGGAAGGTAATTGTGCAAGACAGGTCATCTAAATACACAAGAGTTGGGGAAATCATGACCGATCAGGTGAATGCTCCTTATTTTCACAAGCATTTATTCTGCAGCTTTTCCTATTCCTTGGCCTAATATTAACATTTTACAATCAGAATAAGTTGATAGCCGTGACATCAGACACAAACATCCTACACGCAATGCAGCTCATGACAGGTAACTATTGTCAAGTATCATAGAACACGAGACACATAATTGTTCAAAGTCGTTTGTAAACTGTGGTGCCAGTGATAAAATAGGTCTTTAGCGGGATATGCAAGAACAATAGCAGAATGTCTCATTGATCCCATGCATGACTTGCCATTTCATTATCCTAGAAAATTGATCCATTCTAATGTTTGTAGAGAACCACATACGGCATGTACCCGTGATAGATGGAAAGATAGTTGGCATGATATCCGTTGTAGATGTTGTTCGAGCAGTGGTGCAGCAGCAAAGTGGAGACATGAAGCGACTGAACGAATTCATTAGAGGTGAATACTACTAGAAAACATGAAAATGTGAAGCATTCTCTTCATGCCATCCGCAAATATGAGTAATGGCTAAGAGAGTAAGAATTACCATCAATCATATTCAAATAGGTATTTCACAGTGAGATGAAAATAACATTAATTCAGCCTTGACTATGTCCAGAATCTATTCTAAATAACATAATCTGATGTTAAAAGAAAGCTGTAAAGCACGAGAAAACCTAATTAAACAAAAGACATTAAAGAATCGTTTAGAAAATATATGTATTTTATCTTATTCTAGTTCTTCCTGTCCAACCACTATGGAAATGCTCATATTCTTAGAGAGATATGAGAATATAATATAAGGCAAGTTTGATCCTTCAGCCATAATAATTGAGTCTTTGAATCTATAATTAAATAAATTAAAAAAAGAACCAAACATATAGACATTAAAAACCCTAAAAGATACATGCACTTGAGAACTTCAATAAGTAATCCTAAGTCAATATGAAGAATAATGTCAAACTCCAAGATGTTGCTGGTCCTAGCAACTTGAGAAAAATACCTAAGAGGTTACATGTTTGCGTGGTTAAACAAAGAAAAACTGAAAATGCAAATAATTGACAATGACCTCTTCATATTTTTCGATGAAACTATAACTGTTAAATTGGCCATAATGCTCTGTGGCATCAAACTAAGTAATTTCAGAAGCTCGCTGAACTGTTCATTCTAAATGACAATGAGAATGTGTACTGCAACGACAGCAAGGACCTACACGCTTCATTTTGTAAAGAAACATACTGAAACTGGCGGTGCATGAAACATATTGAAACTATCACCATAAAACACATTAGATAACTAGCTCCAAGAATAAATCTGCAACAAACTGCTCGGTACATACCCTCATGAGTCTTGTGCAAGCATGATGCTAGTCCATGACTAAATAGAAACCTATCTCCTTGGTTGTCTCCCCCGGCCAAAGGCATTGGCTGCCATTATTGCCACTTTAAGAGGTTCAGATCTAAATCCCCGAGCTTCCATCAAGCCCTGCACCCTATTAGCCTCTTGCACAAATCCTCCATCTAGAAGTGCCCTAACAATCCTCTCATATCCATCTATCCCCAACTGATCCTTCTTAGCCTCTACAACCTCTAGAGCTTGAAGAGCCTTTCTCGCATTTCCAGCCCGTGCATACATTTCACACAGACTGATTTGAAGATCAAAAGGAGGAGCCTCACCCTGTTCAGCTATCTTATTCAATATTTCCTCAGCCTCATCAATAAGCTGCAATTTACCAAACCAATCCACCAGAACTGTGTATGTAGCAACACCAGGCTCAAAGCCATCCTTTTCCAGCTCCAGGAGAAGATTCAAGGCTTTATCCAAGATATTGTTCTTCTCATAGACTGCAATCATGCTAGCAGTGCTCCTGTCATCTGGCTTGTATCCAAGCTTGATCATTGAATCAAAACTACTCCTGGCTTGATCTGGGTCACCTGCTCGGCTATATGCCTCGAGATGTAAAGCACAGGATTCCCTGTTTGGCTCAAAACCATAAAATTGCATTCTAGTGGCAATTCGTTCTGCTCCAATAACATCACCACACCGTGCAAATGACCTAAGCAAGGCCAAATACATCTCCAATGTTGGTTTAATATCATTTGCCTCCAGTTCCATCATCAATGATTCACCTAACTTTGTATGGCCAGCATTTACATAGGCTGTGATCAAAGCGCTATACACTCCCATGGCTGGCTGAAATCCATGTTTCTTCATGCTTTCAAATATCTCCCCTGCTAGATCAAGCTTGCCTGCCTTACAGTACAAGACAACCAAATTGCTTGACATTAGAATATCAGGCAGAATTCCATTTTCCTGCATCTTCTTAAGAATTCTCTCAGCCTCTTCTAAGCGGTTTTCTTTAGCATGGACATCAATTAGTTTTGAGTAGTCAAGCGTGTTTGGTTGGAAGGACTCTTCACCAAGCACAAGTTCTGCAATCTGAAGAAGATGATATCAATAATTATGACCTCACCAATTAGCAGGGTAACTGAAGAATTATTGTCAGCGTTTTCCAATTACATCTGCCTGAGATGGCCTCAAATGTAAAATGTTAAGCCGCAAATTCACCAAGGAGCCAGAATACAATTTCAAATAGAAGCAAACTTCATACAAATTTTGGCTAAATTCATTTTTCTGATACTCTACAAACTACAATACCTTCCTGAGTATAAGATAATCATTGCTGTGAATAAAAAAGAACAAAAAGAATCAAGAAAGCAACAGAACAAAGTATTGACAAATTTTAGATAGCCATGATATAGCATGAAAGAATAAAAGACTACAAATCTATAAGCATATATGCACAAGCAAGAAGCTGAGAATGTACATATGCTGACATGGTTCTTTAATGAAGTAGTATCCTCATTATGCTATTAAGATAGTTGCTCATGCAAATATTAGCAAATAAAGCAAATTAAAAGAACTACTAAAAGATGTTCTTGTTAAGTTCTTTTACTGGTCGGAAGAGGAGGGGTAAACCTTGAGGTATGAAGGTGAGATTTTTTCCTTCAGTTTATCAAGCAAAGCAATCCAGTCAATCCTACTAGGTTGGAGAAGCTCCACCCATTCGGCTAGAAGAGGGGAAGGGTCATCCTCTTCTTGCAATGAAAGGATTTTCTCAGTAACAACTTTGCACTTCCCAGATATTGGCTTGGGTTCCTGAGGCCACATCATTTCCCCAGATTCGTGAATTTTATCAGCTACTTCAGCCCATTTTGGATCAGATAAGTCAAGACCATAAATCTTGTACTTTATCTTCCCGTGTCTCTTGGGAAGAGACACAACTTTAGGCTTCTCCTCAGTTACATCACCATCATCATTAGGTCCAAAAACAGTTCCTTCTCCACCTATCGATTGTTCTTTGGCTAAGGCTTGGGCGTGCTCCTCCCGTAAACGTTCCAACTTCTGATAAAATTCGCTCTCCTCCATTTTCTCACGAGCCCATTTGAATCTAAGCTCTCTAAGCATATCCCCGCGAATACCTATCTCACCAGCAAACCTACACATCTCTTTCACTTCCTCAGACTGCAGAAAGCCTTTCATTTTCTCCTTCTTTTGGGCTTTCTGCATATCATCCAAAACCACATTGCTAACATCACATACTGTTTGCCATAAATCCTCACTTAAATCTTGTGAACCGGCAACTGCAGCCGGTCCAAGCGACTGCTCAAGACCACCCTTTTCCATTTCTGCCAGAACCTTGTCGACAATAATCAAAAGCATCCCATTAATTGTTTCCTTATCACAGTCCGGATAAGCTTGAGAGAGCTTTCCACGCATTATCCAAACAAATCTTGACAAGAACTCAGTCATTGCTGCATCCTCCTCTGAATCATCAACATAAGATTCGCTCAAAATGGCTCCTTGAGAAAGAAATCTTTTAAAAGACGAATTGAGATGAAGAAAGGCATAGTCTCCACATCTATTTGCCGGTGAGTAAGTTCTTGAACGGGCAAGGGAAGTGTTGGCAATTGTATCATTCCTGCGATAGGAATATGGTTGCTGCAGAGAAGAAATTCCACGATTGAATTTTGATATATTGCTAAGCGTCCGCGTCCGCGTCCGCTTGGAGAACAAGAGCTTCAGCTTCATCTCTCCCCTCAATCCTTCTGTGTTTGTTTTGCTCAGATGACTCAGCTAGGGATGAAGAAGGGTTTATCAGTCCAAATGGGCCAAAACCTGAGATTCAAGCTTTTCAGTCCTTCCCACTTTGAGCTAGTTTTATCTACTTATTGGACCCAATTTTGAAGGCCCTATCTCATATGGGCCAAATTGTTTGTTAGGCAATTTGGGTAACCAAAAATGATCACATCTAAATAAGAAAAAGTAAACTGGCCCCTATCCAAATGGGCTATTTCCTTTTCTTTTTCTATTCATTTATTRTATATTAAATAGAAAAATTCAGCATGATTATTGAAGTTTTTCTCGTCATCGATAAAGAAATGTGAATTGAATCCAAAATTACTATTGTTGTTCCTTACTAAATATCAGATGGAATATTCAATTTATAGTAGCGTTTGAACTTATATTTAATTTATAATTGATACGATTTTAAATATATATATATATATAGAGTTTTTACTCTAAAAATATCATCTTCGCCTTAAGTATTTTTATCATTTAATCTCACTTCTCCTCGTCCCAAAAATCAAATTTATGGCTTAGTCCTTGAATACTTGGTCTTGCTTCAGTTTCCTTGTTAAAAGAAGGATATCTGAGTTTCCTGATTTTATGCAATATCTAGCATTAGTCCATGAAAGAAGAATCATTCTACTATTGCAGATACACAAAACACCCAATCGACTCAATAAGTGGAGACGCTTTCTGAGGATTCCAACTTGAATGAACACCAATGGTTCATCAATTACGGTCATTGTAGCTAATGTAATGTCCCATCTGCTAAGGATATGTTTATTACCATCTTCATGGCCGGTACACACACATCAGTGTGTTATTTTTATCTCCTTATCTTTTGGAACATTTCATCACCAAAAGATCCTCCTCCTTTTCTCATGTTGATTCAGCCAACTAGAGATCTTTGTTCCAAATTAATGTTCCCCTTTTGTTCAAAGATTCTCTTCTCTTGCAAAGTGTGCTTTTCAAGCTTTTGCTGGCATATCTCCACATCAGTACCGGTCCATGTTCTGGGCTTGGTTGGACTTCTCTGACAAGTGAGAAGTCACCTTTTGTTATATATTCATGGAGATATAATACTGCTATAAGAGCCTCAATCCAGCTAAAAGTTGTTGATGAGCAGAGCAGAAATTCTTTTGACTCTGCATAAATATCCTGCAAATTTTAATAGCCAAAGCTTCCAATCATAGGGAAGAATCTTGGAGCCAAAAATCGCAGAGTTCTTGGGGAGAAAAAGCAAGAAATCTATAAATGTAACTTTCTTTTCTGATGGATTTTAGGCGATAAGGATTCCTGATATCAGAGGGTAGTGAAGATTCCCACTGCAATTTTGTCTGAATATTAACTCTGATAAGGGCCCTCCACCTGCATGTGGCCGGGAAGACGAGCAAGTTTTCTGAAAGGGAATTCTCCCCACCCTCCAATTCTAGTTAACTTTGAAGTTCCTACGCACTGTAAAAAGGGAAAACTACAGATAGTGGTCCTTAGTGGATCTTAATCTACAAAGAACGGGTTAAAGTTGGACGTTTCCATACTACAATATTTGAGGCCTCATTAGAGTTCTCAAATTCATTTGTATAATTGGGATTTGGCGGATCAAAAGATTGGGAGGAAATGTATATGAATTACCCTCTTGAAACAAACTACACCAAGATTACTGTCTGAATTTGAGAAGTAAATGGAAGATGTTGACAGGCAAATCCCCTCTGAGGAAACATAGCTTGGACAATAATAGCAAAAGTTGACGAAAATGAAGATACAAAATCGAGTCAACATGATGCCTTTGTATATCTTCCCTCAAAATGAAAAGAATTTTCCGAGCTTGAGAGTTCATGAAAGGCATAAATTGACTTCCTAAACAGTCACTGCTACAAGATTGCCACGATTCTCCTGGCAAAGCAAGAATATCTGCAGAAAACTGTCCTGCTGTACACAGGCTGAAGAAACCACTTGGCAGTTTTCACCTTCTGATCAATAAGGTATCTATGGTTTGAAGCTCTTTATTGATCCCGGAGATCACAACTTATTGCTTCTGTCAACTGCCACCTGCAACCCCCGATAGGTCAAAGTGACAAACTTCAGCCAAGAAATTATTTTTTCTTTCTTTTTTTCGCTTACTACCACTATTCATGTCTTCATAGTTCATACCTTTGTCTTTTGACCTGCAAAGTGCTCCATCCTTGTATCCAATTCAAGACAAATCTAAGCATGCTGGAACAGACTAGCAAAGCCATTTGGACAATCAATCTTGATGCACTAGATCACCAGCTCAGAAAAGTTCCAGCACAGTGCCACAGATAAAAGAATATTTGAGTTTCTTGGTTAGAATATGTAACTTATTAAAAGAGCAGTTGCAGGGGTCAAATTTTCATTTTCCATTTTAGGAAGTCGAATCAATTTGGCACAGGTACTGTTTCAATTCAATCAGTTTGAAAGTCATGCCCAGTTGCTCCTGATTCCATGATAAGGAATCATATTCCAGTTTAAGCAAAACGCAGCCAAAGCCTAAGGATTGTGGTACAAAGAATCTGCAGCAGATTCCGATTGAATAAGAGAACCACCCAATCAACCAGGTTCCATGAAGAAGCATCAGCAATCTGAAGGCCATTTTCTCAGTTTTTTCTGTCACTGTGTTGAAGTTCTCAACAATCACTTTTTTAAAAGTCAAACAGGATAACTCATCATCAGAAATTTTCACTTGGAAACTGCAATTCTTCCTTGCAAAATTTAGCATCTCCTGCTAAAATATTGGCAAGAATGTTTATAGAAGTTACTCCCATGTCAGTATTTTTTACAGATGATCAAGAAATACCCTCATCTTGGCAGACAGTGGATGACATCGACCTACAGGCGGCCGTCCCAATTGATTCCCCGCTCATCCAAGAACTGACAATGGGATTCTTAACCGGCAGACTTTCAAGTGTCTCAATTGATTTGAAGACAAAAACAAAAAAAACCCATCAGTGCAGACCATCCATAAGGAAAGAAAACTTTGGAATGTTCCTCAAAACCTGATAAAACACCATTTCCAAGTCAATTAATCAATGACAAGCACAATTCACGGATAAACTCAACAAAGAGTCGGTAAGATAAAAGAAAAAGAGGGCTCAGATCTCTTCTGCAATTATAATGGGCGTACTCCATAGTGGCAACTGCGAAGCAGATACAGTACTGATCCATCATCATTACTCATATTGCATAGGAAGTATACCACACGTCTAAAATTTTAATTTGAGTACATATAACCTGATAATGCAAGATAAGATAGGGAGAGTCCCATCCCATCCCATCCATCTCTCGATGGGCATGTAGATGATCACTAGGTATGCAACGTTGAGTAATGTATGCCTACAATCCCAATGTGTTCGTATAGTTCTTTGAACCTCTAATACCTTGTCACCATTTCAGACAAAAGTCTTTACGATCGAACATTTCACTATAGAAAAATAACTCGTATAGTTGGGCCAATGGGAGTTTCCGTGCTGGTAGTCTAGTCTAATTTCCAAATGTAAGAGGAAAGATGAGGGGCCAGGTGGGATTATGATTCCATCTGTTTTGGTACATCAATTTTAATTAGTAGGGCTGGAATTTGGGGATCTAATCCCCACAGCTGGGTGAACTTCCCAGGTAATCCACTTGCTGATGATATTATAAAAGACAAGAAAATGACTTTTCAAGATTTGGAAAAAGCTTGTCTTCCGATACTCTTCCCGTATTCCCCTCCACCTCTTTCCCTCCTTTGGTCCTGCGTCATGTAGTGGCTCTTAAGCACACGAATCACATCTTCGCGTACCTCACCATTAGATAAACGAACAAATTATTCGCCAACTTGCTCAAGCTCAACCCAAGCACCTTCTCCTCCAGTTTATAAGGAGCTAGACTGCCGAATACTTCCCCATACCATCCATCCTCTTGACTTCAGTCATTTTCCCTTGACTGAGTCTGCTCCAGCTCCTTATCTTTTTCCTGCTTTTGCCTTTCCCCAACTCTTCCTACAAACCTCATCACCATCTGCCACTGCAAATGGCATCCAGTTCTATCACATCTTCACGTAGCTCGTGCCCCTCCTGGACTGCAAAGCAGAACAAGCAATTCGAGGAAGCTTTGGCTTTGTATGACAAGGACACTCCTGATCGCTGGCATAACATTGCAAGGGCTGTCGGGGGGAAATCTGCAGAGGAAGTGAAACGGCATTATGAGGTCCTTGAAAAGGATATCATGCAAATAGAATCAGACCAAATTCCACTGCCCAATTACAGGTCTATGGGCAGCAATCTCAGAGGATATGCTAATGAGCAGAGGTAATGTAACTCTGCGCCCCTTGTATAGAATTTACAAGTACAATTCCACCTGCAATCTGCATTGGACATTGGTAAAATCTCAAAGTCTTTGATCATGGCTATATACTGTTCCGAACAACCTGATTATKTGCCTCCAAACTAGCCAAAARTGAAATCTTTCCAAATGATAAAGGTTAAGAATCTATTTTCACTGCCAAATAGCAAAAGTGCATGGTAATTGGTTACAGGAAAAGCAATTAATACCTTCTCACCATCAAAATTCCAAACAAAGTAAAACAAGGTCCGAAAAGGATCAACAGAGCGGCTAAATAAATGTACCAAAACTGCATATTGTCCAGACAAGGATCATAAAAAATGTAACAGAGAACTTCATGCATTTTCCATTTCTGGCAGCTTATGTTCCCAAGTTTTCTGATTCTGGTAGCTAAAGTCGAGAAGAGTCAGCAAAGATTTTTCTAGACTCTTTTGCATCAGTAATCTGCATGTARATACAGAATTGCTTCATATTTTATTAACATTTATGTAATCGTTTCAAGTTTCCTCCAAGAAACCACATGAAATTTAATCCTATTTGTTTGGGGGCACATGCACATGTCATATGCCTTGGACTTCGGCCACCTCACTGTTTACAAACAATAATTTAACAGTCCTTACTCGTCTTAGTAAGTATCGTCACATGATTACAACAAAATTTGTGTTAAATCCTCACATTCCTTAACAACCCTTCAATAATCCCAAAACTCTGTTCAAGACAACATTTCTTGGATTCCCCATATAAGCATTCTTTTCCCTGCTGCCGAGGTTATGGTTGGCCAACCGCCAACTCACTCTTCGTAGCCAATTCCAAAAGGATATTGATTTCTTTAGAAAGATTGAACGAATTTGCATGGTGAACACCCATCATATTCACCGCTGCATTTTGAAAAAAGTCAAATTTCCAGCTATACACCACATTCTTGAATGAGCACGAGACAATGACCCCTCTTTAGGAGTACAAGAGATTAGTGGAAAATTGAACTTTTTGGAGAATATTTTAAGTTTTAGCTTTACAGAAGATTAAGTAACCTGATGAATATGCTCTGTCTCCTCAATTTCATTGGTAGTTTGACGCTGGAATAGATATGATAGGATAAAGAGAGGAATAAGGTCAAATCCTAATCTTATGAGCCGAAAGTGTATAATGCAAAATAAACTATATGCATGCCTACATGAGTCTTGAAAATACAGATATAGCTGTAGCTCCCTTGGAATTATGCCTAATTCTTGTTTCTTTTCTTATTCCTCTTCATCTCACTCATGCATTTATTTCTCTAACCAGGCTTCTGAAGAATCTAAAGCTACAATGAAGAGAAAGCTTCCAGGCAGCAAATTGGGGAGGAGGCAAAACTCTAATGGAAAAAAACTCTGTCAAAAGCAGAGTAGTATAGAAACCTGTACTGCTGTTGAAATGTTTTTTTCTCTTTTTTCTTTCTGTTCAGCTTGAAGATGCAAGGAGAAATGCCTTGTTAACATGTTATAGAACCTGTTCCGAACAATGGAACCAAATGTGTATTAAGATATATGCAATATGCTGTTTCTGGTATTATAATATAACACCTTCCGTATTGTGTAAAACATTTTGTGGTCTTCATCTCTTCCCCTTCATCTTTATAATCTTTCATAGAACCGAAGCAGGTCAAAACTGATACAATAACCAACTTTCTCAAAACAACCTGCCTAAGATACTAATCTACTTTCGATCGAACATAAAGAGAAGATGAGATGACATGAGTTGATCTTCAAAGTCAAACTTATCTCTGTTACACACAGGAAAATGAGCATGCAGTAAAGGTCTGAGGTGGCACAAATAGAATCGCAATAACCGGGGAAAGGGCGAGCGAATGATGGAAAAAAGGAAGAAGGCTGAAAGGCAGAAATTGGAGATGCGGGGCATCGATCCCCGTGCCTCTCGCATGCTAAGCGAGCGCTCTACCATCTGAGCTACATCCCCATGGTGGGATGATTATTTTTTATTCAGAATCATTGCCTTAATTTCATTTATCAATCATTTGACAGATCGAATTTATCCGAAATAATTGATAAAATAATAAATTCCTATTGTTATATGGATGTCCCTCTTAAATGTCATATTAAGTGTTTTCACACAAATTAAGGAATTTTTAAATTCTATAAAATGATTGAATTAATTTTTTTAAAATTTTACTAGCCCTCGATCGCTCTTATCGGGGCACTCTCTCTCCTCCTTTACACACTCTTTTTTTATAGTAATTAATAACTTTTCATTTATTAGGCATAGAAAATGAAAATAATTAATTAATTATAATCCAAATAAATTGAAAAAAAGTACAATAAATATTTTATCGATTAAACAGAAAATTTAGACAAATATAATTTTAGAACTTGAGTATTTTCCAAACATTGATTCATAACTCTTATAATATGACGTCATGAATAAATAGAGATCGAACTCAAAACCACATTGATTTAGCAATTCAATTACTTACTACTATAAATAACAAGATTAATCGAAATTAATTTTACTCATTAAAAATATCAAATGATCTAATAATAATAAAAAAAATGGACCTTTAATACATAAAGACCCAATCGTGAAAAAACTTTAAGCTTAAGATGGCCCATTAAAGGCTTCAACGTAAACCAGACAACCCTCAAACGGGAATTTGGCATCTCCCGACCGTAATTGTCAACTACTTGAGTTAGTAAAGCTACATTTTGTCTCTTTTCTAATGCGTCATAAGTAATTTGAACGGATTAAATTCATATTCATTTCATTTAACCCACATCTCACTTATTAAATAGATGATATCTAAGCAAAGGGCTAATTCGATCTGAGCGAGAATTAGTATGAACGTGATTTTATAGTTTAGATTCATCAGCATATTTTATGGGARAAAATAATTCAAATAAAAAAAGAAATATGTTGAAAATATATAAAATAAACGTGTATTAAAATTTCTCCAATTTATTTTATTAGAAAAAAATGACTTATTCTTTAYTAGTATTACACTCATTCTTTTTAACTAATGCACTAAAATTAATAGGCCATTTTCGTTTTCTTTCTTGGAAAAGAATGGATTTAAAAAGAGTGGTCCAAAAGGCATTTCCGGGTCCAAAATTATAAGAAGGGTCGTGAAAATCAATAGTCATAATCGTACTATTAAATGCAAACAAGCCTAACATATTCCACCGTACGTCGACGCATTAAACTGGCTTTCAACGGTCGTCAGATCACCAGTTACCGTCTACGGAGCCATGACCTGTACTTTATTTACCACCAACCGAGTCTCCCATGCTGGCTCGGACTCGGTGCAAAACCCGTAAACATATTTTCCATTTCTATAAATTTATAGTTTGATCCATTTAATATAAATCTTTTTAAATTTAAGAAAAGTTTAAAAGTATTTCCTATGCAGGAATATACTAGACAGTTTCGTACATAAAAATTTTCAATTCTTGACATGTTTAATTAACTAAAATATTTCTTACTAGGCAATAAGTTAAAGTTCAATTAACATATTCTATAAGTAGATTTATTAAAAAAATAAAAAACTTAGACCTAATATTATTTTTAAAAAGCCACGTTCGTAAAGTATAACTCTTACTCGAAGAAAAATTTAATTTATGACTCTTTCAATATAACATCAAATACGAAACTTATTTTTAATTTAATAACTCGCTTATCAATTACTCAGCATTCCTAAATTAATCAATTATTTTTTTATTATTTAATCTCCCCATAATTTTACTTTGACTACTTGGGAGGCCGCTAAAGGTAAAGGAAGAATGAAACGGCAATTGCTTCTAAGTTTGGGCCATGCCATAAAGCCCAATTATTAATTCACTAGCCCATTTTCTAAATCTTAAACTCTTTCTTAGTATTTAAAAAAAAAAAAGGCCCATTAAATCGGAGTTTAGCTCGTTAAACATAAATGTCTCCTGACTTCGCTTCATTTATTTATTAGTGCAGATTAAATACAACTCCAATCACGATCGGAGCTTCGATTCAGCTAAAGAAAAACCAAAGATAAAGGAAAATAAAAAGATTATATATATGAGAGTGGGAAATTTTCTTCTCCTTTTGTTGATTTGGAAATATAAAAATCCACTATAACCAACTGTATTGTCACATCAAAATTTGGTTCTTATATTGTATTTACGTTGTCTATAGATCATGCAAATGAATGTACCATGCACACTATGTTCCCTAAGATATCATAGGGTCTCTTTTGAGAACCTAGGATATCATAGTGTGTTTTCTTTTRTTTTTTTTCCTTTTTATCATATTCCTAATTTCRAAACTCATTTTCTTATTGATCTAGAAATTATATGCTGAAGGAGTTGTCTTTCACTTTTTCTTCTTTTCATTAATTCTGAACTTTATTCATCAAAATCCTTTAAAAAAGATAAAAGAAGCTGTTGATAAGCAAGAGAATATGTTTCTTTTGCTATCTTTTGATGCTTTTGGAATCAAATGGAATGATATTAGGAAAGAATTGACAAGGTTTTGCAGTTTGCAGGCGTTTGCATCAATATCAAAGAGGGGAAAGAGAGAAAGAGGATCCTCCTCCAATTTAAAGTAAAAACTACAAGAATTTTCTCTTTTTCTTTTACATTACGAAGGAAGATCAAATAAAGAGTTCCTAACTACACCTGTTACACGTTCGCTGTTACATTTCAATAGGAGCATGAGATGTGTATATATATATTTTTTATTTTTTTATTTTTTTTTTGGGTTTAAAACTCTAGAAGCTAAGATCGTGTCAAGCTTTGAAGAGTAATAAGAGAGTGCAGTAGAATAAAAGACCAAGAAAAGAAGAATAATACTGGTAACTCAAAGTAAAATCTGGTCTAGAAGAGGTAGTGATATCATGCCCAAGAAACAAAATGTTACTGCTAAAGAAGTTGGATACGGAACCAAATTCGAGTGTTGGCCAAAGCTAGAAATTTGAAGAACTTGAAGAAAAGAATTTAAAAGTACAAAGCCATCCTCCGCAGAAAACATACYTGAATCTTTGTTCTTGATCAGTGAAAACTGACATTGTAAGCCCGAAATCTGTTTCCATTCTCTCCCTATACAAATGCAATTACTTCTACAACTCTTAACATACCAAAGCTGGCTATCAATTCCTGCATCCAATTCTGATCATTTCTCATGATTCTTGTGGGTTCTTTTTGGCAGAATTCTTGTTATTGTGCATCCAAACCTTGAAAACTTGCCTTTTTACTCCAACTTCAGCACAAAACCTTTGAACTTCTGTGTCATCTTCTCTGGGAATCCTCCATCCTAGTTTCTCTGCGAAGGCCAGCATCTTATCCTTCTGCTCCTGTGTGAACTTGGTGCGGAACCGCTTCTTTGCCAAGACAAATTGCGGGGGTGGAGGAATTGAGGTGGACTGGTAGGTATTGAAGTTCAGTTCCTCACTTGAAGAGTCGGTGGCTGCACTCGCACTACCACCGAATGCCATTTTCACAGGCTGAACCATGGGAGTCCAGTGGTTATGGTGAACAGTGATGGATTCTGCTCGATGTTGGTTCATTGATGGAGATGGCAGCGCTGGTGGGAGATGAAGAGGGTGTACCATGAAAGGACCGGCCTCATCATTCGGTTCTTTGCGATGGAAGTTGCGGTGGCAGTGACAAGCAGCACACTTGAAGGATTCGAGGGTTCCTTCTTCTCCGCTGGGCATGAACTCTCCGCAGCCATCGGTGACGTTTCCTCCAATGCTGGCAGCGTGGTTCTTGAGACATTCACGGTATCTAGTAGTACTACTTCTTGCTGCTGCAGCTGGCGTTTTGGATTTAGATCCGCCTGAATTTAGTGCAGTTGTTGTTCCGCCGGCTCGTGATTTCTCTTGTTGAATCAGCTGCTCTTGCTGCTGACCCTGAATATGATGGCTATGGTCTAGGTTTTCGAGCGAGTCATAGCCTAAAGAACCTGGCATTCTCATTTCCTTGTCTTCACCAGTCAGTGCCATTAATTTAGTTCTGCAAATAATAAACCCTAATTCCTCCCTTAAGTAATTAATACCTGCAGCAGGCCGAGCAATCCAGCTAGCTAGCCTAGCAGTATTTTATGTAAAGACTTTGCAATTAATCAGAGATAATGTACTCTTAAAATCTCCAAGAAGTAGAATATTTAATCATGAGCAGTAGTAGTACTAATTGTAATTACAAAAAGATGCCTAGCTTGCTCAAAGGATAAGAATTTTCAAAGAGGTATCAAGAGTTAGCTTAACTAAAACTATTCTTCATGATATTTCAGCCTAGGCTGCTAATCTCAACAACCCATATCCCAAAATTCAACAGTTTCTCCGATGAGAAGCAAGATCTGAAGTTGGAGGAGCGAGAGAGAAGAGGAGTCATATAGACAGAATTCGAGACTCGAAAAGAACCAGTACAAAGACAACAATACTCAACAACATATGTGAAAAGGAGATGGGGGCCCTGACTCTACCTTAAGAGAAGCAGCAGACGCGGTAGTTCCAGCTTAAGCATCAGAGGGAAGGGAGGTTTAAAATAGAGAATTTCTCTAATGGTGCTACTTTGCAGAGAGTAAGAGAGGGAGAGGGGAGAGCAGTGAGGGGTTATTGTGTTTCAGTGGTTCCAGCAGCCAACTATGTATCCAACAAGAGACAGCTTGGTTGCTTGTGATGAAGCTAAGGAGATAAGTGGAAAACAAGTGATGAGATTAACAAGTCATGAGCATAAAAACAACCGACAGCGTCATGTTCGTCCTCTCCCARGCCCTGCCACTTGGTTCCATCCCTCCCGTCATTATTGCCCCTTTCTATTTCTTATCTTTCCCAGTTCTAACGTACTCTTCTTTATTTTGACACTCCCAAATGACGCAAAACAGAACCCTTCTTAGATTTGATGCTGCCCAMTTTTTCTTTCTTTTTACATCCCTCTTTTAGTGAAGCAAATCTGCAGTTATGGACTCCATTAGATGACTAAAATGTTGGCTTATCCAAGTTAGCCATAAAGTAAGTAAAGGGAAAAGATAGATAGAGAGAGAGCTTGTCGAAATTGGTCCACAGTAGAGCACTTTGTCCTCTTGCAGGCACTCTAATCTTCCAAAGGCTATTTGTATCCGTGTGACTTCTGCGCCCCTCTCTGCCAACTCCATGCTTTCCCCAAGTAATGTCTACCTTTCCGTGATACAATCGATGCTCTCTGCTACATCTCTCACTTCTTTCTCTCTCTTTCCATTCCATGCTCTGCTGCTACTGTTAACTGTGATGCGCTTTGGTACTTGATTACGTTTAGTGATGCAGCAGCACAGCTTCTTCTGACCAATAGAAACCACCAATCAAGAAAGCCCTTCAATCGGATAATACTACCTCTACTTCAATCCCCATCCATTGTGACTAAACTTGGATCATGCACTTTTATCTAATGACAACTAGTTTGATTTTTCCAAAATTTAAGTTTGTGAAATTAATCACATATGTGTGCATGCGATCCCATGTGAATCCAATTTAAATTTTTTTGTCAGAAAAAGATATTTTATTGCATTTGTAACCTGCAATTAATAGTTATAAATAATTATATATTCTAGAAAATATGATATACATTTTATTTATTGCAATTTTAAAAAAGAAAATCTGAATGAAACAACCAAATAATAAGATATTTCTAATTAATAATATTAAGAATCTATCTAGTGTCCTTTCAAGAAAATACGCATTTAATCAATTAAAGTTTTATTTTATTAATTTTATAAAAGTACGAAGTTTTCTAAAAGACTTAACAATATTAAATGATAAATGTCCATATACATTTTATTAAATATTTTCATATTAAATTTAAAAATTTGTACATATTAATGCCGACGAAATCTTCTATTCTAGAGAAAAAAAAAACAAACAATAATAAACTTGAATTGTGATAAGATATGATTTATGCAATATCTTAAAAATAATTAGCATCTTCTTATATTTTCAAATTTTTTAGTATAGTAGTTAGCCCAGGTCGTAGAGAAAAAAAAAGAGATATTGCGTTAACAAACTCCGATCCAATGGCTCGGCCCATCAAAAGCAACGGTTGCACAGGCCGGTTTGGTAACTTAAAAGCCGGAAAGGAGAGGAGGCGTTGGACGGGAGGCAATTGAAATTGTACGAAGGCTGGGTGCTTGGGCTATACGTAACGCTGAAAAAGGGGGCCCATATACATTTGGTAGTTTAGTCAAAGCCCTTAAGACATTGGCAGTAAATTTGGTCCAATTTTATGGTAGTGAGTCCACTTACGGCCCAAGTTACTCGTTTTTCCTTCTCTGTGCAATTTTTCTTTTTTCTGTTTTCAATAGAATAAAACCTTGCTAACCAGTCACTGTTTACTGTCCAAATTACCTTATTATCAGCCACATATAATAATATAATATAAAAATTAAATCACTCTAAAATAAATATAAAAGTTATTAAATTACACGTAATTTCATATAATTTAATTTGGTACATAAATTAATAACGGGTAGAATTGACCATGCTTTAGTGACCTTTTCTTGCAGCCGAAAATCTTATCTAATCAAGGTTTGTGTGTTCCTAGAGGGAAGAGAGCAAGGATAGATGAGTCGGGGCATTTGAGATTGACAGAAGGATGCCATTGGTATCTTCAGGCACCACCTTAGTAGTCCTCCTATTGCCATAGTTTCTTCCAGCTTCTTTCCCTTCTTTTGCATGGTTCATTATATTCAGTATTCCCAGATCATGATCATGATCRTGGAACAACATTTGCATTACAATATTCATGTTTCCTCTTATAAGTTTATCCTTAGCTAACCATCTCTGTATCTTGCCGGAAGTAGTCTTTGGAATACTTCCACTTTTAACAAGAACCACTAGTCCAATTCTGATGCCCTCTTCCTCTGTGACATTTTTCCTTATTGCTTCACAAATGTTCTGCAGAACCCTTACATCTCCCTCACTTTTTTSCATCTCTGCCACAATGGCTATGGTTCGTGAAACTAGGAATGCTGCAAGACAGCCTCCTCTTAGTTTCTGTGGGTAACTGTTGTAAGCTGCAGTTTCTAGGAAATGAGGATGTAACTCCTGGCCATTTTGAAGTTTGAGAATATCTGAGGTTCGACCTGTCACGTACAAATATCTTTCTTCTCCAATGACTACTCCCCTATCTCCAGTTCGAACAAAGCTGGGGCTTAGCCTGTTGCGGAGCATCCCATGAAACACATCTCTGGTTAGACAAGGATGTCCAAGGTAACCGGAGGCATTACTTGAGGATAATATCCATATCTCTCCTTCAGTTCCATCTTCAACAGGTTCATGTGTGTTTTCATTTACAACCAGAATGCTAATGTCCTCTTCATCACCTCCATCAAGAGAATCAAGTCTTGCACTAGGTAAGAGCTTTCTATACGTTGGCAAAGTTGTACTTTTGCCACTTCTCCATGCTGTCGAAACGAAAGTGCAGTTCTCTGCTAAGCCATAAGATGGAGAGATGGCCAAAGGGTTCAAACCAAAGGGMTTAAACACWTGCACAAATTCATCAATAGAAGTCTTGTAAATCGGCTCGTTGATGATGATTAGGTTTTTCATGCTGCTCAAGTTTATAGGAACCATGCCTTGAGCAATGCCCCCTCTCCTCACGACAAGTGGTAATGTGAAAGATGGAACAGGAGTGCAAGTTGCCTTGTATTCTGTAATCAACTCGAGCCATATCCGAGGCCTAGTTATGAATGTAGTTGGGGATGTCAAGACACAAGTTGCACCTGATACGATAGTTAGCAACAGAAACATAAGACCGCAGTCATGATACTGAGGCAACCAAGAGACAATAAGACTGTTGGGATGAAGAGCATAGGCTCTCCTCGCTGTTCTAACATTGTGAGCTGCTGCCCCAGCAGTCACAAGAACAGGCTTGGGAATTCCAGTTGCTCCAGAAGTGTACTGAATCAGGTACATCTCTTCTGGTCTCCAACCATTATATTTACGCGATGATGAACGGCATGATAAGTCTACTCTCTTGTCTCTAATATCCTCAGTAGAAATCCATTTAGGCAACTGCAACCACTGAGAGAGCTCTCTATTAGAAGACGATGACGAAATGTACCGCTTCACTCGTTCGATATAACCATGATGAGCTATAGCGGCTTTGGGCTTTGTTTGGGAGATAGCTCTGATGAGGTGGTGGTAATTATCTTTAGCAAAAGAAGGGTCTGGAGGGATGATTGGAACAGCCAAAAGGCCAGCTCTTTGACAACCGAAAACAATCTCCACGAGCTCAAGGCCTGGCGCACATTGAATGAGAACTGTGTCACCTCTTTGCAATTGAAGTAGCAGCTGCGAGGAAATGGACTGCACCGATTCATTAAGCTGCTCATAGGTGAGGGTTGAACGGCCACCAGCACCGTCTTCAGCCCAAATGAAAGCTGGTTTCGACCTAAAGGCTGGCAGTTTCGCCCATATGGGAAGGTAGAGGTCTACCACTGGCTGGTCTGGGAATAAAGGATCATAGTTTTCAAGATTCATGGTGTTTATTACTACTGCATTGATGTGAAGAAACGGCCTCGGATAGGCTGGGTTTTTGTAGTGAAAAAGAGAAAGRAACTTGATGCAGCTACAGCGAATAATACAAATTCTTAGTCGAATGGGTAAAATATCCGCAGAATATCCCACTCGGTTGAGTTGGCAGTCGTCGTATAATTAGCAGGGTCATACTCTCATTTTCGGTACAAACAACGCTGATAGAGACCGGCATGAATCGCTGCTAATAAAACACAGAAATGAGATTCCAGATTGGATGAAATGCTCTAGGTTTGATATTGATTCCAAGTATTCAAACAAATATTGAGCATCTGGAATCATGAACGGATAATCCTCGCGAGGAAAAATGAGATTTGTGAAAAAGGTCACTTGTTTTATACCATTTTACTACTTTTAGTCTTAAACGCTATATGAAAAGACAACTTCAACCAAGAAACGATGATTTTTATATCCTTCTACAGCTTTTGACCGTAAACGCAACGTGAAAGACATATTTTAAGCAATGATAGCGAAAATATGAAGGACTTTCTGGTTCATGGCTTTAACTTGGATGAATTGTGAACTGAGAAAAGCATTGCGATGTAGTTCTCTCATGGCAGTAAAGAATTGTCAGTAAAATTCCTTTAGGCCGCGAGACATGCACTATGAAGGCATACATCACAAGCTTATTGTCACAGAGTAGAACCCGAATACCATTATGTAGTCTAATTCAGACAACAGGGAATTTACCAAAGTTTTTGGTATCTAATCACCAATGGTAAAATATTTTCTTATATTTATTTTTCCTTGTTTCCTTCAGACAATGGGGGTTGCGGTTTGAAATCTAAAAGGGTCCCAAATTAGGCTCCCCTCATCTCAGACTAGAGCATACTCCTTCCTCAATCCACTCAACATCTACAAAGTAAATTGGCACAGCTCTTAGCCGAATGACTATGAAGATGATCCTATCAAAATTCAGGCAGATTTTCTCATCGTTTGCAGAACAAAGTCCATCATATGTACCATAAAAAACACAGGACTTCTGAGAAAAACTCCAACRTCTTTAATAATCACTGTCCCCAAGCACAGGCCCTGAATCACGAAGATAGAAAGCAAGTAAGTGGATAAGAAAGACATGCAAGGTAAAAAGATAAAAACTTTTTGGTGACTTGCATCTAATTAACATAGGGACTACATGCTGGATGAAGGAAGTTGAACCATTTCGTTTCGAGGCATAAATTTCAGGATATTCATATCTGGAGTGGCTGAGTTAATCACAGACTTAGCTAGTCATTCTCCTTAATATTTAACTTTTAAAGAAACTGCAGGAAACGGATCTATCAACTTGTTGGATAGGATAATTAAAATGATAGTGGATGCAATAAGTTTAACTCTTTTGAATAAAGACAAATTGCTAAACAACATACTTCTCAAACAGATTAATAATTTATCTTAACCCTTCGTAAACTGGAAGGGTTGAAGCATGAAGATTCTCTTTATCTAACTCYAAGCCTTGATGCCTGCTTAATACCCTGAGGCAGCATCCTTCAGTTTTTCCAGGAAATCAGCTATCTCTACATAGCATTATAAAGATGTACTTCYTCCCTACTTTATTATCTCTATCRATAATGAAGAACTCCTARGTTCCCAATCAAATTGCATAAAGGAGCTGCTAGAGACCATTGCTCCTCCYAGGAGATGAATCAAACTGCATGAACCATCCAGTTAGTAGATGGACACAGAAATAAAGTGAGTTAAAGCTTCGCTATAATGAAAACATTGTCCTCCTCYCTAATTTCTAGGAGAAAAGGTCTGCAACTCCTCACAGGGAGCTTACTGCCTARTGTATGTATAAGGGTAAATGACCCTTTCAGCTGAATACTAAGCGATTGTGTTTCATTTGATTTCTGCACAAGTTTAAAAAYTGTGATATTCATCATTACATTCAAGTGTAAACAAGTTGTAATGAAGTCTCAATTTTTATGTATTAAGGCATAAGTATCATGTTTTGTTGATTAAAAAGTAGAGAACAAGAGGTTGAATATGCTAAAATGCGTTGAAAGTRTTCCAAAGATCAAATAAGAGTGTGTGACAGAGAGCGAGATAAGTCATAAGTTTTGTGTTTAGAAATGAATTTGCTTAATGGATATATCTACAATTCTGTCAATTGAATTTACTAACCAAAAATTGAATATGAACAATTTGATAAGTTGATAAGTGCCTCGACCAAGGACAGAACCAAAAACTTGAAATTGGGAGGGGGGAGGGGGGAGGAGGGGAAGTCATAGGAAAGAACATAGCAGAGAACAATGCTATTGATTTTGAAAATTCTTGTAGGGGTGAAGGTATTTATAAAGATTTTTCTGAAAATTTTTAATTTTCTAAAGGAACAAAAGGGAAGTTAACCCAAAAAAAAAAAAAGGAAAGGGTTTTTCTTTTTCTGAGGAGGGGGTTCCCCACCATTGGATCCACCTCTGACCTTAATACCTTCAGCTGAATTCATCATATATTCATCTAGAAACCATGCAATATCACTTGCACAGAGTCCAGTTTTTTTCTTGCACAATGAGAGACTCAAGAACTAGAAATCTAAATAATGATACCAAGCTTGTATCAACGGCAAAATAGGCTAAGAGGCTAGGGAATGCTTTCAAGAAGCCTGTAGTCATAACTAATATGAATTCTAGGCTAGACCAAAGTTAATTACCTTAAAGCTTCCTATACTGTGAACAAATATGGCTTTGCAAGATGGCATATATAAATGATTTTTGGAGTATCTGAGCTTTACATTCTGATAGTGGGTCAAAGCTGAACTTAATGAGCTTGGGAAGRTTAGATGSCGTATAAAATAATTTATGAGTTCCTAACTAAGAATTGACTTTCAGAGATATTATTTGTGGAAATCTAATTAGCTTCTTCTAATACCAGTGATGGTACCAAAGCTTTTCACACCAAAAAGATTATATACAAACTCCAATTTTTTTATTAACAGAATCAAACACCAACTTTCCTAATAGAAGGCATTATTTCAAGTTAAAGTTGCGAAACATCACCCATGCTACATCATCCATAGTTAAGCATTCATATCTTATTAATGATAAAGTACATCTAACTTCAATTGTCAATGCTTCCTTGTCTCTAAGGTGAAAAAGAAAATAGAAATTCCCCGACAACTCCAATTATAACCAAAACATTAGAGTTGTATCTAATTTCACCAAGCCAAGCGGCAGAATGCCAAAGTCATGGAAGAAAAATCTTCCCCCTCTTGTGAAAAGAATCAGACAGTAGCAACAGTACTAAGAGTTTGAAGCTCAGGTATCCAATTTATTCCACACAAAAAGCAAATAAAACAAAAAGAACATTTAGATTAAGAGACCTATCTTAACCAAAAGATGCAGACCTCAAAAGGAAAATTACTAAGAATCAGATCCGGGTACATATCAGTATGAAAAACAACAACTTAAATTATTTGAAAAAAGATCACTTGGATCCTTGTTCAATGCACGTAACCTACCAATTTCAATATCAAGGAAGAAATAAGCAACAAGGGAAACAGAATGACGTCCCTAGGGTTAAAACAACTTCAGGTTATGATCGAACTACTAAATGCCATATAAAACTTACAACTTTRGAGGTAATCTATTTACACAGATAGACACTAAAATATAATGTGTTTCTTTACACTTAGCAATCCAAATAGACATGTAGGCGGTTTCGAGATCATTGCTCAGGAAAATACAGAAGATGCAAACAAATAGAATCCGCAACATTAATCCTCATCATATGGCCATTAATAGGTATAAGTACACAAACAAATGTAYCCTACAACCAGAACATAAGTTATAAATCAATCATCTTGGTAGCTAAGCAAGCTAGAAAGAGACAAGAAAAGGAAGTAGATACCCCAAGTTGAGATACCTGGTAATAGGATCAAGAAACTGCTGATGCTGTTGATGTTGCTGCTGCTGCACCGCCTGCTGTTGCTGTAAGATCAGACTAGCATCTGCCGCTGCTGTTGCAGCACTCAAATTGGGCCCCTTAGCCTCTACAAGTCTCCATATGTACCATGATGCAACAGAGCGGTATGGCCTCCACTTCTCGCATAAGTGATCCATCTGCGATGGCCTTGGCAACTCGTCAAGTCCATAAAGCAATTGCACACCTTTCCTCACTCCTAAATCGTGTATTGGTAAAACATCTGGCCTGTGCAGTGAAAATATCATYAAAGTGTGAACAGACCAGGACCCTATTCCATTAACCATGGTAAGCATAGTAAATAGTGATTTATCATCCATTTCCAGAATTAAGTTATCAGATAGAACTCCATTTTGGTATTTTCTGGCTAAATCGTGCAAGTAGCTGGCTTTTCGAGCCGAGACCCCAATATGTCGGAGCTGTTGCGGTGTCAAGGCCAAGACAATGTGAGGAAGGACGCTGGATTCACCACCACAGAGGGAGACGAAGCGGGTATAAATTGAAGTACCGGCTTTATGAGCAAGTTGTTGGTATAAAATGCTTCTAGAGAGGGCTAAAAATGGAGTCTTGAAGTCGTCAAAGGCAGGAGGCGGGTGTAAGTCTATCAAAGGAGCAAGCAAACGATCGGAGGAGCGAAGGTAGCACAGTGCAGCTTCAACTTCCCCTTCGCAAGAGAGGGAGCGAGCGATAATTCTTGGGATGAGATTTCGGGTATTTGGTGRGGGTTTTTGAGGGTGTCCCGTGGCGGTGGTAGTTGGAGAAAGTTTGCGAATTTTTCTGGGGCGAGAAGGGAGTTTCTTCGGAGTAGCAGAAGGGTTGGGCATTGGTGCATCGACTCSGTTAGTGGTYGTTGGAGGGTCTTGCTGGGACTGAGATTCAGTTTGGGTCTGAGTTTGAGCGTCGATTTGCACAACCATTTTTGCTAACAGAGCTAATAAGTGATTCTAATGGGCTAGGTTGTTCAAGCAAAATGCGACCTTCAAGCCATACTAATTAACTCCGGTATAGAAAGGAAGCGCTTGATTGCGGTGGCGGTGCCGATGATACCGGTGACACACAGCCCCAATACTAGCAGACCCAGAATTGGTCCGACGCTTACAAATTGTGAAAACCTTTTAGACCAATATTTCAGGATTTAATTGTGCCATCTTAGTTTTAAAAAATATTATATATATATATATATATATATTAAATCAATTAGTGATTAAAGAAATTTCACCTGCAATCCAACGTATTTATTTTTAAATAGATTATCAAGTTAAAATAATATCTCGTGTTTATTTAACGAACCCTTTTGCGCTAAACTAAATCAGAGGAAAGTCGCATATTTCTTGGGATATGTGTCACAGGAGGTCTCCTAATTTATACTTCTATATTATATTAAAATATCACACTTTATGAAAATTATTTTTGAGTAATTTTATCCCTTTAGTGTTTAAATATTATTAGTAATAACATTACCAGAGTATTTAAAAAATAAAAGAGAAAAATATAATACACCAGATTTATTAAAAATAATAACGTTTAAAAAATAATAACATTATTTATAATATGAAAGGTTACACAAGATGAAAATAATAAAKTTTCAAAAATAAAAAAGTGAACTATAATTCATAAAATTTATTGATTTAAACATTTTTTTATATAATTGGGTTTAATTTGAATTATAAGGTTTCAGATGAAATTACTTATAATATAAAATGTCGATAAGAATGATAAAAGAATTTTGAATAATTATTTTTTAGAAGTCTATACACATAATCTTATTATAACTAAATAAATTATGTACGATAAAAAATAAATAAATGAGAAATAATTATACATGGAGAACAAAATACGATTAATAAGTAGTAATCGTACAGTCTTATTAAAATAATTCTAAAAATAATTATCACATTAGTCCTATGCATAATAAATCACATTAGAATTCTAAGATAATTTGAAATCAACAAAGATAACATGATTGTTATCAAGTATAAATAAACATGCATTGATCCTAAACTAAGACATTAATATAATAAATTAAAATGCATAACAATATGATTATATTGTATTCGACCAATGACGGGATATATTTATTCATGTTTCTCTAAATTATTTTTTTCACGTGATTGATTGAATTAATAATATTTTTTATATATAAAAAGCTCGAATTCCATATACATGAAATTATAAATTAAAATTAATACCTCGAATAAATAATTTCCACTTCCCATCAAATATTTTTTAGTCTTTTAAAGATTCGAGTTACTATTTTGATGAAATATTCACGTGATCCTAATTTCGATTGTGGTTTTAAGGAAGTACCAAAACCCTTTTGGCATTTGTCTGTTTCCATATTTCCATTTTAGTGGACGTACAAGAGAAAGGTAACATCATTAGACATGAACGGGTCCAAGTAACATTTAAAAAAAATTAAAAATCAAGTAAAGTAAAGTTGAGAAGTAGAGTTTTTCCAATTTTTTCTTTTTCATTTACGTGCTTCTCCAAATTTAATATCACCCGTGCAATATTTTTTTTCCAAAAATGCTATACGGATCAATATTGCGCTTGATTGCGAGTCTTGCGTGAATGCCTCTACTAAAAGTAAGTTCACAATTACAAAAGGTAAAAATGGGTTTCAAATTTTTTGATGCATTTTTTTGTTATATTTTCTAAGTATATTAATTAGATTTTGACACGTATATATTAATAAAAGAAAAAGAAATGTCAGAAAATATCAGAGGGATTAAAGATATATATACATCACCATATTCTGATTGGTAAATAAAAATATATGAGAAAAATTTTAATAAAACATATACTAAAAAATTCTTTTCGTAAAAATATCGTTATAACTATTTAAAAAAAATGCGTTGAATCATTTTATTATTGGGTTAAGCGAGATCCATAGACTTCACGCTATCGAGTCACTAAATTGCCTAATTTTTTTTTTTTTTGTTTTTAACTTTCGTGTATTATGGAATTTATCTGAGGTAATTTTATTAGTTAGAATCAATAAATAAGATTTAATAATTATTTAATTATTGGACCGTTGTTTTARTCCCTTTTTGGCCACCGTCTAGTTAGGACAGCACGTTGAGTGCCAGACAAGATGGATACGAGAAAAAATATATATAAATGGAAACTAATAAAATTTGATATTTCAGACAAACCTTAATGAGTCCAACAACCATGTTAGGAGTATATAACTCATAAGGCTTTTTGTTTTTTCTTTGATTACTTGTAATAAATATTTTTTATTTTCTGGGATATACTTTTAATAAAATATGTTCAATGTTATCCAATCACTTCAAAATTATTTTTTTAATTTTTAATTTTTATTGGGACTTTGTACGTCTACATTAAGATTAATTATTTATATTAGAATTTTGAGGTCTACAAGCTTTCCCCTTTAGTTTTTTTCTTTTTTCAATATTAGGATGTGAACATAAATTTTTTTGATAAAGTTAATAAATGGAAAGATAAAATGCTTTTAATTATTTGCAATAATAATTATAGAACCAAATTTAATCGAAAAGTAATAATAGAAAATTTTGTAGAAAATCGGAATTTATTTTTTAGTGGACAAAAATATTTTTATGACCTAATTATTAGAATAAGGTCACTTTTATAAATACAACACTTAATACTCATAATACTAATAATATTTTTATACATAACAATCTCAAATAAACTAATTGAGTGGCAGATGATTCGAAATAAGCTCAATTTAAATGCCTTGATATAAAAATTAAAAAGAAAAAGGAAAAAAAAAAAAAAACATGTTTCACGGGAAGGGAAAGCTATAAATTTACGGAGGTCCACCGAATGTGCCCCTAAGACCATAGGCCATTAGTCATGTTTTATAAAGGCTAAAAATGTAAAAATAGAAAAAGAGCAAAAAACCAAAAAATCAAAACCAAATCGGACGGTCGAAATCTTCCACCCCACGATGCCCACGACACAAGAATAGCAAAGTATCTTCAAGTCTCTCGCAATACACTACAACTTTCCATCGTTATCATTTCAAGAGAAAGTCTTGTCGTTTCTTTCTCACCTGCAATTCAACTGCAGCAAAGATTGTTCTACTTCCAGAATAGACAATCAAACTCATTAGTTTTCTGCTGTAATCGGAAAAGCAGAGTTTCTTTGTTTTCTTGATTGTTTTACTTGGTTTACTTGGGTTGAATCTTGCAATTGGAAGTAAGAAACAATGAGTTTCAGAGAAGAGAGTGATGATGGGAGGGCGGATCTACGGAAACCGTTCTTGCATACTGGGAGTTGGTATAGAATGGGCTCTCGTCAGTCTAGCATGATGGGGTCTTCTCAGGCCATCAGGGATAGCTCTATTTCTGTTGTGGCTTGTGTTTTGATCGTTGCTTTGGGTCCTATTCAGTTCGGTTTCACTGTATTACTACTTAACTAACTTACTCCTCATTATTTTTTCCTCTTCATCTTTCTTTTTTCTAATTACTTTAGTTTCTGTTTAGTTGCCAAACATTTCAAATATGAGCTTGATCTTCTAAAATTTCTAAATCTCGGAGATGGCGGAAGTTCACATTTCTTTTGTTTGTTTCAATTTGAGCATTGTATAATTGAGAGACTTCTTATCGTCTTATTATCTATGGAAATATGCATGTTTCTTGTGTCTCACTATCTTGCTCTCTTGAACTTGAAGGCTGGTTATTCTTCGCCTACGCAGGCTGCTATTATTGAAGATCTTAATCTTTCTGTGTCTGAAGTAAGTGATATTTTTGTTGTGACTTTCATTTGAATTTGTTATATAACAGATATTAATCCCATGAATTTTGTGGCAGTTCTCTCTGTTTGGTTCCTTGTGCAATGTGGGTGCCATGGTTGGGGCGATATGTAGTGGTCAAATAGCTGAGTACATTGGGCGAAAAGGGGTATAGTTACCGTTCTTTTAAGAATTGCTTACTGTTTTCTGCTTGTACTTAGTGCTTACATTGCATACTGTTTTCCATAAGTGAACCCCTTTTTTCCCCCCCATCCTTTGTTGGGGTGAACCTGCAGTCTTTAATGATCGCTGCCGTACCTAATATCATTGGGTGGCTTGCCATATCCTTTGCCAAAGTGAGTCCTCCTCTTTTTTTGTCGCTGCAAGATCATTTCACATTTGATTTCTTTTTGTTTTCCAACTTAATCCAGAGCATTTGATTTTGGTTATTTTGCATAGGATGTGTCATTTTTATACATGGGAAGGTTGTTAGAAGGATTTGGTGTTGGAATAATCTCCTACACAGTAAGTAAACTTTCTTATTTTTTTTTTTTTTTTTTTAATAGAGATGTCAGATAATGTTAAAACTCTCTGTTCAAGCTTGTTATACAGATTTATTTTTTGTGTGATTAGGTGCCTGTATATATAGCAGAGATAGCACCTCAGAACATGAGAGGGGCCTTGGGTTCAGTAAACCAGGTTGGCTGAGTTACTTTCCTTGTTGTCTTGGGTTTGTTCACTTGATACTTGTTTGTTGAGCAAAAACTTTTCTTTTCTAATGTAGCTTTCTGTAACAATTGGGATTATGCTGGCTTACTTGCTAGGACTTTTTGTCAATTGGAGATTGCTTGCTGTTTTAGGTAATTCTCTTGATGTCTTGAATGTTTTTATTCCAGTATCATTTTTTCTATTTCCTTTTATGGAATTTAGTCTTAAAAATCATCTTCTTCATTAGGATTATTGAAAATTTTAAGTTTTACTTATTCATAGACAATTTRAGTCAGGATATGTATCTTCTTAGAACAATGAYATACAAGGAGGTTCACATCGTTAGATCTTGTACAAGAAGAAGAAACTGTATAATCTGTCAAAACCTGGATTGAAAAAAATGACAAATACTCAATCAAGGAAAATCCAATATGTTAAACCCTTAAAGATTAATGTATATGCATTATATGTATCAACTATTAGACAAACCAAATGAGTCTTAATCTACATAGCTCCCCTTATGGCTTCAATTGACCAGAACCGGAACMCAGAAGAAACAGATGATCTGCAATTGCTGCGGGATATCCTTTATCTTCTCCACTTACTAGGTAGCTCTACTGATTTTTTAAGGTTCATAATTGATTTACTTCTTTAGGACGGGATCAGCTCTGTGATGGCTATTGTCTGTGGAGGTAAATTATATAATGCAAATGTGCTCATCTTATTGAAGAAATAAGTTGAAGTTGTCATAAATCTTTTAATGAGGATTAGCTTGATGGATCAAGTATTGAGTACAAGAATTGCCCGATTAGCTTGATGGATCAAGTATTGAGTACAAGAATTGCCCTAGAAATTAGGATTGGCTCACTTCTGGTTTGCTTATCAGATYKTCRGSAGTAATTGATAAGCAGTTAAGCACTAGAAGTGGAATCTGTGTTGTGTGTTCTTCAGCTRCATGTCTTCATGTTCTAATGGTTAAGATGGTTTCCAAGTAAGTAGTGAATYAAAAGAAATGCAGGTTCTGACATCGTAGCATTGACAAAACATATTAGAACCTGAATTCATGGTCCACTGAGCATGCAAATAAGCTACACTATTTACTCCTATGCACCTAGTGTCAYCATTGTATATGTTACATKTATTTTCTGAGAAACAAATGACTTCAMCTTATCATCTGCAACAGGAATATTACCTTGTCTAGTTTTGATACCTGGCCTATTTTTCATCCCTGAATCTCCTCGGTGGTTGGTGAGCTTTATGAAGTAAATTTTCTTCTGGTTTCTTCTTGAATGTGTAGATCAAGTAATTGAATACTCTGTCTTAAACTTAGGCAAAGATGGGGATGACAGATGAATTTGAAACTTCTTTGCAAGTTCTTCGTGGTTTTGATACGGATATTACAGTTGAAGTAAATGAAATCAAGGTACATCCTCRAAACTACATTTCGAAGATAAGTACACTAGTACGGTCATTCCTCCCCCCCCCCCCCCCTCCCTCTCTCTGTGGGTTTATAGATGTTGAAGGAGCGAAAAAGTAGCGAGCTGCAGTAGATTGCCAATGTCCGTCATAGATCTTATGAAATSAATATATTTCTGTACACGTTGATTTCTTAAAATAAGTTTTGTCAATTTTGCAGAGGTCTGTTGCTTCAACAAGCAGAAGATCAACTATTCGTTTTGCTGAGCTCAAACAGAAGAGATATTGGTTGCCTCTGATGGTATTGCATTAATGATTTCTGAATTTTTTTTTTTGTAACTTGTTGAGACTGTGGCTTTTCTAACACTGGCCATATGATAAACGAAAATGGAATGTTTTTCTCAAATATCTGTCCATCTTTGAATGGCAGATAGGAATTGGATTGCTCATGCTACAGCAACTGAGTGGGACAAATGGTGTCCTATTTTATTCCAGCAACATTTTTAGATCTGCTGGTATAAATTCTTTTTCTCTGGCAAAGTTTACATATTTGGTTGAAAAATATTTATTAAGAACAAAGACGATGAAAATTCCTTAGGTCAATCCTTTCTTGAATACCCAATTGTGCAATCATACTTCCTTCTTTCCTTCCCCAATCAGTCCTCTTTGCAGCGGCGAAAACATTATATCATTTAGATATGCGTATCACTAATGTTTCCTTTGTTTCATTTCATCAGACTACTTGACTGTCCAACTAGCAGACTACTTTGTAAATAATGGCAGACATTTGAAACTGCATTAACTGTTATTACTGATGGCATGCACTGTAAATGGAAGAAAACTTCAATAACTTCATATGCACGTCCAGGAAGGGAAAAATAATGTGTGGAATTCAGTTTGTTTTATTCTCATTKAATATCTTAGAGTAAACATTTGGTTTATTATCATTTAAATGATTTTTACTCTTAACTGTAAATGGACAGGAATTTCATCGAGCAATGTTGCAACATTTGCTGTGGGTGCGGTCCAGGTAAACTTGAAGGATTTACTTCCGGAACTGTTATCTGCATGGAACTTAGTTTCCAATACGTAGTGTAGTTCCCCTCTTGCCACTCTTCTTTCTCCTTTGAGGCCACTAATAAAAGTTGTTCTTTGTTTCCTAGCGGAATATAAACCTACTAAAATATGCTACTTTATCTACAGTCCTTCGTCTGATTTTGCCTCATTTCATATTGCTCTAAAAGGAGGATGTGCATTGGTTAGGTTGTTGCCACTGCAGTTGCTACATGGTTGGTTGACAAAACTGGGCGTAGGATTCTACTCATTGTGAGTATGACCAAGAATATTTGTTTATATTGCTATCTCTTATCAGTCTACCTGATGAAAATGGAAATAATTCCAGATCTCCTCTGCTGGAATGGCTCTTAGTCTCCTGCTTGTTGCGGTTGCTTTCTTTGTTAAGGTAGTGGTGCTATAAATTTGATCTTTATTACTGAAAAGAAACAAACACAGAGACACGGACATACAAGACGCACATAGAACTCATGTATTTGTGCTATTCCTTCCTGTTTTGCTATTTATGTGATCCTRTAGCAACTTGAATCATTTCAGGGTTTTGTGTCTGAGCATTCTCCTATCTACGGCATATTGGGTATTCTATCAGTGGTTGGAGTTGTGGTATGCCTTCTAATCAGTCCCGAGCTTAATGATAATCCTTGAATTTCTGTTCTCGAGATTTTTTCTTCCTTGTCTAATCAACCTTGCTTGTTTAGCTGATGATCATTTCTTTTTCGCTTGGAATGGGGCCCATACCATGGCTAATTATGTCTGAGGTACTCATTTTATCTTTTGCTAGACATTGGTAGCTGGCCTTCAACTTTGCTTTCTTATCTTAGATTAAGATATTTTGGAGTGAATGATCRTGTGACCGTGCCTCAGGCATTGAAACTTTCTTTTGGAATCCTACTTCAGAAATAAGGATATCTACTTTGTGCCCAAAAGAATAGAGTTTCTCACTTTTGTTTATAAGCCTTGGATATTGGTTCTACATGGACTTTGAGATAATCCGGAACATCAACAATCATGTCTACAGAGATTTCGGATCTCATTGCCTCWTGTAGTTGTACTGCAATATTCAGCTCCACCCATGAATTAACTGTTAGTTCTTTTATTTGAGGTGATGGACCTAATGATTAAAAGTTATCTGGTTCCATGGTGCCATTCATATCATACCACAAGAAAAAGAAAAGGGACTAGGTCTAGTCACTCTAGATTTTCAACACGTTTCAAGCATGTAGTGGCTGTTAGCGAAATACTTAATATATAGTTTTGCCACATCAGTTCCATATGGAACAATCTGTGACTTGTTTCTCTCTCTWTATCTTGCAGATTCTTCCAGTTAAAATCAAAGGCCTTGCRGGAAGCGTAGCAACTTTATGTAACTGGTTGTGTTCTTGGATTGTTACATTGACTGCACCCCTGCTATTGTCCTGGAGTAGTGGAGGTAAGTTTGTTCTCTTCTCTCTGTCTCTCTGTGTTTATCTCTTTTGATGTTTGAARGGTCACATACTCCCTCCATCCCAGYCAGTATGTACAATTTGGGARGGAGGGATTATTAAGAATAAGATGTGTACTGTGCGCTGAAATTCCTGCGGATACACACTACAGATGTTGCATTCTGTGCATCTATGTTAGGAGACTATTTTTCAGTTTGRACAAGTTCAGGGTTGTTAATTTCGTGAAGGTGGAACTAAACATTGACTTGTTAGATGCTCATATCATAATCGGCCAAGTTGCTAGAGTCATCATCTTAATCAGAGCAATAGGTTTGAACTAATTGAGGTATTTGTGCTATTAACAGGAACCTTCATCATCTACATGGTCATGAGCGCTTTTACCCTGGTATTTGTGTCAYTTTGGGTGCCAGAGACAAAAGGAAAAACATTGGAAGAAATCCAGTTCTCTTTCAGATGAGCTTAATCTTTCCACAAGAACTTTCATTTTCCTCATTTCTTTATGTTCTTGCTTCTGTTGTCTTCATATTCATTTTGCAAGTGTTCAAATTTTATCATTTCCCTACTTTTTGGCTCCTTTCACATATATATATGTATTTTTTTTCCATAAAATAGTCATAAGTGAAGCAGTACGGTTGCTTCTTCAAGTTCACTTCCTTGCTTCAGCGTTGTTGTATCTCCATGGAACTATAAAACCCTATGTATTTGCATTCTTGAAAATTTTGTTCCTCATTACCCTTCTTGCTGTAGACTGATAAAATACTTCTTTATCCTCGTGCAACTGTTATCGATATGAAAAGAGAGGTTAACAAGCTATTTCCGTAGCAGTATAGTTATTTGGTGGAAGGGCTACGCCCCCAATACATTTCTTGGTGTTCATCGTACCCATAACTTCATTAGAATCTAGTGAGTCTTGCGTTCACGTTCGAAGCTCTTCCAAGATTTCTGTAAAATCTGCCAGCCAAGAACCAAAGGAGTCACGTACGATAAGCCATCCTCCAGCACTTGCATGACCAAGGTTAAGGTTTACCCAATCACCCTCCGGTTTAATCCGAACATTGAATCGTCCTGCAAAGTGTCTTTCTTCGAGTTTTCCTCACCTCGTGCTCGACAATCGCCARTTGTAGAAAAAAGTTCTGAGTTATCCAGTGACTGAAGTGAAGAAGGATCCATGGGATCTTCCAATCAGTCTCTAGAAGGAAACTCATGAACGGTTTCGTGATTCASCAGTACCAATCATAGATTGCATGTTTTGATTCTCAACGTAAAAATCAACTCCAGGACAGGATACATAGGGACCAGTACGAAAGGCCTCTAATCAACGGGGATTCAGTACAGAAATTCTGTGGTCCGAGGAGTCTCCAACTATATATTTCAGATAATGAAAATCAGTGGTTTCAATTTTCTCATCATTTGAATTGTTAAGTACGATCATCCTTAGAATCTCTAACAGCTACTTCTTGAAAATGTTTGATTTGTTTATTAAGTTGGAAAAACAATCTCAAATCGTCATCATCACTCCTCAACATTTCTTGTTATACCTATATATATAATTAACTCATTTGATTATTCTTCATTCTCTTTTATTTTAAGAGTTAAAAAAAAATATATATATATATATTTCATTGGGCTTGATTATAATTAAAGATATATTAAAGAATTCAGAATAATTTCTTGGTTTAGTTGTCACTTGCTGAACATTCAAATTTCAAAATCAACAATCAAAGCCTCCAACGAGGACTACTAGTCAAAACTAGCTTCTGGGTTCTTCAGGAAACAGTAACTTTGACCTTCGGGTAAAGATCACACAGAACTTGTTAAAGCCTACACCAGCTAAAAACAATTTTCAAGGGCTCTCATCAAGTATAAATAAAGTAAAAGATAACTAAGATAGAAATGAAATGATTTTTAGATAATTGGACATAAAAAAAAAGTCAAACTTCTGAACCACGCCTACGAAGAATGATTATGCATTGAATATAACCATTTGGCAACAATATCTATCAAAAGCGAAAACGAAAAATCTGTCATGATAGAGCAATCAAAGAAATAATGCAGCAGAGAATCTGTAAAGGAGATGGACATTATTAGCTTTCTCATTTCAAATGACAGCCKTGTGTTTGCCACTGTGCACCACATCAAATATGTATTCAGACCTGCAATTCTAATTACAGAAAAGTTAGATAACTTTCAATTCACATTCAATCAATTGATCACTTAAAAGCTGCACTCAACAACCAATATATAATATGAAATCTTGTCTGATTCATTTGCTGATAACAATGTTCTTTATACACAAGCTGCTCCTGAGAATAGCTCGAACCATTGCAACCAACAATAGAAGGATCGTTTCAACTGGAAGTGAAATGCTGGTGAACTTGTAGTGCGGATCAAAGGAAACCCATTGTCACAGATTCCACAAGTTCATACCTTTGATATTTAAATGGTGCAAACACTTGGTTATTCAAAGAATCAAGTCATCCAGGATGTTGACATGTTTTGCACAAGTCAACAAATCTATAAAATAATAGCAACACTAATATATCACGTCTTGAATTAGCCACTTTTTGTTGAATCCTTCTTTGGCAACTCATCACTATATAAAATTCCAGCTGACTTGTCTTCCTATGAACATTAAGTAACGGAGGATATACCAGCCATGATAACAACCAAGTTTACTCCTTTCAAGCAACTCTAATTTCTCAAGAGTTAGGAGGATGCTGATTAGCAAAGAGATTGCATGAAGCAGTTAAAATAAATCAAATGAATATGCTCATAGTTTGACTACAAACTTGGGACGCTACAGAATTAAAAATAGTAACAATAAATTCCTGGAATGATTTATAGTACAACACAAGACTAGCAATATGCCTGAGTGAAGAACTACAGATTCCGGAGAGAGAATGTGGAAAAAGAAACTAAATATCACATTCAACAATCAGACAACAAGACAAAAAGAGGGGGAGAGAACTAAAGAGCATACAATCTGACTGATCATGCCTTCGATGTTGAGTCTAACAATTTCTTCCTCTGTTATAAGACAAGTTTAACAGGATACTTGTCAATGCAGTCCTCCCAAGGACCATTTTGAGATGGCTTGACGTTCCGAAGTGCCTGCCACACTGCACTATTACACTTGAAACCACTCCCAAATGCAATCTGCCAAACACGTTGGCCCCTGCGTACTCTTCCCTTGGCCTCAGTATATGCCAGCTCATACCAAATGGAGCTTGATGAAGTGTTTCCAAACCTGTGGAGAGTCATTCTGGAAGCCTCCACATGATCAGGTAACAGCTGTAGATTCTTCTCCAGTTCATCAATCACAGCCCTCCCCCCAGCATGTATGCAGAAATGATCAAATGCCAACTTAAAATCCGGAATGTAAGGCTTCACATTCTTCTTGAAGAACTTTTTGAGCACCAAGGTGGCAAAGAACAGAAGTTGCTCACTGATCGGTAGCACCAGTGGACCCAAAGTGGTTATATTGGTCTTAAGAGCCCCACCAGCAATTGCCATGAGATCCTTTGACAAAGAAACACCGGTCTTCCCTGCATCATCCTGCTCCTGATAAACACAACGGAATGCCTTATCATTTGCACCCTGATGTGTCCTGACAACGTGAACGAGCCTATATTTTGCCCTTCTTCTATCCACTGACTTATTAGACAACAAAACTGCAGCACCTCCAACTCTAAATAAACAATTGGGTATCAACATGGATTTCTTATTCCCGAAATACCAATTCTGTGTAATGTTCTCAGTACTCACGACAACTGCATACGTATTTCTATGAACTTGCAACATGTCCTTTGCAAGATCAACAGCAATGACTCCGGCGCTACATCCCATCCCACCTAAATTAAAACTCCTAATGTTACCCCTCAACTTATACTTATTCACTATCATAGCTGACAGCGAGGGAGTGGGATTAAATAAGCTACAATTCACAACAAGAATCCCTATGTCTTTAGGCTTAATATTGGTATTTGCAAACAAATTATCCAATGCCCCGAACATGACTTGCTCGGCCTCCTCCCTTGCAGCCTGCATAGACGGCTGGGGAGGAATATGATGCATGGCTTCTGGAACATAAGTCTCATTCCCGAGACCAGAACGCTCCAAGATCTTACGCTGAAACTCSAGAGATGACTCGTCAAAYTCGCCGGTAAGCCTGGAGTGCTCCATAAAGCGCTGATATGGAGCCTTCAGGTGATCGGGAGCTCTATAACAGGAGTAATCAACTAAATAAACTGGCCTGGGGCGAGTCATTATATAAACCGTCGATCCAAACACCAAGAAGGCAGAGCAAATAATTACAGAAACAAGATTGAATTGCAAATGAAGCCACAATTGACGAATATCATCAGGGTTCATTTGAGAAGCTTGAATCAATATGACACTCATTAAAGGCACGAGACATAGAGTCAACAAATGAGAGATCAAATAATGGTACCCCAGTTTAACGTACTTCAAATTGACGCTCTGAAGGAAATCTGGTAGCCTCCGCCTTTGCTGGATCTGAACTCCCACCGTAGCACCGCCAGTGGAATTGCTAGTTTTCACATCAGCATCGCCGCCTCCTTCCATGGCTTTCGACGCTCAGTTTCAAACTTCAAAGCAAACAAGTTCGATACTGTAGTAATATTTGTATARACAAACTACTAGTATTTCTTGAAGATCACACATACATATATAAATATATATATATATGTCTGAAAATGAGGCACAGAAGCCAAAGTCTTCTTGGATAAAACCGAAGTTTTCTGAGACCACCAAGATTTCAGAGATGCTGGAGGAGGGTGTAGGGGGTGGCGCTCAGCCCTCTGCCAATATTCCAAGTTTGGTGCTGGAGAAAAGTTTTTGGTGTTTTTGTACGATTAGGAGTCTGCAAATCAAGAAATGATTTTTTGTGAATGCCAATTTCCACAGCACAGTTCACAATAAATGAAAAATACGAAAACAGGAAGCTTCGATTAATATTACTGCAATATATACATAAGGGTTACGCCCCACGAGATATTTGGAACTTCTTCAATTTCAGGAACACTAATCATATTCAAACTAATTCTATCKGTCTTTTARAAAAATAAATGRTGACTATATCATTATTTTTATACGAAAATAAAAATCGAATTTCGAGAGGATTCAATCAGCACGTGAGAAGATGATGGGTTCGTGGCCATTTAACCCTGTCTGGGGAATCATTTCTTAGTACTTGTCTAAGGGTCTTCGCTCTACTGCTAGAAATAGCTGGCAAAAGCACCTCCTGGCCCAATTCTATTTCCTTAAAGATGTAGGGATTTTATACAGTAAAAMGTAAGACACGATGTTCGAGTATTTTATTATATTATATTCTATTTTTGAAATGCTATTTTAGTTCAATTAGATTGGAGTTGTAGTAATTTTAATCCAACCTTTATAGCTATCGTTTTGTAAATTTATTCTTATTTTTACCTATATATCACAATAATCTTTTTTTATACCATTTTTTTTCCAAATATGAAGCTTATTCGGAATGATTTTACATTAAGCTTTACGCTCGACGTTCTTATGACTTTTTATATATTTAAATTATATTTAGAGATGTCTTTCAATTTATAGTTCATAGAACTAAATGAAATTAGGTTTTTCATGACTATTTGTTCAAAGGAATTAAAYATTTTTAATCCGTTTATATAACTTATTTAATTAAAAAAAGATTTACAGACAAATCAAACACTTTTCGAATTATTCATCCTAKAGACTTTAATTGAGTTCTTCGGGTCAAGCCCGACTGRTTTGTCAGCAAGCTTGTGTTCCGGTCCATTGAGGTTGTATTAATAAAATAAATATATTCTTGATCTTGTCAAGATTTTTCTCTTTGAGTTTAGAAACTCTCACCCTCGTCCGCTCACCACCGATTCTAGACTAGTTTAATATTATAAAATTACTAAAATAAATGTAAAAATATTTAAATTCATTTCAAGCTCAAGTGACTAGGATCCCTCCATATGAGTCTCTCCATCTTTCCCATACACACTCAAAATAATCACATTACAGTATTACAAATAATTGAATTTATAAAAAATGAAAACCGACCTGTGTTATGAAATATATATATAAGAACGGAGTCAGAATTTTAGTTTTGAGGAGACAAAAGTAAATGAAAAATAATTAGAGGATGAAATAATACTTTATGTGATGAAAAATTTATATAAATTTTTATTAACTCCATGCAATATTTTTGAAAAATGTTGTGAGAGGAGGCGACGGTCACCTTCCATCATCCCTAGCTTCGTCCTTCCATAGGTATTAATAATATAACTATCGAAATCTAATCATAATCATGATTAGTATAGAACTTGGTTTACATAATTAGAGTTACGATTCTTTGAATACCTTCTAACAATGTAGTACTTTTTCAAGTCTTGGATTCAACTACTTCAGAAAATCATAGAAAACGAGGGTGCTTACCTTTTGCAGAATCTGATTCTTGAAAATGGTTTTTCGCCGGCCAAAAAGGGCAGTAGGGTCATTTGCCTTTTTCTTGGGATAATGGTCAGAAATCTGGGGCCCATYTTCTTGGCTTTTGTCAATTCTTCATTGGTCAATGGAAAACCCCATCTTGTTATGATTGGTTTATGGGTTGCAAGATTTGAAGGATATCCCAATGCTAGAACAAACTTTTTCTTTTTCTTTTTAYTTAGATCTTCCGATATCCTCTCACTTCGTATTACTAATTCGAATTATATTCTCGAAGGCGGATATGAATCGAAGGAAGGATCAATTCAGAACTCTTGTAACATGATGTGAAAATTAGAGTCAAACTCGAGACATTACTTTAACTTAATCHTTGAGTTAGAATAATGCTATTTTAATTATTTTGGACATTTTTACCAATATAAAGGATAATAAGTCAGAATTGACGGGTGACTTAACATTAGATTATAGAGTTGGCTATGATAATATATTGAAAATGAATTGAAATCCAAATCAATCCAAAACTCAGTGGGGAAAGGATAGCGGCAAGATTCAGATACTCTAAGTGCCTTAACATCGGACTAGATTTGCCTTTTATACCACGTTAAAAAAGAACTCGCCTTCCACTAACTTTGGGAGATTTGTTTGGATAATAGTGTAAACTAGCCTATTTTGAGTTATGGTTTTCTCAGATCTGCTGGTCTGTGCCAATAGGATTTTTGGGCATTTGGATCAGGTGGAAAAAACTGGATCATTCGAACAAAAAATAGACATGCATCATGGCCCATAAAGCCCACCAAAGGGGATGGACAACCTATCGAGATCCTAAAGAAGAGTGAAGCCCGTTGTAGTAACTCCGCGTAGGACATCTTGATTGATGTGGGTTTTCCATATTCGTGGATCCTGGCCCAAATTCTGAGGGATCTCCTACCTTTGAAGGGTGCCGTCGAAGGTTTATCCAATAGGGATTGTTTTTGAATATTAGTACATATATATATTTATTAATTATTTTTTATCAGTGTAATAGGGGCATTAAGCAAACGGAGTTATCACTCAAAAGTTCGAATCTGTGCCCTTCGGTAAACGCTGAGAGGTAGAGTAGCAAGGACATCAATCATCCTTGGAGGAACAAGAAAACAGTACTCACCTGCGTGCCTCTCTTCCAGAAAGATGAATGCGACCCCTAATCTTCAGTTCGAGGTCATGATTTTTTACTTTAGATTGCCTCTTTCTTAGGAATTAGACTTTGAATTTAACCACGGGTGGACGTTCTTTCTTCTTATTCTTCTTCTTCTTCTTCTTTTTTTTGGTTTAATTTCTTAAATAAGAAATAAATAAGCACGAAGTGTATACATTGGTTTTGTTGTCCCTCCAATTTCGAGGACAATAGTTCTGCTTAAGGGAACACTTCTGTAATTTTAGTGAAAAAGTTTTGGACTTTTTGTTTTTTTTTTTTTTTCTTTTTTTGATTTGCCTTGTTTGATCATTGTAGCTTATGCTTTTACTATCACTGTTTTCTGAACTTGAATGTACTGACATTAAGTAGATTCTATATGTCGAACTAGATTGGCTTAGACTGTAATCTTCTGCTGTGGTGCAGGTGATCTTGGGATCATCTTCTGTAGCTCGACGAAAAATTTTAGCTGACATGGGTTACGATTTCACTCTCATGGTATATTTGCTTCATTCTTAACTGGATTTTTAATATTAAGTTTTGATTTTTTTAACATGGAGCATTAAGGCGTTCTTATTGTTTAGTCGGCAGATATCGATGAGAAAGCCATTAGGAAGGAGAAGCCGGAAGAGTTGGTAATGGCTCTTGCAGAGGCCAAGGTGCATTGTTTTGTCTAATGTCCGAAGTTGGATAATTTGAACTACTTATTATTGATTGCTGGGACTAGTTTTCAGGCTTTGCTTGTTGGCCTAAACTTCGAAATCTAATAATTTTCTTGTCGGAAAAGAATTTCAAGGTTATAAGGAATTTGAAAGAATACATTTCTCAGATATGCAACCCAATGCTTTGGAACTATGAAGTTTTGAGGCTCAGTAGTGTTTCACGTCAGTGCTTGAAGAGAGGATTTAAAATTTATCCAATTAGTTTTATTATCTGTACTTTTCCGAGATAAAAAACAAGTCTTTTATTGTTTAGCTGTCTGCTTGGGTGGGTGGAATTTGGTTGAGCTGCTTTCATTGAGTTGATCTAGATTTTGTTGCGTCTTAGGCAGATGCTATCATTTCGAAACTTCAGACTGTTGAAGAACACAAGAAGGATGTCAAATCAACAATCCTAATTGCTGCAGACACAGTATGTGCTTATCATTTCTCCAAACAATGCTTTTAGTCTTGCTATTTTTTCAACATTGTCAATGCTATCTAGCACCTGTCAGCTGCTGCTTAATACTAAACTCTCTATTCTTATGATGCTCCGAGGATAGCTTTTCAATGAAAAAACCAATGCTTCTCATGGATAGCTTAATGATGCAGGACAACCTTAATTCCTCCTTTTAAAATGAACTGCAGCACAAGACTCGTTGAATGACTAGAAAGTATTTCAAGGTTTAGCTTTGAATTTTTTCAGCCAACAGAGTACTAACTGTTGGGAGTAGGAAATCTTCAAGCAATGGAAAACCCCCACATTTTTGTTTTTCTTTTTTGAAAAAAAAAAAAGGGAAACCTAAAACTTGACAATCCTAGTTGACATACAAAGGCAACAATAATACCTACAATAACCTCTATTAATCAACAATAAAATTCCCAATACTAACTATTTAGAAATTTCTTGCAAAAATTGCTGGTGAAAGCGTAGTTATCCAAAGAAGGGGAGACAAGAAACTAAAAGCTTATGAAGAAAGGGTAAAAGAGAATTAACTTATGGTTTCTACTGTCTTGGATTTGCATTTCTTCTTTCTTTGGTGCACATTATTGGCAACTATTTCAATTATAGTGTCTTATGATATATCCTTTGATTTTACAAGCTTAACCTGTAACTGGTTTTCCCTGTATTTCTGTTTCACAGCTATTCAAGTGCATTGTTTTGTACTATGATGCTTCTTCAGGGCCTCAATGTGATCTTTAACCTGGTTCTGCTTTTATTTCGTGCTTCCCAAACTGCTTTCCTACAAGCTTGTGATTGTTTATATTAGGGACTTACCCTAGTCTAATGGAACTTTTCATTAGGCAGAAGCCATCACACAGAAGCTACCTATTGGTGAATACAGGACAGATGCTGAGCCAACACTTCTAATTACATGCGACCAAGTATAATACATTTGCATTGAAATAAGCTATCCTAGAGTAGTTGTTATATTTGAATTGCGCCTTCTTTCTATGTGCTTTGTAGCAAGCTTTGCCTTATTCCTTTTTGAGTTTTTTCATTCCTTTCCAGCATCTAATCCTGTTAAAATTTCTGAAAGCATAATATGAACTTGACAGAGCGCACATGTTTATGTTTCCTGCCTGTACTGTAATGTCACAATAATATATGAACTTTACTGCTTTACGCATGTTTGTGTTTTCTGCTCCAATTTGTTACGTAGTTGATTGTGCAAAGTGCATTTAGAAGTACAGAATATATGTTGTCCAATGGTTTGATTAAGTCCTTTCTCTCGTAAATGGGTGATGACAGAAAATATTGAAATTTTCTTCCTCTTAATTCAGAAATTTTGACAGGGTTCTAACAAAATTTTCTGAATTCTTTGGTAAATGGGACTAATGATCCACCTGATTGCTTCTAATAGAGCATTCATTTCAGAACTGAATTGGGTCTCTATCATATGACTTCTGAAATGACTTCATGCACTCGTTTGTTTAAGAAAATGGAAGATTTGTCAAGAAAATATTGAAATCTTGTTCCTCCTAATTATCTCTCAATATGTAACTGAAGTAAGTCCAGAGGTGCACTTCTCAAATCGATGGCCTTAGAGTTTCTTTTCCATTTCAACTTAAAAGCCATTTTCATATCTTACTAACTATCAGGAAAAGCTTTAATAACAGTTAGATAATGACCGTCATATACTAATATATTCGTGGTTGCTAGTGGTGGTGCATGTGTTTTTCGATTTTGGGTATCCTTTCTTTCTGTGATAATAAGTTCTTGCAAAATGGAAATCGTGTTGATCTTACCATTAAATTGAAATGATTGCGAGGTGGTGGTGTATGAAGGTATGATCAGGGAAAAACCATCCAGCAAAGAAGAAGCACGCGAGTTCTTAAAAGGTTTGTTTATATTTCTGTACCAATTTGTGGTTTAGTATTTCCATTAGTTCTAGGAGTCTTATGTTTGTAATATTGTAGGTTACTCTGGTGGACATGCCGCAACTGTTAGTTCTGTTCTTGTTACTGACCTCAAATCAGGATTCAGAAGAGGAGAATGGGACAAAGTGGAGGTACTCTTTACTTCCATTTTCATTGTTAGTTGTTTTAAAGACCAATTGCTATGAAGTTCTTAGCAACTTATTCTTGGGAAATTCATTTAGATGTGATTGGTAAATGTTAGACTGGAACATTTTAAACCTTCTTCTTTTTATTTAGCAGTGTTACTGAGTAAAAAGAGCAAATTGCAACACATATGAAAACAACACTTGACCTAATACTATAACTTTTTGAAGCAATGTACTCCCAAGGGCTTCTGCTGGAAGTTATTATCAGCCTAGTAAGATCAAACTATTCTATTAATGACTTTTTTTCTTTGCTTTGCTCTCTTGTAAAAATAGGATTTCATCATCCAGATCTTTGCTGCTAGGGTCATAATTCATAAAGCATTACACAGGAAAAGCCAAAAAAAAAAAAAATAAAAAATAGAGCAACGACAGTATTCTTGCGGATAAGAGAATATGACATTGGACCTTGAAATGTCTGTGAATTTTTTCTTATGTCTATGGGATTTTTTTATATAAGATAAGAGCAGCGACGGTAATTCTTGCAGATACATTTCCTAGAGATGCCTGACCAAGTTATTGACAGCCTGGTAAGAGATTTTCATTACTGTTGCTGTCTATATTCTGTTCACAGGGCAGTAGTTTAGTAATCCGGCTTTTCTCTCTTTTCAGATTGAGGAGGGGATTGTGCTAAATGTAGCTGGGGCCCTAATTATTGAACATTCTTTGATCTTGCCATATGTCAAAGAAGTGGTTGGTTACCTGCGATCTCTCTAAGATTGATATATATTTTACCTTTTGCTAATTTAAGTTCTGCTTGGCATCATAATTGTCCATGCTTATCTTTCTGATCCAAAACCTGGACTAATCCATTGATAGAACTTCAAAACACTATGGCTTTTATTGGAGGAAGTTGCTTATCCATGAAACCTAACTTGCATCTTAGAACAATTAAAACAGACGAACCCATCCAAACCTTTTCCTTGGCATCCTGCGCGCAGGGTAAATATTGCTCTTGTGCCTTCTACCTACTGCAGTCATGGATTCCGTCCAGTGTTCTTCCTCCTTTAGAGTTTGCTGGATTTGGCTTCATAGCTGTTACATGTTCTACAAGTTTTGATCTGGTATTCACTTAGATGCTCAGAAGAAAAGAACCCAAAAAATTAAGATGTTTATGTCGGAGTGGAGCTGGTAATTTCTAGGATGCATTCCTTTTTCCTATCTTGAATATCATGCTAAACATGGCAAATGGCTTTGGCCGGTTGACAGATCGGGGCAACTGATAGCGTGATGGGACTCCCCAAAGCTCTTACCGAAAGACTAATAAAGGAGGTTCTTCAGAATGCTTGATGTACTGGAGAGCTCTTGCTAAATCAATCTTTAGCAATGTCACWTGATTCTTGAACTGCATTCTTATTCCTATACGTAGTGGAATTCTTTTTGCCTTGTACTGTTTAGACCTGGGTCGCTTACCTTATTATAAATGAAAAAGATTTTAGTACTATTTTGTTGCATATGCATTGCTGTCTTGCCACATTATAATTCATCAAAGGATCAAAACATCAGTTATTAATGAAATTCCCTATTGACTCTCGAAAAAATGCTCATTTGTTCAAGAACTTTGGAATACATCATATGCTAAATCGGTCTAGACGAATAATTATCCCTGTAAACGAATAATCACCCCAAAATAGATAGGCAAGTTATGATAATGCTACGTCATCGAATACTAGTAATGTATATCAGTAATAAAGGGATATAATTTTCTTTTATCTGATCAATAGAACAGTACCGTTATCTTTTTAGCTAATTACATAATCACGAGTCCATATAAATCGATGATTGAGTGAGTTTAGCATAAATTTATGATTTTTGTAGTTGAAGATTATGCCAGCACAATTACAAGATATTTATCCACCACAATTACAAGATATTTTTCCAAAACTTGGATCAGATTTCATATCAACCTGATAGACGAACTTTGTCCTTCTGGAAATTGAAGAAAAGCCCAACATGCAAGCCCCACGAGTGGCAGCATCAGCAACTTCTGTCTTCCGATATAGCTTGGGAAATAAGCGGGAAGCCAAAGGAGCGATTAAAAGATTCAGTTCGAATTTCATTGTAGGCCCTTTTTCAGTTATCATCGTTCGTTTGGTTGCATGGCCTTGTTGCAAAGTTCAGACATTTTTCTATTTCTTTGCCTTTCCTTTCTATTACACAAGTTCTTGACGTTTTCTCGATCTGGGTTCGGTGAGTTCTCGTTGCTGAGCTGAACTAGTATAGTATGATGTAAGGTTTGCTGATTTTTGTGTGAGGACTCATTTCAAACTTTATGAGAGGCAAAACTAGTAGAGATTAGCTCATAGTTTTAGCCCAGTTGATCTTCATATTCTGTCCGTTCTTGGAAAAAAGTCGTTTTTTTGGGTAGTAATTTTTAATCCTTATATTAAGTTGTCACTCTCCGGTTCCTAATTAATTAGGTATAAACAAAGGAATAAAACATATAAATCATGGAACACAGAGGTAAGAAGACAATGATAAGCTATTCATGTTTCTAGTTTCTTTGTTTCATTATTACATCACTTTTGGTGTTGAAAAGCAATGGAAGTTCTTTTTGGAGCCTATCTACTTTCCTCTACTGGAGCTTCAGATACTTGAGCCTGCAAAAGATTTCAAGAACAAGGTTCGATATCAGTTGCCTGTCACAAATCGGAAGCAATGTACGTACATTGCTAACAGAAATTTCAAAGGACACGAAGATGGTGATCGTTAACAGCTTTATACTCATAAGTTGATTTTGCATGTGTCGGACTTGGGATTGCTTCCATCTGGTTAAGGGAAATTCTTGTCTAGACATATACTGAGGTGGGTTTTTATTTTTTATTTTTCTGGGTTGGGGTTGGGGCGGGGGGAGGGGGAGGGGTTGTTTGAAGGATAGTATCAGCATAGATGTAGTTACCTCTGTTCCTCGTCAACGACTTGGTAGCCTTTGCCATTGGAAAGAGTGGGCTTGTAGTTGGGCAAGGGGACCTTGCCTGATTCAATGTGCTTGATGTCTTCCACAAGCATTTCATAGTGCCTCTTCACCTCTTCCACAGTCTTGGAGCCACCGACTGCTTTAGCAAGGTTCTGCCAACGGTCTGGCGTATCCTTGTCATAGATAGCCAATGCATTTTCAAACAGCTTGTTTTGCTTAGCCGTCCAGGTCGAGTTTGAGGCCATTCCACTAAGAATTGATTGAAAAACTACAACTTCGAACAGGGATTAGGAAGTCTTTGCTACAAGGTCTGTTGAAATAAGCATGGCTGGACTACTCTGTATATATAGCATTGGAGGGCAGAAATAGACAGCGGTGGTGGGCCGMTGAGGAGGCGCTTTTCTTGCAGCCAGATATTGTCTTCTTGCGGATCTGGGGAACTTTGTTAAAAACAACGTGGTTTTCTTCTTCACTTTCCTTATAAGCTCGTGGTTCTTGGGATAAGATTAAACCAAAAAAACATAACTCGGACAAGGTTGTCTTTAACCAAGAAAAGTTGCCCCCCTCCTCCCTACTTTCACCTTGTATTTCTGCTTGCTAGAGTAAAATGCATCTCATCAAAGTGGGTCCAAAATGATACAAATGGGAAATCTAGCCGGTTGGCCACGAAYGTTCACGGGCACAACGTGGCCCAGCGGTTCATTTTTCATGTTTTTTTACCGAGTGATATCAAGCTGTGCACAGCAACAAAAGCAAATTCTGTATGTGCTGTGCATATTCCATTTCAGGGCCATAGTTCAACGTGATAAGGTCTGTACTTCCTTCACCTGTATTCTGAATCCTGAACAAGGATCCAAAACGCAAACGAGTTTTAGCTGGCTGCAGGATAAAACCGTACCGTTGCTAGAGCTGGTACGAATTCAGAGAACTTGATGTGTATCTATCTCTCTGTCTATATTCTCATTTTCATCTGTGSTGCTATTGTACTTGAATTTTGTCTTTTGATACTATCTGGTAAATATGTTTCACCATTACATGGTTTAGTACAATCTTGATTTGAAACCTTGATAACTCCTTTACACATTAATGCTAAGAAACTTGGAAAAGCTATGATGGTGATGCCTTCGATCCATAGGCTCTCAGAAAAAGCTCTCATTTTTACCGAGTAAGAATGACCTTGATGATTTACTCGCAAACTAAGTAACAAATTTAATGTCAAAAAACCTGCATTTAAGGAAATTTTGTAAGGATTTAACTTCACGCAATAACTGCTTTTTCTGTTTTTGTTTTTAACTGCTGGTTGTATTTTGCCAGTAACCATAGACGATGGTGTTACAATTCATGTATTAATACATTTGACGATGACCTCATAAAAATATGATCCGTTTAATATTGCAATATGTAGGCAAGTAACTAGAAAATGAAATAAACCATTTCCTTGTGCTGAATTTCCATGATGAGAAGATGCTATAACAAACATGATGAACATCCATGCTTCTATGTAACTGAGAACTCAGCTCTTGAAGCTTGGGTTTAAAATGTAGAATAGTAGTTTCTATAGGCATCTTTTAACTTGAGAGATGACAGGGAAGTCATTACTCATGTCAATTCAATCATTCTCATGGAATTAACAAAAACATTGCTTGCTTCTTTCTTGATTCGTGGAGTCCATATGAAGTTAGTGCAAAAAAGTTTGTCCTATGGTGTCTTTCAACGGCAGCCACTTAAGAATGTGTGCTGAAGAGAACAGAATGTTGTTTTCTGTCAACCTGTGACATAAACCTAAATTATACCTGTTATATTGTGCTGGCTGCTCATGTATCTCAGCAAATGCAAAAGGAAGTTTATCCCAGAAACTGATGATCCTTTGAGGGCCACAAAAATCTAAGCTTACATTTGGAATCCTTATCATCCACGTCGACATCCGGTTAAATTTCACTTTTGTGAATAGTTGTKCTATCTCTCTTGTAAGCTTTATGACCATTTTCTGTTTCCCCTGGCCCTGTACTGCAAGTTGGTTGTGGCCTTCTATTCCAGCTGATAGCTAAGACGGCTTCAGTAAGTTCACTCAATGAGAATTACTGACTTTTCAAAAGGAAAAGCAACAAAAAAGACGTGGCTTAGACATTTGAGAATGATGAGAATCTCCGGCAGGAATTAGCTAAATGTAAAAGGCAACTATAATGACTTCTCATATTCTGCAGTCAGGAATCAAAGGGGAGAGAATTTTGCAATTAAGCCAGATTATAGTTTCTGCATCACTAGAGTGCACAAAATGGCACCAGAAACACCTTCCCTAGTTGTAATTGTTCAACTCTTTACATGAAATTATTCTTTTCTTAAATGAGAAATCATATAGTTTCTGCATCACAAGGGAAGAAATGAGTTCACAGATTCACTGGAACATTTCTTAATGGTGATACTCATGAGATACGTCATCCTATAGATATTTGATTCCTTATTATCCTTCATCAATTCCAGCCAAAAGATCCTTTAGCAGATGCCTCTCATTTCTATTTCAAAATCTTTTCACAACCTTTCCTGCTTTCTCGATGGTCCTTCATTCCCTTTCCACAAGTGGAAGGTTGCTATCAGTTTTCCATGGTCCAAGGAGTAAATTTGTGCTTTATCTTTGAGGATTCTTCAGGCTGATTGAAAGATTTAGTGTCTTTTGACTCCAGAAAGGAGCCGAAGATATGCTCTGCACTCTCCACTTCATCAATGTCGTACATCAATTGTGGTTGAAAGTTGTTCTGCCACTTCATCAATGTCGTACATCAACTGTGGTTGAAAGTTGTTCCGCTAAAGGAGCTGATACCATTCCTGAGCGATTAAGAAGAAACAAGAAAAATAGTTTCTAAGCCAAATTGAGAAGGATATAATTCCCCTAGCAGTTCCTCCAGAAGTAGCAGGACACAGCGAAGTACATTGGAGGCAGCCCACCCTCAACACATCCCACCCTGCCCCACCTTATCTGGTCTGCATAAGTCTTTTTCTTCAAATCTGATGCACTATTTACGAATTATTAGTACAAAGCTCTAAGTACAAGATTATAGAGAAGTGATAATTCTATATATCTGAAAATGTATGAGAGGAAATCATGAAAGATAAAATCCTTACACATCTCACTTTGATTTATTGAGTAGCCTTGTGGAGATCACATCAAGAAATTATCTGACTAGAGGATTTCAGCCAGCTAAATGATAAGAAGTGCAGGATTTTCCAGGCTGGAATGAACAACTAGAACATAAAATCCCATGAATCAGGGATACACTCGGGAGTTTTCCTGGAGGGACCAAAGAAATAATGAAGAATGATTGGACGAGCAGGTACTGGCGGAACATTTTGCAGGCTCTTCTTCAAAGAGTAAGATATAGATTCCTGTATCTTTATGCCTCATATGGTAAAGTCATTCTCACTCAAATATGGGGATAAAAAGATTGTTTCTCCCCACACCTCTTACATCTAAGCCGAAATGCATCTAATGGATCAAGTCTTTTTAAATTCTCTACACTATGTGAGAATAATACTCCTGATAAATATGGTGCAGACTCTGTGCCTGAAGGAGAATGTTCCCAGGAATCAGGCCAAGTATGGAGAATCTATCAGTACTTGATCCAAATTTCTTAGAGGAATCTTTCTTGGTTTGCCTTGAGTTCTCTGTTAGTGCTGAAAGTACAATAGTTTTGTAACAGAATATATAACGATTTCTTCAGGTTTATTTGGGAAATCAGAAAGGTTCTATCTCAGTAGCAGGATTGAGAATGCTGAACAATCCACTTATATCAAGTGTAAATGATTTCATTCACAGATGAGATTTAGTCAAGTTCTCTGACAAAGGTCATTTGCGTATCAGAATTAGTATGTGATGACTAGCAAACAAATAAAATGTAGTTCCCCTATTCTTGTCATTCGGCTGAGAAAGAAGAAAACCTCATTAATCAACCAATGCATAACTCATAGATCAGCAGAAGATGAGTGCAGTGATAGAAAACAGATCATTACTTCAGCTAGTCTTACATCGAGCATCCGGACATATTTCCGTCCTTCACATTCTCTACTTTTTCAGATTTCCAGGTTTTTTCTTTTGGTTGGTCCTGAGATGCTTCTCCTTGTACACATCGAAGCCTTGCTCTATTTGTAACAGAAAAACTAAAAGCAACTAGCTGTAAGAATTCTGATTTCATCATTATTATGTGTTTGACGATTGCTCTTATTCATGGTTCCTAACAGCAGCAAGTGGTCTACGTATATAGAGACCGTACTTAAGTAGCAGAAACATCAATTCATCTCGCTTCCTTATCTATAATGCTTTAACAAGAGCAAGTCCAGATTCTGTGCTTCTCCTAGTTTTACATGTAACAAGGACAACGTATATAGATTCATCCCCAATCATTTCTAGAACAAATACACAGAGATCGTATACATTAGGTCCTCTCATGCACGCATGATACTAGCCACCAGTGTTATATCCAGTTCAATTACAATTGCAACTGCAGATTCAGTCAACCATCAGTCGAAAATTGCAATTGGCAGTCAGTTATAGTCGTTTCTGTTAATGGTCTAGGAACTGGGAGCAATGTTTTGGTTTTTCTATCTACACAATTCTTGTGACAATGATATGGTAATAAATGAAAATAGAAAGAGTCCCTTTCCCAACACAAGCAGAGAAAGGAAAACCAGGAAACTTCTTAAGAAACACAACCACAATATGATCCCATTTGCCTTGGACAGCCTCTTGCAATCAACCTGAGACATATATCCCCCAAAATTCAGCAGAAAAAGAACAATCCAGAAAGAGGTGATCACAAAATTCCTCAACAATATTGCACAAAGGGCATTTATTACAATCCACTACTCCCCATTGCAACAGCCTATCTAGTGTACATAAGCTGGATTGCACAAAAGCCATAATCTCTGCGGATGCTTCTGCTATTTCTCATAAGAGTTTAAGTATGCTACAGGAAACTGTTTTCCCCTGGAGGAAGGTTCCTAACACTTGTACATTTGATGCTTAGTGGATTGGCTACAATAGTTGCTTGTATATCCTGTTCCTGTCTTGCTGTAGATGTCGGTTTTGGTGAGGTTTCTACCTCTGTTGATTGCTCATCTTGCAAATCTTGATCTTTCTGAAACAGAAATCTTCATCTTAAAACAGAGAAAAAAACAAAAAAAAAAAAAAAAACAAAGAGAACAAACGTATCATAGACTAGAGATTTTCTGGTCACAGACTAAACTGCAAATTTTATAATTCCAATCCTATGTGCTCCAGGACAGATGGGTCATACAGTTCCTCGGGAGGCAGACAGATGTTAACAACACAGCAATCATGAGCAGAATAAAGAAACGATTTAATACAGACAACCTTGGCCAAAAGATTCTTGGAGAACAGTACTGTTTGTCTGATAATAAGTCTGATCTTATTTTTTCTCTCTTCTTTACATTCTAAATGTTTCTTATAAGTTGAGCAATGCTCGCCATTGTCACAAAACTGCAAAACAGACCCTCTTATGCAATGCTAGTCAAGGTTTTCAAGGAGAAAAAAGGCAAGTGATGATTGGATTTCCCCTAATGTGAAATGCTTGGTTAGCTCCGGAGCAGATATTTCTTTTTCTTCCTCGTACTGGCTAGGCCCTCATAGAACTGAATCATAAGCTTATGTCAAAGATATTTCCAAAATTTTCCAAAATTTTCCTTTCAGTCCCCAAGAACACATCAAGTCTGGATTTTTCTGTAGACATATTGGCAAATTTGCTTAGAACGAGAAGTCTAGAATGTGCACATGGAAATAATTTTCAACTGAAGTTGCTTTCAGATTAGACAATAATGAGTTTTTATTTTCCCTTCAAAGAGAAAAGTTGTTTCTGAAAAAGACGAGTCTAATAACGAGACTATGAATACCCAATAATTCAAAAGGATGATATGGCGAAGACTGAGTCAAATGAGAGTCACCCCCTTTGTCTGCATTGCCGAAAGCTCGGGGAATTTGTGTTGTGTGCTGCAGCATCATCCTCCTCTGAACATCCCAATAATTGAAATGTCACGAGCAATCCGCATATCAACGCTGGTTCCGTGGTGCTTTTGTTCAAGTTGTTTCAAATCGGTTCTTTGGAACCGATTGGTCGACTACGTGCTCCAATAGGAAGTTCCATATTTGCTACGAGTCATGCATGAAGGCGACTCAATCTTCCTAGTCTGAAGCCACCACATTTTACGTGTAACACATTTGATTCAAAAAAAATTTCAACTAATATCCCAATTTGGACTCCCATTTCAAAATTAGTTCCATTTCAAATCTTCGAATAGCCATCTCCCTCTCCCTTATTAAGATAATAAGAAAAGGTAATTTGTCGGGACATAAAATCCATAAAATTTTAAAAATGGGATTGTGAAGTCCTCGAAATTCAAATTTAAACTYTTTTAATAATAAGAAAAAGTAATGTTGGATGTATTAAAAATTTTTTAATCCTTTTGACAAGTATTCCAAAATAGATCTAATAATAAATGGAGAATAATTCAAAATATTTTTTAACTTTCATGATTGTTTCTATTTATAAGTGAATTTATAAAATAAAGAAGAAAACAAAAGGACTAACAAGTGTTAAGTGGGAGGAGCTCGGTTGTTTCGATTGGAAGTTTCGGCCTCCCTAAAATGTATAATGTCTGGCAGAGAAACGAATTGGATTAATTGGTGCAGAACTCCAGACACTCAAAGCAGTGGCTTTTGACGGATCCTATTTGGAGTTGACGAGAGACGTGCGTTAAAATGAACGGTTCTGACCGTTGAGCGACACTCTTTTCCATTAATTTCTTCCTTCGCCTTTATTGCTCTTCATCTCTCTTCTCTCACATTCAAGCACGGTTCGAGTACTGCTATCCTTCTTTTCTTGAATTGCAATAAATGAAAAATCAAAGCTTGTGATCATTCATCGACCAAAGAACTTAGTACTACTTCAAAGCCATTATGTCTTTCAGCAGCTGGTAGTTTTACTCATATACTCCATTGTTTTGTCACGTCAAAGATTCTGCATATTTTAGTCTCATATAATGTCCTTGCATTGACAGCGAGAAGCAGAATTATTGAGTATAGCATTACGGACAGGCCAACAGTGGTTACTACAGAAGAAGGGAATAAAGACAAAGCTGTATAAACTACCGTTGAACTCAGCAATCAGCCATACATTTCCTTCTGTCTCATGGTTAAGATTGCTTTTTCCTTTGTGAGGTAGCTTTCCAGCGGCAGTTGTAGGGAGTCATGGAGGTTGAGCTGAAGATTGCACTTTTATGCTTGTTCTTTGGCACCGTGCTGTCTCAACTGGCCCGACCAAGTTCCAACTCAGAAAGGTCGGCTTTGCTGGACCTCCGATCATCTCTGGGTATCAGAGCGCAAGATTGGCCTAAAAAGGCTGAACCTTGCTTCAACTGGACAGGGATTCAATGCCAAGATGGCAGAGTTACAGAGATAAACTTATCTGGGTTAAGGAGAACGCGCCCTGGACGGCTCAATCCACGGTTTGCTGTTGATTCTATATGCAATTTAACTATGTTATCTTCCTTTAATTCTTCGGGCTTTTCACTTCCGGGGCCAATTCCGGAATGGTTGGGTCAAAGACTGGTTACTTTGCAAGTGCTTGATCTTAGTTCTTGTTCAATTTTCGGTTCAATTCCGGTGTTGCTTGGATCATTGGGTGAGCTAAAGTCGCTAAATTTATCTGGCAATTCAATTACGGGGTTACTTCCAGCTGCATTGGCGGGGTTATATTCCTTGACCATTCTTGATGTTTCTCGAAATTTTATAACAGGATCGATCCCGAATGCTATTTCAGCTCTTGGTAATCTGACCAGTCTTGATTTGTCTTCAAATTCACTTGAAGGGTCAATTCCTTTTGAGTTGAGTTCACTTTCTAGTCTTAGATTCTTGAGGTTGCAGAACAATTCTCTTAGTAATTCTATTCCTCCCCAGCTGGGTAATCTTTCTCAGTTGGTGGAGCTTGATGTTGGAGATAATTTCTTGTCAGGGCCATTCCCAGAGAATTTAGGAGGATTGAAGAGTTTGCAGAAAATTTTGTTTGGAAATAATGAGCTACAGGGTGCATTGCCAGCTAGGTTATTCCATAATCTCAATGCAGTGGCGTATATGGTACTGAGTGAAAATCGATTTGATGGACAGTTCCCTGATGTTTTATTGTCAATGCCCCACCTGCGTTTTCTTGATGTCTCGGGGAATAAATTTACAGGGTCTTTGCCGAACCTTACTGCTTTCTTGAAAGATGCTAGTTTGTTGTTCAACTTCTCGAACAATTTATTTTATGGAAATTTGAGCTCTGGAGTTGAGAGTACTAGTTCGATTGATCTGTCCAGTAACTACTTTGAAGGATTGGCACCTACTAGTAACAGAGACAGCACAACCTTTAGAAATAATTGCTTTATGAGTATACCAGATCAAAGGAGTGTTGAAGACTGCCAGGCCTTTTATGCCAAGCAAGGTCTTGTTAACAATACAAATGGTGCCCCTGAGTCACTGGTACCTCCACTATCAGCATCGTCAAAAAACAGAAGGAAGTTTACATACATATTGGTGGGAACTTTTTGTGTTGTTGGCTTAATTGTGATTTTAGGGTCAGGATTATTGCTGATGAGAAAATTATGTGGAAAGCAAACTGCAGACCGGAGAGCAATGGCAGATGTGAGGCCTGTTTCTCTAGAAGATAGCACGCCTCCTATAGTTTCTCCAAAATCTTCAGGCCTTGGAGACGCATTTGCATATGAGAGAATCCTCCGTGCTACCAGTAATTTCAATGAAGCAAACCTCATCAAGCATGGTCACTCTGGAGACATCTTCTATGGCACATTAGAGGATGGAAAGCTCGTAGGTATTAAGAGAGTTAATTTACAATTGACTAAGAAAGATGCGTATAACTTAGAATTGGAGCTTTTCAGCAAGGTCAGACACCAGAGGTTGGTCCCCCTCCTTGGCCACTGCTTAGAGCATGAAAATGAGAAGATCTTGGTTTACAAATATATGTCAAATGGAGATTTGTGTAGTTCTTTATACAAAGTTAATGATTTGGAAGGTGAGGGTTTACAATCTTTGGATTGGATTACAAGATTAAAAATAGCTAGAGGAGCTGCAGAAGGGCTGTCTTATTTGCACCATGAGTGTGATCCTCCAGTCGTCCATAGGTACTGCTACAGCTGCTTTTGTTTTGGTGATTTTCCATTGGTCTTGCATTTCTCTTTATTGTCAAGATTGTAGCCAAAAGTGCTTCTATATTCAGTAGAATCCCTGTATTTCATAACAATTATTTTTTTCATCATTGTTTCAATGGATAGCACCACTGACCTCTGCATTGTCGGTATTTGAAGAGATATTCAAGCTAGCAGCATCCTTCTTGATGATAAATATGAAGTACGGCTGGGAAGTTTAAGTGGGGTTTGTATGCAAGGCGCAGACTACAATCAGCACATGGTAACAAGACTATTACGAATGCCACAGTAAGTAACTTTTTAAGTACTGATTGAACTGACCATTCGCCATTATCATCTCGGTTTCTTTGATAATTTTTTGTTTCAAAATTCTAACCTTTTTATCTTCTTGATATGCAGGACCTCCAACAAAGGCTGTTCAGGTACATGGAATCGTTCAACATATAATTCTTTCTATACAAGAATTGTTGACACTTAATTCTTTTAGCCTTTTTGTTACAATGCTTTTCGTGAAATCTGAGGTTTGCATGTCTGCAAATGTACAGGATCATCATCTTTAACTTGTGCTTATGATGTATACTGCTTCGGGAAGGTTTTACTTGAGCTTGTTACCGGGATGATTGGGATCAGCAACTCAGACGAGGCCTGGACTAGTGAGTGGTTGGAGAAGAACCTGCCTTGCATCAGTATACACGAGAAGGAAATGATTGCTAAGATTGTTGACCAGTCTCTTTTAGTAGATGAAGATCTACTTGAAGAGGCATGGGCAGTGGCGATTGTGGCCAAGTCATGTTTAAATCCCAAGCCTTCAAGGCGTCCGCTGATGAGGCACATCCTCACTGCACTTGAAAACCCTTTCAAGGTTGTCAGGGATGAAACTTTCAGCTCGTCAAGGTTGAGAACAACTTCATCAAGAAGGTCCTGGACTACTGCTTTCTTCAATAGTTGGCGTCTCAGCAGCTCATCAGAAATCAATAATATTTTAGGCCAAACAAGAGAAGCTGTCAACAGTCTAAAATACTCGGTCAGATCAGGCTCTCATGGAAGTGGTGCAAATGAGTATTCATCTTCGCACAAAAGATCATCCAGTGAAATTTTCCCTGAACTCGTAGACATACGCGATCCCGAAAGACAGGAAGAGAATTAGCCAAGAAACTCTAAATGTTCGGCTGTTGCCTCTACTGCCAAGACTGTGTTATTAGTGAGAAGTTTAAAGTTACCAAAGGCCTAGTCAAAAGGTCAGAGGTTTTGCCAATTTAAATTGATTTCTAGCAAAAGTTCAAAAAGAGAGAAAGAGAGAGGGAGAGAGAATGGTTTGAGGTCAGGGGGCTTGTGTACTCGAAGCAAGCTGCAAATTATTGTTGTGTGAGAGATATCCTGAAAAAATATGATGTAGATAGAAGTACTTGGGGTTGTTTTTATGCCTAAGAGTGTTCTAATATTTCGCGATAAACCAGAAGCAAACTTGCATTCATGGAAACCACAAGGTAAAAGCAGTGAAATAAGTGCCCAATACATGGATCGAGCTTCAAGTATTCTGCAGTTCAAGGGCAGAATCTAGCCGAGTATATATACATTACCAACCTGTTAGTGAAGCTTGGACTGCGCCAAGCATTGCGGACGTCAGTAAGACTTGACCACAAGAAGTTCTACATGTATGGGTATTAATCGCTAGGAATCATAAGGGTATCAGCACTCTGAGGATCTTTACATGTATAGGTAAAAATGCCTCTACAATTTGCTATCAACTGATCTCTAAGACAAATGAAACATTTTTCTTAAAAAGTTACAAATAGTTGTTCTTCTGCAAAAACCAAGCCTTTAATTCCAAGGGGGGGATCTTTTTACAAAGAAAGGATATCAAATTCATGGGGCATGAAATCTTCACTTGGCCTGTAGTATTTGTCTGGTGAGTATAAGCTCAAATTTGTCACCTGACTTGTATATAGGCAGGCAAATCTCTCCACCTAACATGCATACTTCCCAGTTTAGATCAAAGAAATTGTAATTCACTTGCACGCCCTAAATACCATGAATATTCTGACTAACCTGATGGGCAAAGCGAGAATTCTGATAACCAGTTTTCATCAGCTGTCCCCAGACGTAATGAAACTGAAGTATTTTGAGAAGACATGTATCAGATGCCATGTACTTTCTCAAATATATTCCTCAATGTGAAACTTTTGTACAAATTGATTTAAGAATTTTCAGAACAGGGAAAGCCATCTAATTAAGGAGGGATCTCCTTTCTCCAAAAAACTAGAAACAATCTCCAAAAGAGGCTATATGTAACTATGCAAATTTCTTACCTTTTGGTGGCATTCCCGTTGCGCCTGTTGATGGCTTTTCCTTACTCGCTCCTGTTCCATCTACAAAAAAGAAATAATCCAATAACAAGTAACAGATAAGATGTTTAAAATTAGCAGGAAATGGCACTAAAAAAGGTTCAAATAGCCAATTGTATAATGTCTTGAGGTGACAGAAGAATTTGAAATAAATCTAAAAGACTCGGAGTGACAAATATATAGGCCATCGAGAAGACACAGCTCCATGGTTTTGAATAACTGCAGCAATTTCTTTTGGAAAAGATAAAAGAGTACAACAACTACTTTAGTCTGTTGTACACAGCTTTTAATGAAAAATGTCATCTTTAAGTACGCGCAGACTCCAAAGCTAAATAAACAAACCTGTAATTTTTGAATCTCTGAGAAGACATCTTCCTTATCCACAAATGTATCATCATCAGACCTAAACCAGATAACAGAATCAAAGATTTAATTAGAAAGAAATAGAATAGGAATGCAGGAAGAAATTCACAACATCTTTTGCTAGGGAAATAACAAAAAATTTCTCAAAAATCTTCAGAGATACAATCATTTTCATATTAAGCCAACATAAACATATTTCATGAAAGAAGCAAATACCAAACTCGTTTACTTTCAGATTTTGAAAAAGTTTTGCCTTCTTTCTATGGTTTTCTGCTGGGGGATGGGGGTTGGCAAAGTGGAAGGGGGGAGGAAAACCAACTGGTTTTGATCGATGTAAATTATCACCAGTGGGTAACAGCTGGTAATTACAAAAAGGGAACAGTAGAATACTTACTTGAGAGACCACTTCAGATGATGAATTTTGTCTTCAATGTGATCACGCTCACTCCTCAATAATTGAAGTTGCTGCACAGAATGATTGATCACTAAGGCTTGAGGAAGACACATAAAACAATGTGAACAGTAAATAGCAAGGAGAATAAACCAAGAAATAAGTAGGAAACCAGTGACAGCCTTCTCATAGTATTAAAACCCCCCATCACAGAGCTGCTCAAAATTTACTGTAACCTTAGTGATACAAACACAATGTTTTCGTTAAGCCTGACACAAATTGAATGTCACAATTTCTCTTGAAAAAAAAAAAAAAACACATTTTGTATCCTAAATGTGTTGTAAATAATAGAAGTAACACCCAGTGTAAAATTTGATAGCAGCTATTAGACCACGAAGACATTGCTGATTCAGTTTACTTTTGGGGTTTAACTGATCCAATTTTCATGAACATTATGATGGAGAAATGAGAGAGATGAGACAGCCCATCAACAAGACTAGTCCAACAGTGGTAAATTCATTCTGTTGACTTCAGAAAAGTGATGCTGAATACCTAGTCATGAGAGTGAACCGGCAGCAAAGGCCGTGCTCTCAGGGAGTAGGTTCAAGGGGAATGCACAAATTCAGTATCCTTTGTCCTTTAAACACATACAGTAAAAATATTTCCCAAGGAAGGACATTCTTTTCTTCTCATTGGAGAAAGTAAATAGTAGTTAACTCACCAGTCTCATGTAGTAAAATATAATATTTAAGGCGTGATGATTGTGTCCGTACCTTGCGCATATCTCTTATTTCCCATAGAAGTTCAACCTCCTTCTCAAGCTCAGGCACAACAAGCATTGTTCTCCACCCTGTTGAAATGACAAAAATTGTCAACTCCGGTCAAACTCTGGAAACAAAAACAGATTATTTGAGAAATGGCCACACGGAGTTGATCGCAGCTTAATGTTGATATCATTGCCTTCATCATTTTTCAGTTTAAGAGAAGGATGTGGTGTTTGAACAACATTTTTGATATTGCATAATGGAAAAGATATAGTGCGCATTTATTGTCATAGGGTGGATCAACTGGAAAGATTAGACTGAGTTGCAATCCTTGTCTTATAAGGCCCAAGATCCTCCAAACCCTTTTTGATGTTGATCCACATGAAACTATAACATTTAAGGAATAGGTAAAAGCAGATTATCTTAGGTAAGTTGAAATAATTTCACACTTAATTTGGGAGGAAAAAGATCATAAAATGATTATAAAAGTTAGTAATCCAACAATATTGAATACTAGATACTCAACATTCTAAACCAATTTGAGGTAAGCTTTTTTATCTTCCTTCTACCAGCTTCCAGAGAGGACAAAGGGTGGGAATAAAGCAAAAAAAGAGGGGGGAAATTAACTTGTATCAAATGCTAACAATAGAAGAAATGCAACTGATACTCTTCATGGAAACTAAACTTATGTAGCATGTGCTTTGCAGATGAAAAAATATAGATGACTAACGCCTCATTTTTATTAGATTTTGTGATGCCAGAGATATCAACAAAGTCTAATGTAATACATGTTCAAAAATTAATTCGAGTTTTTCAGAAAACATAAAAGTCACTAGATTTTTGTGACAAATTTATAAAGCCACAAAAATAAACAAAAACAGCAGAAATGTAGAACACATACCCAAAACTTTTTTACTGCGCAGGATGTCCCCATAGATGTGATCCCCCACATAAAGTACCTAAAAGATAGACCATTACCAACAAAGAAAGTTCTCAATTACGATTGAGGAAAACTAAAGTAGCTATCTGGAAAAAAAAAACAAAATAACTTTAAACTCTAATCCCTTGTGACTGGAACATACATTAATCTTTTGAAAATATATAATCAGACAAAACCACTAAAAACAGGTCATATATTATCTGCAATGATTCTACAAGAAAGCATTTCTAGGCCATATACATCCATTCCTGCTAATAAGAAGATAACCTTTGATAACATATAAAGCATGTAAATGTGGAAAAAGCTCTCAACCCAATAAATTGTTTGAGTACCTGTGAGCTTGACTCAATAGAAAGTAATTTATGCAGATGACCAACGTTTCCTCCCTGAGAAAAAAGTTCAGAAACTCAACCATCATAACAAGGAGTTTGGAAATTAGGGAAGGAAGGAATCCTTTTTCCTTTACTCAAAAGAAAAAGTGTATTAAAGAGAAGAAAACAAAAGAGTTAAAAGTAAGAGGATGAGTAAATCTAATGCTCTTCTGATATATTTTTCACCAATCTGACAGTGTAAATTTTGTAGAACACCGGATGCAGCTTCATATTCACCTGAAAAATTCCGCAAGCCTTGTTCAGGCTCTTCAATGGTGATCTTAAAGAACTTCCCACCTAATAAGAGTAAACTAATAAATACACCAATGTTGGATATAAAAACCATCAGGTGAAAGGATACATCATTAAGTATGTTGGAAAATTCTGTACCCAATGCAGTTAACACTGTACGCCAAAATATGAATGGGAATAGGTATGCTGGAAAGATGCCAAATAAATATATCTACACTACCTGAGCCATAGGTGTGCCATTGTCAGTATTACAGAGCATCCCGGACTCTGGATCAACCTCAAAAATATTTGCGCGATTCTCGTCATGGAAAAAACCAGGTTTTGCACTGATAAAATATATTAAGAAGGAATCAGATAAACAAGAACTAAAAAAGGAGAATTTAGTAATGAGAGTCCATCAACATCAAGGAACAGATTCCGCATTAAAATAACAACATTATCCAGTTAACCCATTTCCATTGTTCTACACCTAGGACTATATCCAATACTATCAGAACAGGAGAAGTATACAACAATTGGGTCTCCAGATTAACTTACACGAAAAAGCACATCAGAAGAAGAAAAACAAACCCACATGAAATCCAAAAGCTAAACCACCACTATCGTCCCAAGTAACTCCCACCGCCAGTTTGCAAAAATGAAGGGCAATAACGAATGATATGAAGAATTCTGAAAGAAAAGGTCAGAACCAAAATGACAAACATGTCATTTCAGAAAATAGGAAGTTGTGGCTGGAAATTTACTACATAAAAACCCTGATAACTAATCAAGTACAAACCCTCTTCCCAGGTGGAGCAACACTAAAAGAGGGGCACTAGATTGACGCAAGTAGTAGAAACTTTGCAACACTTAACCTTCTTTATTCATTATTTGTAAGAGGTTAATTCACACATGTCATTATAAAATCCAGTTAAGTTCATGCAATACCAAAAACACCATCTTGCTTCCCGAAGTTAAATCTGACTTTCCATGTTTCTTGCTTGCTTAGAAGGTAAATCTTATCTAAAGGAGAATATTCTTATTCAGGATATCATAATGCTTGAAGGAAAGAACCTGACCTGCCGGTGATGACCACATCAAAGTACTGGAGCCAGTTAAAGTTAAACGCACTGCAACCATCCACTGTTTGAGGTCCACAAAGGAAGTTCATGACAATGTTTGTATAATCCCAAAGGCTGCACCAAATAAAATTCATATTACCTTTGAAATTTGGGGATTCCTCATATACCCATCGAATTCATTGAAAATGTAGCAGTTAGTGATTTACTAAGTTTTAGGTGTTTGATCCTCAAAGTAGTGAWACACCACAAAAGTATACAGAGGATTGCAATCAGTGGTAAGAGATCAACCATCAGAAGTACTAATTCGATGCATTCTAGGAAGCAATCAAAAAAGAATATAAGACTGCAGAAGGCCAAGAATTTTCCTTTTAGGAAGCAACCAAAAGAAGAATATGAGATTACAGAAGGCCAAGAAAGAAATTTTGGAGGTCCTACACGAGTTAAGAGTCATGCATATGAGGGTAAAATCTTCCATCAGGGATCAAGTGGGGTTATTCTCATCTTAGTATGAGCTGTAACTTCATGAAAACGGAAAATATGTTTGAAAAATTGATGCATAATTAGTTTCACGATGGAGTACACTTGATACTGGGACTTATGAATATCTAGGCAGAGCACATGATAAAGACTAGAAATATCCACTGCCTTCAATTTTTGACAGGGCAACAAATTTACATTATATTAAGGAATTATCTTTATCTATTAATTTCTGAAAAAGACCCATCACAAACAATTGAAAAGACGAGCATTATTACCTGTTTGTCACCAAAAATGTTGCACGACCAGACTCTCGAAGCATTTTGAGCATCGGAACAATAGCAGAGTTGTCATTGATATACCTAAGATGTAAATAGCAAAAAGGAAAGTTCAAATACATTGACATTGGGTATTAACCCCTGCACTTCATGAAGCTCAGAGGCTCACAAAGTTAAGAAAAATAAATAAATAAATGCTYAATAGTGACAGATTCTTCTTGAAGCAACTCRGTAGGTTCTATAGCTTCATGTGTCCTCTATCAGTAAAAAATAAATAACTATTTTAAAAAAAATATCATTTTCATAAAGAAAGAAAAAAGGTTCATGGTCCAGCATTGCGATTTCAGTTGCATTACAAGCAGTTGACTGAATGGAAGGAAACAAACTTATTCTCTAATGCAAGGCGTACATCCAGTAATCTTAAACAAAATAAATAGCTTCTCTATTTTCTAATTACAACAACTATCAGATTTTTGGAACGTTTTCTAGTATTTGTCTGTTTCCTGAGAACGCTCCACTATGCTCCCTTAACTTTTTCCTTTTCTTTTTTCACTGAAGTATCCCATGAGCCTGACTCTCCTAATTGCTTGTCCCATGTCCTCATACATTTAGGAGTTTGACTCCAAAATACATAGTAATGACTTTTGGCCACATATTTCCTTTCCCACATTATTACCTGTCAACAAMAAAACCATGAAACTTTAAAGAATGACAAAGTATAAGCAGCAGAGGTATCAAATAATATACGGTAAAAAACCTTGAAGGTTATGGACCCTTTTTAATTAACATTTTCTTGTCTGGTAAGGGCTCCAAATGGAGTAAAATGTTTGTCTTCATCAACTTCTAGGAAAGATGATGTCAGCTACAAGTGACGGACTCCTACAAGTGTGCTAAACCTATAGGAACTTAGACAACACGTTCACTAGTAAATAAGTGGCCTTGACGTATGTGATGGTTATGTGGAGAAGTGTTTATGAAGATAGGCTTGCAAAAGTAGCAACAAATTGTGGCATAGAATAATGATTCTTTATGGAATCAATTTTACATCTGGCATTAGACGTGGCATAGTGATGGCAGCTGCAACAACAACCACCACCATAGTTTCATCGAGTAAATAATCYTTACCAAACCAGACAAACAGTACRGATGATTCTTGGTTATCCACAACATTTGTTTCTGTAGGCATTTTAAATACTTGGTGGCCACATTCAAATTGTTTTAACTGAATATCCACAAGTGCCACTTGAGAAGGTAGTGTATATGTATAAAGATTAAGTATCCTCAAACAATTCGTGGCATATATCCAAAATTTGGGAAAAGCTCCAAGCATCGCAAGTCACAAATTCACATTTAGTAATAAGGAATCATGAAGGGCCATTGTGAAAATGATTCCAGAAAATTTACCAGTTTGATTGGTGTAAAGTCATTAAATGCCAACAACCATATCTATAGTGGCAACGTTATACACGTGAATAATTTCCCAATGGTCCAAAAATGCTAAATACACATACTTTCATGAGATTATGCGCCCACTTAGGACTACAAAAGGAAATTCTTCCAAACCTTTTCGGATCTTTAGCAACCATCTGCTTCAGAGTTCCATCGCGATGGCATAAGTCCACTGCAGCTCTAACATCCTTGTATATACGAGAATAGCTGGCATTAAGTAAGAAATTTATTTAGTGAGAGAAGGATGGGAATAAGAAACAAAGTAAAAATAACTTAGGATGCACATTTAGCAAGTAGGATATAAAGCAAGTAATAAGCATCTACGCAGAAATTTTTTGACAAACTTTCCCTTTTTGATTCTATGAGTCCTCTTTTTAATTAACTACATGATTAAACTTCCATCATGCTTGTTTAGAATTAAAAATTGAGAAAGTGAAACCGGAGAATAGGAAAGGTGCTCGCTCGCAGCAATGTTAGTTTACTYCCTRCTTAAATGTGGGAACTTTCTCTCGCTCCTCTATCTACATATGTAGCTTTTATATATTAATTTGCTTTTTGATCTCCCTTTCCGCTTTACATTTTCAGACTTCATGTATGCATTCCTTGGGATAAAAGGCTTTCGCTAGACAAGTTTGAACTGGCTACCATACTCCAACAGCAGAATTGTCATCATGAAGTATTTCAACATCTCTAGAAATAATGGCCAAAAACGTAATGTTGGCAAGACGCACCTTTTGATGATAATATCCCSAATGAAAATACTACATTACATATAATCCATCTTGACAGAGTTAATTACAGCAGTATAATTATGGCTAGCCCTATTGCGTGCCTTCCTTCATATCTTCTTTAATAATTCGAATAAAAGTCACAAAGTTCAATTGAACATGTAAGATGTACACAGAGAAAATCAAACAAATAATTCAAACGGAAGTAAAAATAATCCAATTCTACAGGCAAATAGCAGAATTCATTTATGTTCAATGCATGCCTTAGAGGACATTGACACACAAATGCATTTGTTAGACATATTTTAATACAAAATACACATTTTAGACATCCATTTTTCAAATGGTTAGATAACGTCCATAAAGAAATAAACATATTAGACACAAACTTACTGGCTAAATGTAAGAAAGTTCACTAATATGCCATCATAAAAAGTAATGTTTGACTTAGACAAATGATATTCGTGTTTGATAACTTCTTCATTTATCATGATACAGGAGTAAAATATCACATTGATGTGGAAATCATTAGTAATTCGTTTCTTGAGAGTAAATTATTTTCCAAATCTAAAATTGTTTATTTATTATTATATATTTTAAATTAAGGGAGCATTGATGACAGTGCTATTCTCCTCAATTTATTCGAAGCTATGTGGCTCTCTAATTTAAAAKCTACTATTTGGTAGCTGATGAATGCATCTTTTTAAGATACAAAAAGTTTGAACAGCTTGGTATATAGATATTTGAATTTTTATGATCTTTCATACCCTCGAGACTTACTTGAAATGACTATTTGGAGTAATTACATCKTATAACTTCTATGTTGTAAAGGAAGCAACTTGTGCATCAACAAATAGACACTCAAGACTTACAAAGCTTAAGTTAGCTTCAATGAGCATAAATTATAGGTAAGCTTAAACTGTTTGAATGAGTAACCAATTTCAAGGAAGAGTTCGTCAAGTGAATTTAAAAACAGAATGGATGGTCATAATTCTTGGAAAAAAGCAACTTGAACTCACGGTATAATATAATTATTCACAAGAAAATTCATTACTAACTAGAATAAATCCAGAGGTACAAAATCGGTTGAGTTCATGATATGGTGCTAGTCACATAATCTAAGCTCCAAAACTTAAATGAGATATCTGTCCAAAAAATAGAAAAAGAATTAATTAAAAACGGCTTCCTAGTACCCAAAGAATTGGTTGCAGGTTAGAATTCATCTCTCAGGTTGTGCCTGAGAGATCAAAATAAAGAGCCATTACATGTACTTGAAATGTTGTGGCCAATACATAACACAGTTGTAGTAATATAAATCCAACATACCCGGCTCACTGACACAGGTAGCTCAACCCTGGATTACTAAACTAATAATTGGGCTTACCAATAGAGCAACTGACAGCATGGGCAAGCAATTTCACTATTATAAAATTCAAGCTACGTATAGTTGGTCACAATGATAGTTGGACCCCACAATTGACCAATTAATAAACGGGCAACTGAAAGCACAAGGCATTTTAAACCCACAACACCAATACCACATATAAGGCCCAACCATGCATGTGAGCAAGAAAAATATATAATACCAAGGCAAGGAAGAAAATTAATATGAAAAAGAATAAGCATAGAATGCCATCCCAATGTACAGAAGTACCACTCAACTGAATCTGATAATTATGTATGGAAAAATTATAATAATAATCTGCTTATAAACTCATTCACAAGTAATACAAAATTTTAGCTCCTTGAAATTTACAACTCTAACCCAAACCAAGAATGGGAAAAATCTTATACATACAACATTATGAGATACTTCAAACACATTACAAGATAACTCACTAATTTCTGAACAGTGAAACCATCTAAAGTACAATAAGGTATTCAATACATGCAGACAAAACTCAATTTCTTTATACGTGCGAAAATGTCAGAACATAAAAATTCTCTTACTCTGTTCCTTCTGGAATTTTTCCAGGATTATTATCCTTGAAGTCTACGAGTTGAGCAAATAGGTATGCTTCCGCCAGTGAAAAAAGAGTATCAATCAAAGCATAGTCTGGTTCATCAAATGAATCCCGTATCAAAGTACTCCCATATGTAGCAACTTTATCRTCTTTTGACATCTCTTTAAATCCATGGTAAGCTACTTTTACATATTTATGCCGGTCCATCTGAAAAATGAACAATCAAGATGAAGAACAAAACTCAAATGAATTGTTAAAGAAAACAAGATGCTCTATAGAGCATAAAGATATAATTAACGAAGAGCTGGTCTTTTCAACAGTTAATCAACACAAACCTTCAGTATGTTGCCTCTTTTTTTGTCAAGAACTAAACCCCTGACCATGTACTTCCAGTCAAATGTCCACTCCAACAGCTAAAAGGAAACCAAACTAGTTAAGAGCCTGTTCAATTTGGCTTCAAATTTGAATAATTAAACCTGGAATAWGGCAGGAAAACCTTTTCGAAATATGTACACCGCAAAACTCTTCCCCATTATTTCTTTTTTTCCTTTTTTTTGGGTCAAGAAAAGGTAATAACAAGTCTATAGAGATGCCCCAAGCATATGGAGCACACAATTTCAAAACGCATACTGGCTTAAGAAAATGTACATGCTGTGTATCAGTATGTTTTTATACAAATTGACTTGATCGATTGTATTTGTGAATGGAAGTTTTCTCATAAATGTGCAAGTGTAAAATAAACACATGGATAGATTTTTTTACATAAGTACAGGAGCAAGCTCAAAGATGAACCTCAGAAGGGTAACCCAAATCATAGACTAGCTTTCTGACTGTTCCATCATAAGCAAGAGATTCGAAAGTGTCAGGTTTGTATTGTGCTAAAGTGTAATCCATATCAAACCCAACAGCAACAATGTTTTTCATGTTCAAAGATCTATTGCAGAAGATCTGTTTTCCTATATCAATTTCCCAGCCTCTTCTGGGAGATGACCAAATACAGGGAGCCTGGCCACCATCCTTGCTGTTAGTTTCCTCAAAGTGTGAAGGTTTTCCATCTGTACCAATTCCATCCATTGTATTGGTAGTCTTGACCCGATTATGTCCTGCTAGTTTTGAACCAAAAGAAATTAAAAAATCCATTAAAGATGATGTTACACTCAGTGCACACAAAAATGCTAACATACATGACTTTCCTTTAACTAGTCACTAATTCAAATAAATTGAGAGCAAGTTCAAACAAAAGGAACAGCAGTGACCAAAAATTTCTCATCCAAGTAGCAAGGCTAGACAAAAGAGAATTGGCGAACATTGGTTATGGTAATTAGCATATTTCATAACAGCTGAAGACCCATAACAGAACTATGGAATTTATGTTTTACTTCTACTACATGTTACGGGACATGTATCTTTWCCACATGCATTATATGTTTCCATAAAGATAAGAGAAGCAAATTTTAACTAGCAGATTGAAACAAGTACTGGTATCAATCGAAGTTTCAAAATGAAAAACTTATTTTGTGGAAATCAGGACTACAAATTTTCAATAGTCAAAGACAATCTTACAGATATGAGAATGAACATTACAGCCGAAACATAACTTGAACTGCTTTACTTTAATTAGGAAAAAAGGCATCAGAATAAGCACCAGTACCAGAGCTCATTGATAAACAACCAGAAAAAAATTGTGCCAGCGTGAGTTCAATTTGTAGCTTAAAATACCTAAAACTCGTGTGATCAGCTAGATGCAGTAAAGAATTGCCTGACACTCAATATCCTAATGCCCAATGACAAAATTCATGGAGTGGCATTGATACTTTTACCTAATATTCAGCAATCATGGAACATTATAACTTTAAATTTAAACTCAAAGACTGAGAACTAGAAGAAGAGAGAGAGAGAGTGGAATGTTTCCTACAGCCATAATCTTAGCAGCTTACCTTCATTTATCATTGTCTATGAACAATGTGGCTGAGTTATGTCCGACTTGTAAGTCTATACTCCGAGATATGCTCCAAGGAACACCTATATTTCACCAAATAAATTTCCACTCTTAACAATCAATTCCTCGCATTAACAAGTTTTTCACTCTTAAACAATCCACTAACTGAATATTAAACATTATAGCAATCCAGAATGCATCCCCTTAGTGGAAGTTATCAGCACCAATTAGCCCTAATTCTTATTTGATATGGATATAAACTAGGGAGTGCAGAGCCTATCAAGAAAGCTAGCAAGAACCCCTAACTTCCTTCTATAGAATCTGCAAATCAAAATGCTAATTCTGAATGCAATGAGTAACAAGGAAGATGGCTACTCGCATAATGGTATAGCAAGAGGCGATTTTCCCCAATACTATGGCCTTATGGGATGAGACAGTTCTATCCAAGAGACACATTAATTCCGTTTGCACTTTATCTGATTCACATGAACTACATGTTAGCTTCAAGACTACTTTCGGTAGAGCTCATTGTGATAAAAAAAACACATAAGCTTAAGCAAAATCAGGAAATTTTTTCAGAAAACTGAAATTTTGGTAAAAGAAAAAGTCCACCATAAAAGGGCCATGTCTGTTCACATCGAGTAAAATGACGAGTCAACCACTACATGCATGGTACACCATTTTAAGAGAAAAGAACTTCATTCACCGCTAATCAAAACAATCGAAATTTATATAAACAAAAAAAAAAAAAACTCCCAATTGCCGATTTGATTTAACCCCAGAAGTGGAAACACAAGTTCACATTTCACCGAGTAATATATTCGCCATGCACGGTGGAAAGAAAAAGGAAAATGCACAAACCTGTAGGGCGAAGAAAATTTTTTCTGTTTGGAGAAGAATTATGAGAGATTTTTGAAGTGACAGATCCTGAATGGAAATGGAGAATTCTAGAAAAAGAATACGAGGACAAAGAACACTCAGGAAGCGGTYTGAAAAGCGACAGGGAAAGAGAAACGGAAACGGGGCGCTTGGGAATTCGCATCTTCGGCTTAAATAGGCATTTTGATGATTCTGGAASCCGAAGGGATTGATYGATGGAATCGGATACCCCAACTAGAGTAGTAATTGCACTAGGACKGATACCCTCAAGCACAACCCCGGTATCGCCTCCTCCTCTACCTCTTGCTGAAACCCGGCGACTAAAACAACTTATCCTCGCTATTGTTGTTGTGGTTGTTGTACTATTAGTAACTGAATTTGCTGGTGGAGACATTAAAGTCAATAAAGCTGGTTTTTGATCTTACAATTGGATGTGTATGGTTGCATTGTTTTGGATTTTAGCTTCAGGTTTTGGAAGATGGAAATGGGATTAGATTTCCCATATTAAGACGGAATCGAATTCCCGTCCCAGATCAGCAAAACGTGACTGGGTAAAGGGATTAAAAAGAGCGGGTACCGCTGACACGTGTGGAGGTGGCTATGACTTTAGCCGGTGGAGGAGGAAGGGTAGTGCTACGGTGGCGTCTATTTTAACCGGCGGCAAGTAACTTTTGCTGCTACGGGACGGGAATCTGGCGGTTTCGTCTTGCTTTTACTGTGCCCCCAGTTGTAACAGAAAAACTGCCATGTCGGATGGAGGGAAGAGAGGAGAGAGAGAGAGAGAAAGAGAGAGAGAGAGAGAGAGTAATTTTAGCGGGATTGTGTGGGATCGGACGTGGGGATATTTTGCTACCTTAAAAATTCGGTTTTCCTTTTTCTTTTTCTCGTGGTTAAAATAATTTTAGATTTCACCTAAAAGACAAAATTGACTCTCTGAATAATCTTTGAGGTCATGGTTTTTTGTTCTATCATATATATATTACATATAGTTAGAGATAATACACCTATGATTTAATATAGGATATTTTTTAATAAAATTTAATATAGGATAATATGAGATGAATAATAGAAAGACATATATCAATACTTTTTTTAAAAAAATTATAAAAGGTTTTTTAAGAATTTAACTTTTCTAATGTAGGTAACACAATTTGAAAATTTCGAAAGGCCGTTCGATTGGATTTTGAAATCCTTCCCGTCATGCTTGGGCGAATAATATAATGCGAAAGGTAATTATAATTTACAAGTGAATTTTTTTTTTAATAAGTTAGATTAGATAAGAACCAATTCAATGGAAGGACTCTGAATTTTATAACAGAAAAGTATATTAGAAAAAATTCAACTCAAAAGTGCAAAAAGAGAAATAATAATGTGCATCTTACGTACTTGAAAAAATGCACAATAGAAAAACACATGGAAATACTAACTATTATAAATTGATAAAAAATTCAATAAGATCAAACTTAAAATTTTATAATTTATATAGAATTTCATAAGCGAGAAATCTTTTTTATAATATTTTGAATATTTTTGTTTTTTTCCCCCTCATGCATGGGAAGCTAGAGGGTACCTTAATTCTACCAATTATATTTAATTAGTTTTGGTTTCATTTTATTTCAAATTAAATATTAAATACGAGAAATTTCTTTCAAATTAAATGTATAGTTAGAAAAAATACATATTTATTTTCTTAAAACAAAATTAATTTTCTTGATATATTCAACAATAAATGGAAAATTATCAAAATATATGAATTTATATATTAATCGAGAATATGATTCTTTTTATTTTTATATTGAGTCCAATGTTAAAACACGGACAAAGCCTCAACGTTAAAGTAACTTTTCGCTTTGTATGCATGCTTTTCACTTTATTTKTTTATTATTTTAAAGTAACAAAATCGTGCAAAAAATGTTTTATTTTTTCTTTAAAAAAGTGGGGATAGCAAAATGCGGAATCACTTTTTCTTTTATATTTGATGTTTGTATGTTGGAAAACTTATTTAAAATATTATTATATTATTAAATTTGTGCATATGTTGCCCAGTCGGATTCCTGCACAAGTGACGCAGCAGTAGTATAAGTTTGTGCATTAGATGCAGTCCCTGAATTATGCTCTGCCGTTGGATAAAAATGCTCTGACATATCTAATTGCTGCAGTCCTACCACATTAAAAATCAAATATAAAACTAGTAAATTTTTGGCTCATTTTCTATAGAATTTTTCCGGAATAAATTAATATCAAAATTTAAACTTGACCTTTAAAATGTTATGTTTAGATACAATTTTAGTATAGTATGACTCTCTCCTTGATAAGATCTTTTTTGAAAAAAATATTCAAAAACTATACTTTTAATGAAATAAAAATGCTATATTGCGATCGAAATCTTATACATCTTTAAGATCTAACTTTTGAGTCGAAATGTTGAAAAAAAGTATCAAAACTAATACTCCTTCATTATCAAATTGTTTACATTCACGATTGTTTTTAAGAGCTTGAGATTTCAAAACTTATTCCTAATCTTGATAATATTTGGTTTATTATATTTTTCCAAAGGTGTTTTGAATATTAGAATTCTTTAACATTCATTTGATTTCAGCCGTATAACTCTTCATCATATGTAAATAAATTTTTAGAAAAAAATCCTTTTTTTTGAGAAATATTAAAAAAGAACCTTTAGTACTTTCACACCAATTAAAAGTTCACAACCAATTTCTTGTATGGAGGAAAGTAAATCAACCCAGAGTACATCCCTCGCTCAACATGTTTCAAATTTTTTTTACTATATTTTTCTATTACATTAATTACAGAGTCTGACATGTATATATATCTTGAACTCTTAAAATCAAGGAAAATAGAGTTTAGAGGTGTTTAAAATATATACATAATTAGTAGATAGAGGCGTGCTATGGGAGTATAATAGAAAAGTATATTAAAATATCCCAACCGCACCACCTCCTACCAAAACCTAAGAAAGGGAAACATCTAAGCATTGATATTTTAGGAGGTATTTGGATTAACTTTTGGGTAAAAGAATTTCTTAACTTCATATACAAGTAAAAAAAATTTAATTTTCCACCTCTTCAACCCCGGAAAATAACTTTTTCTTTTCTCCCCCAACCCAAAGTGTAATCCAAATATAGCCATAATGGTCCTAATTAAGACACTCAACAACTTAGAAGGATGATATTACGGAAAACTAACTATTAAATTTAGGAGGAAAAATGGAAATTTATAATTTGAAGGGATCTATTCTAGGATACATTCAAGTAATGTGCTTGATTGTGGCAAAGTCGTGGTTGAACTCGTAAAATTGCTCTTGATTAGGCGAGTGATTTTGAGTTCGACCCATATCTCGTTCTGTAATGTAAAAAGAGAAAAACATAACTATATTACATATAAAGTACATATTTATCTTTTATGTGTTACCGTATTTATATATTTCTTATTCTGTATTACTTATTTTAATAAAAGAGGAAGACTTGCCTCCATATTCCTCTTTATTTTTATTTATTGCTCGAGTATGTATTTTTTTTTTTTTTGGGAAGAACTTCATTATCTCAATATACGTTATCGCACAATAGTCAAAATATTTATTACAGGTCAAAGAAATGTATAAAAAGTAAAAGACTAGAAATTTTAATAAATGTTCATTACCGTTATTTCCAATACATGAAAGTGCAAGTCATATTACCGAATCATATTARATTGTATATTAACAATATATTGGATTACGATAATAATTTATTAAAGTAAATTTTCTAAAAAAAAGTAAATACTATCCAATATTATAATATCTGAAAATTCATTATTTCCTTTTTTTTTTTCTTTTTGCTCTTAAAATGCTCATGAATTTGGATTTTGGTAGGCTATATAAAGCACTTGTRTCTCCCCTTTCACCATCCTCATCAAACTATGTCAACCCATCAAGGCCAGGGAAGACCTGAAAAGAGTGTCTATAGGGACCTCCTTTGTCATCCAATAGCCAAGAAAACAAGGACAGAATCGTCAAGAAATGCTGCAAAACAACATACAACTTCTTCCTGTGCAAGAGAATTAGCAGCACCACTTAGTCATAACTCTGATGAGCCTTCAGGATTTAGTAAAAAAGATGAGGGAGATAAAAGGGAGACCATACCTAATTGTTCGTCATCCACAAATCCGACTGAAGTTGAGACTTCAAATTGTCTTTGTTCCCAGCCGCTATCCGAACTTGAGATTCCAGATCCTATTCCTAGTTTTGATGACATTTTGTTCGATGAGAAACTTTTCTTTAGTTTATTCAAAGACGTGCCGGATATTGGAGAATTCTGTGAATGTTCAAAATAGTGAAATATATGTCACCTACCATTTCCCTTCATTTCCTTCCAATTTGTACATCTCATACAATTCTGTGTAAATCTCTGAAATAGATCGTTTGTAGTGATTGTAATCATCGGAATTTATCATCTCTTTTTCATAATTATTTTACCGAAAATGCTATACGAATCAATGTTGAGTTGGGTCAATATTGTAGTTCTAGCATGGGTCCCCCTACTACATTGCATAAGCCAAGGTGGGACCACAAGAGASGAGCAAGGATGCTAGTTCTTTTTTTCTTTGAGTTTTTCGATCTCGACAAATTGCGATTAAATACATAATAAATATGAAATTCTTAATTAAAACGATAAAAATGTCTTTCTTATATTACTTAAGACATTGAGCCGCCTAGCACTTCTTTTCTTTTATTGATTATAGTAACTATATTAGATATTGATTGATGATACAATTTAATATTTAAAATTATTTTAAACTTGATGAGAGTTTATTATATTAAGATGATTGAATAATATAATTTAGAATCTCTCAATCTTTTAATGTATGTTGAACCTTATGTAAATTTTAAGTGATAAGGATCACTTCTTAATACTTATTATTGAATAAGTTGAGATGTATCTATTAATCGCTCCTTAATGCTCAGGAATATGACTATACATATACAAAATAATGTGAATTTTATAAATTAAATAAAAATAATACACAATGCAAATATTTGTATAAAAGGACAAAATTGTAAAGATGACTGTATTGAGAATTATAAATTGTCAAAGTTTACTTTGCAATGCATATCCTAAATAGAGTCTTAAGTTCATTGATCACTATTATTTCCTCTATTCTTTTATAAGTGTCTCAATCGAAAAAAAAAAAAAAAAAAATTCGGAGAAGGTTAAATTGACTAATATACCTCTCGTTATATTTTCAAACTTCCAATAGATATGTGAAAAACCTTTTTAGATTAGGAAAAAATAAGATGAAGATTCATTTCAATTGTGAGAAAATAAAAAATAATAATTAATATTACTAGATTAGGAAAAAAAATAACATGAAGGATTAAATTGTAATTTTATTTTTGTTTGTATTAAGATGTGTAAAGGGAGATTTATTTAAGAACAATTAAATCGGATGTTTTGATCAGAATAGAGGGAGTAGATTCTATGAGTGCTCCATATTCCGACAAATGAAAACAAGAAATTTACTTTGAAAATTTTGAAGAAAGTGAATCCAGAAACCTTTAATCAGTTCAATATGGGAACTCAACTATATTATCTAAAGAGAAACTGATGAATTACAGCATGAAACCAAGGCAATTGTGAGCATTCCATTCTATCCTTTTAGAACAACATTTACACAAAAACAAGAATTACTACAATGGTGGGTTTTCAATCAGTCTTCTCCAAATCTAGAGAAGCTGCAAAAGCATCTGCCAGATTTACGCTTAAGTTGCCTCTSATCATGGTTCTGCCACCAAATCCTCCATTTCCCTTCCTCATCATTGTCGCAAATTCTCCATAATCTATGCGCCCATCCTATCAGTAGAATCGCAAAGGACCATAACGTATTCATTACATCTTGTAGAAATAACATCAACAGGCTGTTTATGGACAGGCCAAAACACTTCAAGACAGGGAAAGTCTACAAAGTTGTCAAGAAAATGTAGGCCAGCTAGTAATTCCTGTAATGGCAGACTTTTATGCAGTAGATGTGGTCTATCACTATCTAGAGTCTGAGGATTCAACAGCCAACTTTACTCAGCGACTCCGATTTGCATTGTTACTAGATGCAAAAAACTTAAAACCTCTTGCAAGTTAATTAAAAGCATTGCGTTGTAAATTGGATTTTTTATCCTTGCAGTGTGATGGAAGACTTCTTAAAGAGGCTGGAAGTTGATTCTTACTTGGACAGAATTTTATGTTTTAGGGTAACATCAGTTAAGAAATTTAGCCAAATGGAAATATGAAAAATGATGCTATCCTATGATTATAAACTAGCCAAATACTATGATCTATATGAGAAGATACTTACATTGTCTTGATCAATTTCTTTGATCATATCCTCCAGTTGAGTATCACTCAATCCAAAATCCTTGCAGGCCTGTTGAAGTTCATCAATGGTAATGTAACCACTACCATCTTTGTCAAAAAATGTGAAAGCAGCAAGCAAATTCTCCTCTCTCTCCATCTTGTTCAAGTGTAATGTTGCAGCAAGAAATTCTCCATAGTCAATCGTGCCACTATTGTCTATATCAGCCTGTAGTAACTCTAGGTATTAACTGAATGCTCTTACAACAGTCATATAAGTACCACGGTGAACTATTTAGAAAGACATCAAAATATGGTTAGTACCGCATTCATAAGAGCTTTAATTTCTGATTCCATGAGTTCTGAGCCTACTCTTTTCAGACCACGTTTCAGCTCCTCAAAAGTTATGGTCCCGCTGTTGTCTGTGTCAATCATTTTGAACAATTGCCCCAAACCACCAATTTCTTCTTCAGATAGTCTCTCTGCTATGACCTGAAAATAATTATTTCAGCAGATTAAGTCAATGCGGTAACTATAGATGTGCAGCAAAATGTTAACTAGAATACTTAGTACTAGATAGGGAGAAATGAAGAGTTCAGTTACAAGAAGCATAACTGCATTTATTTGTGTCTAATAGCAGATAAATTGATACTGAAATTCTCACACTACACGAGTATAATACAATCCAGAAAGCTTACACGCAAAGCCATCTTCTTAAGTTTGTTCATWGCAGAAAATTGCTTTAGACGTGATAGAACTGCAGAACCCAAGGGTTTATCTGGGGCAACCTTGTCATTGACAATCCAAGGGTGACCTATCTCAAAAGAGAACTCTTAAGGATATTATCTATGTAACAAATACTGGAAAAGACCAAGGTGCAATAAACTATTGACTCACATAGCACTTCATGAGCTGTTATTCGTTCTCTTGGATCCCTGCAAAGCATTTRCTTTATCAAATCTTTTGCACTGTCCGATATRTGAGGCCACGGATCAGATTCAAAATCTATTTTTCCTTTCAATATTTGCTTGAAGATTCCAGAGTCTGTTTCTGCAAAATGAGAATCCAAACCACAAAATAAATAAAGGAAATCTCCATGCTATAACCTTTAGTCATATATTAGCTTATTGCAGGGAGTTGCAGATCTCAAGTCATCAAGAAAATTACCTGCCCAAAAAGGTGGAACACCACATAGTAGGATGTATAGAATAACACCAGCACTCCAGACATCAGTTTCAGGTCCATAATATTTATGCAACACTTCTGGTGCAACGTAATAGGGACTTCCAACGACATCAGAAAGATATTGCCCTAGAGGTGAAAATCAAGGTAGCTATTAGCTCTGCCCCATTTCTTTACTAATTGAAGCACCTGACAGGTATCAGGCTGAAAATTGCAAGTACTAAACTAAGAAGATGTGAAACTAGATGTAGAAATGATACCATCCCACACCATGCAGRTACAGCAACTTRTGTATAAAGCAGTCACCAAACAAGAGATCATCTGACAGCATTCCAAAATTTTCTTATTTAATTTTTAATTAGTTTTCTGAAAAGCAATTTTTAGATCAATTACCATAGGGTTCATTTCCAAATTATTTCCTAAGAATTCTGTTAACATACCTTTGCTGTCATGGTAAAAACATGTATTTCAGAGTGCAAGATCAAAATTCAGTTAGCATTGCTCAACAATCAAACTTCCTGTTTTGCTTCATGGATCGAATTTGTCTTTCTTTTACATTCTACATATCAATCTCAACCTTTCCACTTGTCTTCAGCTGTTCATTTCTAGATTCCGTTTGCAATCACAGTTCACTTCCAATTGCAGAAGAATATTTAGGTATTTTAAAGAAAGTATAATTCTGACAAGCTGGTTATGTAAATTTAGAATACAAGAAATTAGAACCAACAATTACAACCAGGAAAGAAACTGCAGGTTTCTAAAAAATGGAATATCAAACACTATGTCAAAGCCGCAGAAGATCAAGAAAAATATTCATCAGAAATTGAAATATGCAAACATATGACACAAAGTTTGTTTAATCAAGAACTATTAACAAATCCTAGACTCACAAAAAGAAAAAACATTAATATCCTAACCCAGAAAAATATATTTGACTATGATCACCAATGAAATCAACAGCCTAAATAAGAATATAATATGCATAAATTATTCTAGAACCCCAATCAGGGCCAAAGGAAGGAAATATTAGAACCACAAACTTCAAGAACATAAACAGCCTAATTTCACATTTTTGGAACAAGAAATTTTAAGTTGATCAGGGACTAACCAGGTTTGTAAAAGACAGATAAGCCGAAATCTGTGGCCTTAAGCTTGGCATCCTCATGGTCGCTATCAAACAAGAAATTCTCAGGTTTGAGATCTCTATGCATGACCCCAAGAGAATGACATGCCTCTACAACACTGATGATTGTCTTCATCAATTGAGCCGCTTTTCGCTCACTATAATGACCCTTTTGGACAATCCTATCAAAGAGCTCGCCACCGCGGCAAAGCTCCATAACAATATGAACAAACACATTGTCCTCATAGGTCCCTTTGATTCTAACAACATTTGGATGCTCGGACAAATGGTGCATAATCTGAATTTCCCTCCAAACATCATCATAATCCTCCTTACACAAGAGCTTTCGTTTCGGGATTGATTTACAGGCATATTCAATCCCTGTAGCTTTCTCTGTGCATTGATAGGTGGTACCAAATTGGCCTTGGCCTAATTTCTTGCCAAGATTATAATGATCTCTGAGTCTTGGAGTTTGATAAGGAAGAACAGCTGTTGAAGGTTTCGAAGGTGATGGTTTCTTCATGGATGATGATCTGAGGTGGGATCTTCCTTAATTTCTTCTTGAATTCCTTAATCTCTCTCTCCCTATCTCTCAAGAACTGCAATTTTCTTGATCTTGAATTTGAGAGAGACTGAGAAAATGTTTGATTCCTCTCTCCTCCTCTCAAAATTTGTTGATCAGAGTTTAGGAATGGTAGGTGTTTTGATCATATTATTTGGCGGGGAATCCGGGTGTGCATTCTACTTAGAAGTCCATTATAGTTGGCAGAAAATGGTAGCCATGTCTATAGAGAAGATAAACTATAGCAGCTCATGAGTTCATCGTGGGGAAGATTTTGATGAGGTAATTATTGACCACAACTACTTTTCTATTTTCATACTTTCTTTTTCTAATGGTAATAAATTTTATATTTGATAGCCATAATTTATTCGTTATCACAATTTTTACTGCTTGAGCCATTATAAAGTTCTCAAACATTACAAATTTTAATATTAAACGACATATATGTTTTATATCACGTCATTTCATATTTATTTAATATTTTATATCACTGTCATTTCATACCTATTGAATGAATACAATGGTTCATAATTCAATAATGGAGTTTGAATCCTAAAACCATAGGGAAATACTTGCCTTTGATCATAAAAAAAATACTTGAGTTGATATTTTTTCATAGTTCTCCAAGTGGATTAAGAATAGCTGTAGCACTCTTTATTGACCACGTCACAGTAGCAAGGGATTGGCTGCCCAGAGGGCCGAATAGAAATTAGAAAAACAGGCAATTAATAGCTGGAGCACTCTTTATTGACCAAGTCACAGTAGGAACGGATTGGCCGCCCAGAGGGCTGTAATAGCCAATCAAATCTTGGTGACATATCATGCTTGTTTGGAAAACTAATCCAAGGTCTTTTCTTCACAGTTACAATGCATACAGGGAGAAAAAATAATAATAATAATTTTAAGCAAGAGAAATACTAAGGCCCCAACCAGATGAATCCAGAGTAGATCCCATCACTAAAAAATAAACTTAATAACATAGAGAAAATAAGCAATTAGATGAACATAACTTATTCGTTTCAAATATCATGTCTTTATCATTAATTGTTCTCCAAATGATAGGATTTGTATCCTTAAACAAGATAACATTGTAAAAGCTTTACTCTGTCTATGGAGAGGTCGCTTTTCTGTGTTTTCATCACTTCCAGAATTGCAAATACAAATGGTCTATACCACAGAGACGATCATTGTGTTTATGTGAACATCAGAAGATTAACTATTGCCATAAGAAAGTCTGTAGATCATTATCTCTATTGAAGGTTCAGGCCAAGAACCTCAACAGCAGAGGACCAGAAACCAAAATTCACATATGCATACATAATAAAGGCTACTAAGATCTCTTGAAATATGGAAAATGTCCTTGCCCTTTATTTTGTACTAATTCAATATACAGAATCAATACATATACAATAAAAGTCTTCATTCTGCATCTACACATCATGGATATGGAACTGGCATCTCACATGCAACGGATGCAACGTGCTGGAACGAGAACATGGAACTGGCATATGATAGGTCTTTCATTGTTCATATTCCCGGATCTGAATTAGGCGGGGCACTTAGCTGAGGAACAACTTCTATCACACCAGGTCGTTCTGCCAAAATTTTTGACAGTTCAGATACACAGGCAAATAGACATCTTTTATGTAATACAGGAAGAGAAAAAGCCAGCACATGAAAAGCAGCAACTGGTTCTTTTGTTCTCCAAATAGGACAAGGAAATTTGCGTTTGTGCATTACATGAGCAACAAAGGTTATATTAATTGATCTTTAAGGTTATATTAATTGATCTTTTCTACTCAATCAGATCTATATTTCTCAAGAACAATAAGGAATGTCATCATGCAGCAAAAGTAATGGCATCCAAATGCATTCTACTCTAGCTTCCATTCTTTTAGATAGGCAGAAGTCGTTATTATTCACCATTTCTGAAGCAATTGAAAGAAGCAAACTCCAAACCTTTATAATGCACTCCGCCAACTAGGTCTCTTTTAGCAAGAACTTGAAGCAGTTTGAGTACAAATTCCATTTTTTCCTTATTTAATTGCTTTTTCTCCTGGATAGATGGTAAAGCATTCAGATATTACATCAGATTCAGCCATGATTTTTCATGCTTCCTAAGCAATTCCACAGCTTCAAAAGTGAGAAAATAAAGACAGACTAGCTATCTGCATATAATGTCACGACCCCAGCTACTATGCTAGAAATCTTTGGAAGTTTCACCGTTGGTTTTTCAAAGGGAAGAAGACAAACCATTTGAGGATTTTTTTTTCCAAACACAGTCCTTTAAAATACACGTCACCAACCCAATCTCTTTCTGCAAGAACTTGAAACAGCATAAGCTACAACTAGAGTTTCCGTTTCTTTTTTCACTTCTTTTTTCCGTAAATGGTTTTGGCATTCTGATATTACATCAGATTCTAGCTCATGTTTCATGCTCTTAAAGGAAATTCCATAACTTGAACAACGAGAAAAACAACGACAGACTAACTATCTGCATATAATATCACTGCACCAGCTGTTAAGCTACAAATTTTTGGAACTTGCTGAAGCTTTGGTTTTCCAAAAGGAAGAATAATTTCCAGAAAGAGCAAGGTTGAGAACGCATGAAAATCAAGCTTTTATCCTCCCAAAATAAACAGGGGAGGAAAAGTGGACCACCGTAATAGGCAGTGGATTCTCGATATCTAATCAACGCTTTCTTTCATAATTTCATATATCATGAATGACCTCCATTAAGTTCTGGTCTATACTTAGCTCGTAACATTCTTATACCAATTCTGCTTGTTCAGACTCACGCCAACAGAAAGAATTACAGGAGTCTTGTTAGACGTAAAAAATCTGCATATCCATCCATAAATAAACAGAAATACCTGCTAATGCTCCAAATACGCCTTTCTCCTAGCAAATGTATCCACCGGTTTTTCTTTCTTCTTTTAAAATAAAACATATAAGCAAATTATACTCAATCACAGCAATCACTGTGGTCGTAATAAAGTAACCAATCATGCAATCATTTCCATAAGTAATAGCAAAAASTTCAAAGAAAATGTAACCAGAAATATGGTGAAAAAGAAAAGCCCCTTACTTGGAAGCTCCTCAACCTGCTCAGGAGTTAGCTTAGCTGAGAACCCATTTATAACATGCTTGTAATGGGTTAGCAAGGATTCCTTTGCAGCCTCCTCACTGCAATTTCCCCAATCATCATATCCAATCAAAACCCATGTCACAGAAATTAAAAATAATCAAACAAAAGTGCACCGAATATTGAAAAACATACCTGCCCATTACGGCAGCAAGGGTCTTGATATTGTATTCTTCAGGAACTTGACCTTCAGGCTTCTCAGTATAGACTATGTGGACTTTGGGCTCGGTGTAGACTATGTTTAACTTAACTTTGCCCTCAGATGATGATGGAGTTTGTGAATCAGCCATTGAAATGGAGCAAAATGACAGCAACAACAAATGCTAAACAGAAGTTGATAAAAGATTCAACTTCACGCGATCAATTCTGGGCTTCGAAAATGAAACGACGTGAAGATCCTGAAGCTGGCATCACGAATTTATAGGGGTTCTTGCTTCCCTGTTAAGGATCAAAAGATCAYAACCCAGTAGAGGAAGATTCATCTTTCTGCTTAAGGGTGAAGCTTTGAATTTCATAGCACACGTTTTCAACATTAAATGGATTCCGAGAATAAAATAATTTAAAATTTTGTTTTGATTTCGATCTACCGTATGTTAAATAAAATTAAAATATAGCGATTCCGATTAACGAAAATGTCAATTTAATTTTAAATTTTTAAGAAATATAATTTATTTGTATTATGGAACTTCTGGATTGCTCCACATCAATGCCTTCCCTTATACACTAGCATCTTATATTAATATTTAATATCGTGGTGATTAACATAATAAAAAATAATAAGTTGTAAAATTCGGAAAAAGAAAAAATCTTCTTACCTTCTCCATTCGAATTGTTAATATATACATTTGAATTAATAATTATTCATTGTTTTTGAGTAAATTAATTATTCTTATTCTAGTCCCTATAATATATATAGTTTTTTTGAAAATGTTCCCTATAATTTGTTAATTATCGATGTTTGCATTATTTTATGTGTAGCAGAAGTGAAAGTAATGGTTTAATAGCCAAACTGGAACAACCCTGCACTTGGGGCTCACAGACTTGAGCAACATAATTGTAGCTGCAATCAAGCTTCGGTGACACAGGACAATAACCCATATTCAGATTCATGAGAAACTTAATTCAGCTTTTACCTTCAGGGACACCAGCGGAACAATCTCATCACTTAAAGCAAGAAAGATGACCATAAGGAAGAGTAACGAATCCCATTGCGCAAACAAGGGCTACGGAACCCAGAAAATTGATGCAAATATGGTTTTTACATAAGGGAGGATCAGTTCAGACTTATTACATGTAAACAAGCAGATATTTGATGGCACTTTATTACTCCAAATACATAGCACTAGTTAAGTACATGCAGTGTATACACGAGCAACCCATCATTTCAACAAGATAGGTACAGTACAGGTTCGGAGTTAGTTTCTATACATTCATCCTTGCAGCTCCTGAATGAAGCTGGAGAGTTTTGCTGGGGACAACTTGTAGCACACCAGGTTGTTCTGCCAAAAAAATTATCATCAGTCTCTTGAATAGATAAAGAAAATGTCACACATCATACATAGGAGGAAACTCCCATATTATTCAGGAATCGCATATATGTTGAGAATGATTTTTAGCAATGAGATGATGAAACAAATGGAATAAACTTGAATTCACCGCCAGTCAGCTACATCTCATACTATGTTTTCTCAATTCTGCATTTCACCACGGAAGTATAACAAAAATTGATGACAAAACATACGCTCTCTACATATGAGAGCTAACCAAGCTTGTAACCTGAACTCCGTCCGGGGTGGGGGCATGAATGGTACGGAAGGAATAAATTTAAAGTAGCTTGGACCACATAGAAGAGTAAGACCAAGAATGTTTTTTTTCTAAAGAGAGAAAAAGTGGAGGGATGATGGAGAAGAAGCATGATCTTAAAAGTAAATTGATAATTCTTTATAAGTCCAAGAATGATAGCACTCTAGACGCACTACTCCATGGATCCTTCATTTATCATGCCTGGATACCAAATCGGATAAAATGTTCCAACATCTTCTGACTGAAAAAGCATGCAATTAATTGAGCATAATACAAATTTACAGACTTTCACCATAGATATCAAAGTTCCATTGTGCTAAGAAACTATGTAATTGACATCACATGTCAATGATATGAATTATTTTGCTCTCCCTTGTCATGATTCTTCTTATACCAAAGAAGGAAAAAAGAAAGCAACAGATAGCAAGCAATCTAAGTTAAGAGATGGTTAATGAAAACACAAAAATACATGTGGTTTGACATATGTTACAAAGGAATATGCATTGGCTCATTTGATGTTGCTATTTACACCAAGAGCGGTAATCTGAGGAACAAGAAATAAATTCAAGAAGCAGAGGTACCTCTAAAAAATGACATTCACATATACTATACTCTTAGTTATTCTTTTATACAGGAAGATGTCATTTTCGATTTTAAGTTATAAGTTCAATTATGCGATAATGTATGAGGATTATAAGTCCAGGCAAATGTTGAGTTCCATTGGTCAAGGCCCAACCATACAAAAATAAATAAACTGTTTCCTATCATTCCCTCACCCCTGTGCACGTAAAGAAGTAGGCCAGGGAAATTAAGCATAGAATTTCAGATGAATAATGTAGGTTTATGTTCAGACCGTTATTCATGTGACACAATTCCCTCATATATTAACCATATTTATAGAACAATTTGACAATAAAAAGATAGCATACCTACAGAACCCGTATGAATTAGTTGGCTTGCCAACTAGAAAAAGTACGATGTAGTAAAAATCTCATTCAGAAAGACGCAGGACTACAGGTATCACAGTAATCCAGTTGACCCTTCCAATAGAAACCAAAACATATAATTCAACAAAGAGCATATAATTAACATAAAATCCAGACACAACAGTTCTTAATTCTTTTGAATTGTTAAATTGCAGATTCAACATAATACTGCAAATTCTGCTTGCGGAAGCCTCCACAGTAGGAAGAATAACATACTGCCCGTCTTAAAAAAAAAAACAAACACAATCATCTTTACCAGCAAACTCACAATTGGATCATCATTTCCAGGCTGGAACAGGAACATCATATCAACAAGGAAATCATCCAGAAAATTGGATAAACTATCACAAGAGCTTTCTTACTTAACTCAAAAAAATAATAAATACATCAAAAATCACAAAAGCCAAAGATTATTCCTAAGAACCTCTTTTCTCCTTAAACACCTATTTTCATACATGCAAATTAAGCTGAATCATAACAACCATTTCAGATGTCCAATTAAACGGTTACCTAATCCTTTTCAGGCAATTCTGGAAACATAGAAATAGAACAAAAAGTAAGAAAAAGAAAACCAAAAAACAAAAAAGGACCACCCTTACTTTGCATCTCAGCAACCTGCTCAGAAGTAAGCTTAGCCGAAAAACCACTTGCAGCATGCTTGTAGCTATACAACAACGCCTCCTTTGCAGCCTCCTCGCTACAATTGCAACAATCACATACAATCAACCCATATAACAAAATAAAAAAGTCTGAAATTAAACAAATTAAACCAGTAAATTTCCAAGAATTATAAACAAATTTAAAAAAAAAAAAAAAGAACCTGCCCAGAACAGAGGAAAGGGTCTTGATATGGTAGGCTTCTGGCTCTTGGTCTTGGGGTTTCTCAGTGTAAACTATGTGAACTTTCGCCTCGGATGATGATGATTCTGAAGGGGTTTTGGAATCAGCCATTGAAATTGAGGAAGTTGAGAGTAAAATCAGCGCTAATGGTAGAATTGATAAGAAAAAAGCTCGATTTTTCAGCATCGCTCTTTATAATGGAAGATATAAATGAGGAGTTCAAGGACAAGAAGAGATAACCGCGTTAATAGCAATGCTTTCAGAATGGGTTAAATTTGAGAACCAGGTTTTGGATTTTCATAGCTGACCCATTAAAAAGAAAATTAGTATTTGAGGAAAATCAAAGAAATATAAAAAATTAAATTATAGTATTTCTAAAGGGATACGCTTAGGATTTGGAGTATATTTTCTCAAAGTATGACCCGGTATCAAGGCTACCCCCTTCGAAACAATTTCACTCCTATATCTTCCTTCAATCAAAATCTATATTTTAAATTATTCATTGATAAAAATAATACGAATAATTCATGATAAAATTAAATATATTTATTTTATAGTTTTTAATTACATTTATAATATATTTTAAGAATGACGTTAAAAATTTAATTTTAATGAGATAAAAATAAATAATAAAAAATATCATGAGATAAAATTATATTTTTTTAAAAACTTTATATATAAATTTAAAAAATACTAATCGTATGAAATATCTTAAAAAATATTGAGGTGATTATCGCTTTTGACACCCCTCCATCAGTCTATTAACTAAAAATTTTGAGTTCCTGGAAAAATAAAATGCAAATTCCTGAAGAGAAGCGCTATGCGGCCCAATGTTGGGCTCAACWGGGTGGATTTCATTGGGCCTCACTTAGTTCCACTGATAAAATAAAAMAAAAATGATATTAGCGCCCCAAGTAGCTGTAGGAAGCATTTTACCCTTTCAATTGTGGATCTCACATTCATATTATCTTTTAGTGACCAGACTCACAATGCCGAGCCAATTAACTGCATAACATTTTCGATCTAAATGAATATTCCAAAACTCTCGGAACCAAAATAATCTCCCAATGTTAATTGAATCTATCTCATTCTCATATCATAAACTTGAGAGACCTTCTTAATTAACATTGAAATGTTCAGCCTATGGAACTACATCAAGCGTATCTATCAGTATACTACAAGCCAATTCGAAAAGCATATTTTGAAGTCCTTCCTATATGAGTTACTCCAGCTCCTTCAATGATTGAAACTCGAAAACTCTTGTCTTCTTTGTCTAGTATCCACCTTCAACTAAACCCCAGGTATTGGTGGACCGATGCGATAGGCTTTGCTCTCTATGACAGTTGTTACACCTGCTTGTTCTGTAAAAGTCAATTTCTTTTGTCAATCATCAATTTTGCAGATTAGCCTCTCAAGAGCCAAGAAGATGCATCATATATGAAGCCTCAGATAGAAAGAGAGGAGAAAAAGGATTTACTTGGGAGCAGGTCTGCCTGATCTGGACTCAATGCAGCTGAAAAGCCCGAACCAATACTTGTATAGATATAACCTAATGACTCCTTTGCTGCCTGTTGGCTTCAATCCAACAAGAACAAACAAAATAGAGTTACATACACAAATCAAATTAACAGTTCTGCAAATCAGTAAATACTTATCCACTGGATCTTATATAGAAAAGCCTATTGTTTTTCACACTTGTTCAGCATTATACTTCGTCTATGCTCTTCAAAGGAACATAGGGCCTAACGATTCCATCACCATTACCTTAAATTGATTCTATGACGCTTTCAAACCCATCAAGATGATTTAGTACAAAATAAGAAGCTATATATATTTCAAAAGACGAGCAAGTGCAAATAACTCCATCATTTACAAAGTGAAAGAAACGAAATTAAAGTTACAAATACAGATATTTACCTGCCTAAAACGGTCGTTAAAGTTTTAATAGCAAAATCTTTGATGTCTTGGCCTTGGGGGGTCTCAACAAAGATTATGTAACTCTTTCTCTTGGAAATTGGTTGCGAMGTTAAATCTGCCATCGTTGAAACTGAGGACAAGAACAAAGTGAGAAACAAGAATAATGCCATTGTTGAAGAAGACAAACTCTGCCCTTTTTGCATCTGCATTTTTTTTCTTTTTTTCTAACTGTTGGAAATGGAAAAGGGGAAAATAAAAAGAAGGGTCTGATTTTTATAGCTTTTCAGTTTCGTGAAGGCAAAGATATACTTTTCTTGAAWTAGAGTATCAATGGGACGATTAAGACTTTAATGCCACATCTGATAAAGGAATTTATTTGCTTGTTCATGGCGTTTCTGTTATCTGACTTAAAAGAATAAGCACCTCTTTTGCCTTTAAGAAGAGCAGATTTCTGGCTGTCTTCTTTAATTGTGTCTTGTCAGCATAATTGTCCAACATTCTTGGAAACAACACAACCCTACAAATTCTTCTAGTTTAAGATGTCGTGAATTTATCTCAGCCCCCTGTTCAACAATATATTCTCTCAATAGAATTCATTATCTATTACCTTTGCCAATAAACTCGGGTTATGGGTTATCTGAACCTTCATTAGATATCCTTTTCAATTGTTTTGGTATCAGGACGCAGACTTAGTCCATAACGTCCTGGATTCAACTCCATTACCACATATTACAGTAAGTTGAATTTTAATCTATAGTCATTATTTCGAAAACAATAACGAATTTGGATAGATTGACGTAATCAGACCGCAGATCAGTAGAACTTACGAAGATATGAATTGATATAATTGGTGAACACATTAGTATCCAACTAGTCAAATCTAATTGTTGTTCTTTAAAAGATTGTCTTCTACATTCTTATCCATAATTCATAATCCGTAAACAGTGGAAGGAGCAGTATAACTTACAGAATTTTGCGATTACAATATTCAATAAAAATTTAGCTTGGTGCATGCAGACGGCAGTGAGAAACACTCTGTTTAGGAAGTCCATAAGCAGTGCATAGTATGCAACTGACTGAAGTCGGTGGACTTCAGCGACATCTTGTAAAGCTCCCTCAACTTTGCAACATCTCCCAATTTGTTCATTGAGTTTTGCTGAGAATTGACAGCAGATTTCTGTGTGTTGGTCGACAATGTCAATGATAACATTTTCTTCAACAGCGTCTGCAGTTCACTCCAAAACTTAGCACAAATCTCAGGGTTGTCATTGTAAAGGGATTTGTTTTCAGATAAATGGCGGCCATCCAGTAGGCGAGCTAAAGCAGATTCCAGCAGCTGTTAAATCGGCAAATAATTAGTCATTTCATAGCCTAAAATACCAGATAAAATATAAAGCATCAGCGAATACAAAATACTGCTTTCAAGATGACATGCCTGCATTCTAAGAAATGCGTAATATTAGACAGAAGTCCAATGGAAAGTCAACAAGATTCTGATATCTAAGATTTATCCGTTGTTTCCAGTTCTCTTCTAGTTCAGAATTCTCCATATTAGAATTATTTTCTGCAATGCTAACTTATTTCTGACMAACACAATTGTAGATTCTACTTAAGAAGTACTTAACTTTCCCTTCATTAAGACACCTTGAATCTTAGAAATGTTTCTACTAGAAACAAATAGTGTATACCATAGGATTGTGCACATTCGTTAAAGAAAAAATTTACTCTTTAGCGTTCTCCTCATAGGAACATGATTGCACAATTTTACACCTTAAATTTCATTGCTTTATGATGCCAACTGACATTATTAATTTATATAACTATAACTTTATAGTTCATAGTTATATAAAATTGATACATGGAAACCCTCCTTTGAATGGACATATAAAAAATTACCCACATCCCAACAACGCAATGTTTACATCTGACTAACATGAATAATAATAACTAAGCAAATAAAGGATCACCGAGAAATGGCCAAACAACAAAGACAGCAAGGCAGCTTCATTAAGAGAAAATATTATGAAAGAAATGGGTTATTTTTTCCTGGTAAGCACTGTTCTTATCATTCTACCACCAAGGTGATGCAAATTTAATCCACCTGATGCCTTTGGTAAAGAGAGAATGAATGTTTTTATTTAACTTCCTGGTAGTATAAAAGCCTTACAGCAATTAATATCCAAATACTCAATGAAGGATCATGTTTCAACAGAGAAGACTACATAAAACATAACTAAACTAGACACAGTAATCAATCTATTATGTCTGTGCTCTCAAATGGATCAAGATCGAGTGCATTGTATTTTAGATTCTGATCGTGATATCATCAAATAATTCATTCAAGATCAGGAACAAAAGAGGGAATACTAGAGTGCATACCAAGGTTGAGTGAAGAGAACTTGAAAGACATAATGAGAGAGCAGCTCTCTCTATCAAAATAGTAAGGAACATCATAGGATGTGTGCCTGGCCCATAAAAGTCCACAGACTTCTGCCAGTTCCTATCAGCCAAAGAAGCATACTGCTTTACCCTTTGGTTTTCACCTCTGGACATATTATTTTTCGTCAGATCAGACTCCAAAAACTTCAAGCAACAATCCCTTTGGTAACAAGCCAGCTGGAAATATGCATAAGCAGCCTCCTGTTTACGTAATTCACCCAATGACTCATATAAAGACAAAGCTTCTCTAATGGCCTCATTTGCTGAAATCTCATGCTTTCTAGGTTCTCTTTTAGATCCGGGAACTATGGGGCTGGTATAATCTTCCAAGGCCCTATTCTCGTAGACCTCTGCTACAGTATCTTCCCTTGCTAAAAGCATGCCAAGCCTCAGATATGTATGAGCGAATTGCGTACATACTTCATGCCTCAAGCTCTTTAAGACAGAATCTGCATCTTCAGAAATCGCATTTAGTTCCATTTTTGCTGCTCCATAATACCTCAGTGATTCACTGTATTCCAGTTTAGCATTCTCAACTGCGTGCTTGTATGCATTATGAAAGACTGCATGTTTCTTGAAAGTTTCAAGCTTTGCTACCATCTCTTCTGCGGATGCCCGTCTGCCATGCCCCAAATTACAGTTTATCAGCACGATGTTAGTATAGTCAGATACTGCTTTGAATGTTTTTATTGCATCTGCAAAAGCAAGTTCAGCTTCTTCCATATCTCTTCTTTCCAGCCGGCTCCGACCTAGTTCATTGCAAGCCCATCCTTTCTTTCTAGTTACTGACTGAAATTCTCCTGAACTACTAGGACTGCAACCCAGTGCTTTTATAGCTTCTCCATAGCAGTTTATGGCAACAATCAGATTGTAATCGCCATCACCAATTATTGGGTTCCTAACATACTTAAATATACCACCATTTGTTACCTGAGTTTTCTCTTTGAGATTAGTTTCAAAATGAGTATCTAATCCTCCTCTATCATTCATTTTCATGTTAACGTTAGGTGCTCTCTCAGCTTCACTAACTGCAGATTGTATCTTCTCAGCAGCATCTGTCTTTATACTAGACATTTCTCTCAACATATCACTTTTTCTGTGCTTCGAATCTCTGCTTTCAGAAGAAAGTCTATTTTGCTCCCTTTGATGAACTCGATCATCTTCATTACTTCCAAGATGTGAATAAGAGGTTCCCTTGGCAGATGATTTTTTACTCTGCTTCCTGCTATAAATTAATGGATGGACATCTACTGAACTACTACTGGCACTGTTGCTGCTACTGGCCCTGTCACTCTGGCAGCTACAGTTTATTAAGGAACATGAACTGCAGTTCTTGTTAGATTGTCCCAACTTCTTTCTAAGCCTTTCAACCTCCTTACAAACTTCAGATGACATTTTTACCTCTTTGGTGAAGGATTTTTTCCCTGATTCAGTTGAGTTCTCTTTACCCTTTATCAAGTGGAACTCAACATATACATCTCCAACTAATGTCCAAGCCTTGGCCCAAAATAGAAAGTTTGACGATAATTGCTGAATGGTCAAACAATTGTCACCTAAGGATCCAGTCTTGTCACATCTGCCAATGATTTCCACCTGGCTCGGCGAAGAGCATGCCATTGAAGAAATAAATCTCTTGTCTTCATGATGTTGTGGCATTGAACCGTAAACTAAACATGCCAATTCCACAACCTTCAGAGCTTGAAATAGCTGGCCATCATCCTTATAGGCTTGCCCAAGTGCTAAATAAGATTCTCCAAGCAATAGAACAAGCTTCCATGATTTATCATCCAATTTTGATGTAGGAAGCCACTCACGAATGTCACAAACTTCAATACAGTCAGCATCCCCACAAGCACATATGGAGAAATCCATCGGGGAATGGAGCTCATCCTGGATTCTGCTCGTATGAGGCACATCTGATTCAGTGCTTTGTAGTTGTCGCTTCCATCTTAAAGACTTAATAGCTTGAGAAACYTGATGTATTGCAGTCAGCTTTGAGGAGATTGGATCTGATATATTCTGCCCCACATGACCTGAAGATTTTGATGACTCACAAATTGAAAAGCTGTGATTACTAGAATTCGGTACATCTACAGCATCTACCTCAGGTGGCTCACATGATACTGTAACTGTTCTAGAAGAAGACAAGGAACTATCTGATGTCCTTTTAACAGAATTTTCAATTGGTTCATTATCTTTCCTTGGTCCAAATTCAGGCGCATCAGAGTAAACTACATCACAGGAAGTTGGCTCAGAATTACCAGCAGGGACTTCACATGAATCTTCTTCAGCATCAGTGACAATAACTTCAGWCTCCATAGGAAGCACTTCAGATGTCAAATCCACTTCCTCGTCATAAGTTAATAAGAGCCTTGCAAATTGTTCATGAGCAAATGCGCGTACAACCTATTGTAGAGTTTCATATCTGTGAACTTCTTCTACTTTTAAAAGATAATAATCGAAAAGAACAGAGAAAATAAATAAATAGTCACAAATGTGACAATTCTTGGTCCAAAAGATAGCGTACCAGATGATCCGGCTCATCAAGGAGATCAAGACATTGTCCGAAAAACCTTATACACCTGGCCTTCTTATCAGGAGTCTGCAGCAAACTATCTGATTAGCAACAATAGATAAGAAGAAAACAATATAAAATGAATATAATTACCATACAGTACCATTGAGAGTGAAAGCCTGTGAGCGATCCGGTACAACAAGGTCCCCAGAGAAAGTAAGGCATCACTTCTGCCTCTGTGAATAAGGGATGGCAGACCACTTTGGGTATCATCACAATCATCAGTAGGATGGTTTTTAGGCATAACTGATAAATCAAAAAGCTGGATGACATCTTCTCCAGGACTTTTGTGTAGCTGCATATGTGTAAGCCAGAAATATAAGAAAAAAGACAATCAAACTCAAAAGACCCACAAATAAGGCGATTRACAAACAAAAATTGCAACAGTACCCAATAAGCACCAGGATCTTGTTTGCAGTTCTCCTGGAGGAACCTTAARACCATAAGGCCATTTTGTTGGACAACATGGGGATGAAAAGCAGGCATGCCATCATCGGAAACGCCCTTTAGTAAAAATATGTCCTCTGTTTTTAAAAGCTCGTAACCCTGAACAACGCCATCTTGATGATAACAGATGGCCAGTTCAGGCACATTAGCCATAACATTATCAAGCCATGCTTCCAGCCAAGTTAATGGAGTGACCTATCACGGTTGGTAGTAAAAGGTCAAAACCCTGAAATTATGACCAGAAAAGAAGTCAGAGAAGCGTTACCTATGTACCTGCCGAGAAACATCCCATAGATGCAGGCTCACTGCAACATATTTCTCATTACTGAATATGAGTAAGTCATTTCCTAGAAGCATACGGAAGTTGTGAAACTGCCAAAACAAAACTCTTAAGAACCCATCATTATTTACTCTACTGAATTTATCAGACTCCTGCACTGAGCATCTTGGCTTCTCTTTGACTTGTGACACTTTTTTAACTGCATTATGGCCCTTACTTTTCTTACTCTTCTTCTTTCCCCAGAAGAAATCGTCCTGTTTGGTCTGTGAATACTCCCTATGATGATTTAAACCTTTATGCTGAGCAATGTGATTGCACTTTCCTGAGGATGCATGTCCTTGCATAGAATGCCTAGAAGCTTCAAGTGTCTGCTCTCTGGACTCAAATCGGCCAGGAAGAACAGATGAGCTTGATGTGTCCTTTGATGTGGTGTGATGATTTGGTGGACAATCACAAGCCTCCATTCTAACTGAATGCATGGCAAAGTTCAGAAATAGAGATTTATCTGCACATTTGGCTTGATTGTTACGTCTTCTAACCAGCTTTTCACCCTCTTCAACATCGGGCCTGTTTTTATAATGCTCAAGAATTATTGAACAATTGATAAGCAGCTAAAACTGATCATATTAAAGAATTACAAAAGGAGATACCCAGTATTGAGAACTAGAGTTTGCCCAACACGATGAACAGCAATAGACAATCGGGCTCTGGAGTACGGCATCTTGAACATTTGCTTCAATATATCAGTAGGGGCAATGACATCTATTTCATCCCCGTACTCCACTAAACCAGAAACCGCAAGTGCCTCTCCTTTCCTAGTAAGATTTGATGTAATAGTTCCATTTTCCCATGGTAAATCTACTAAAAGGCAAATACTTGTAAGCTTCAGAAGAGGAGCCAAAAGAAGTGGATATTTACAAGAAAATGCACCTTCATCCAAACAATACACAAGTTTACAAGTGACCAGTAAATAGAGAAAGGAAATACCGAAGATAGGAGCTCACTTTTTATACCCTGAAAGCAAGCATACTGCTGAAAATTCTCCCTTCTAGATGCAACACATTGAACACAGATATATGGTTTCTCGCCCATTACAAAACTCAAAGAGATATTCAAAGAAAAACTTAACGGAAAACAACAAACAGTGGTTGTGGTACTCCATGCCAAAATAAATGTTCACATATGATTAGGCATAAATATTAAAGAGAGTGTTGACCATGTAATAGTTTCCCGTCTTATCTTATGTGCTATAGAGTCCAGGTGCTTTTATTTTCAAGTTAGTAGCAATAAAGCGAAAATTTAGATTGTAAACTATGTTTACAGAAGGTGCACATCATTGTGGAACGTTCTAGAAGAAATAAGAACGTTCATTTCGAAACCAAAAGAGTATTTAATATGATTGCAGAGTTATCACCTTTACAGATTTCTAGCAAGCCTTGAGAAAAGGAAAAGCAAAATAAAAATCATTGGCATGTTAGGAAATGAAAACCACACACATGGGAGAGCACTGAGTTAGCAAATGCAAGAATCCTAGCTTAAAGTACTAATTAATCCCTCTGCCTAATACTGTCCAACCAAAACCCACAATAAACAAGCTAAAAAAGGCACGAGTGAGGTATGGAACTAGAATGGCCAAACATATACTGATAAAGCAAGTTGTGGATCAATAAGAGAAGGTGTAAAATGACTAGAATTCAAGCTGCCGCAAAAATTACTTAATCAATTCAACTTTGGAAGACAAATATTTAAATAAAGTACAATTAATGTAGTTGACTAGACAAAATAGGAACATCCAAGAAGCCTGGAAATAAGGAGGCCAGAACATCAAATGAGTATAACATCTAGTAATCATGTAAAAGATACTGATTTACTCTACTTCCCGATAAGTCATGGAAAATAAATAAACAACGAAGCAGTTTGGAAAACTAAATATTGAGTACCTGMACTTGTCTTAGCATGTGCAGATGTTAATGGAAGCACCTTGTCAGGGATACTTGATAGAAGAGGTAACATGTTAAGATCAGTCTCTGTTGGAATCATTCGATACCTCGGAGCTTCAACCCTAAACATCCGAAAATAAATATTATCACAACAAAAAAATTAAGTACCATAATGAGTATAAACACAACTAAGACAGTCCAAATTCATAGAATTCTAGATATTCCAACCTAAAGCAAAGTTCTAGACAGATATGGAACAAACATGGAAAGCAATGGCTTCTGCAAAAATAGAAAGACATTGAACACTACGTCTAGTAACAAAAGTGCATGCATAAAACCATGCAGGGCACTAAAACAAAGAACTATACTGAAAGCAACACAAATAAGTACGCCAAACCCCWAAGAATAATAAAATCCATGTTATTATAGATCATCGATGGTCTATAGACAAACACCAGACCGCAATTTCAAAAATCCCACAAGCAGCCACAGCAACATAGTTACATAACTAATCATTTCACATAAACAATAAAGAATGGAAAATAAATAAATTAATTCAGGAAAAACGTAGATAAATTTAGAGGTCCAGAAATTGGAAGTGGAGGATGTACGTTTGTGCAGAAGGAATAAGAGCTGAATCGAAGCCATGGAAGGCTTTATCGGTGGGAACAGGAATAGAACCGCAGAGGAAACCAACCGGCTTTGGCCTGACAATTTCTAGTTTCCCGACACATTGGAGCTCCTTTGATCGAGGCGCTTCTGGTTTGTCCATTGAAACTCCACTTTCCAGTTCCTGAAGAGTACTCTTAGGGGTTAGGGTTCTATAACTTTAGATGCTTTTACTCTTTCTTATTCTTTTGTTCAGAAATTTCCCCGTAGAATTGTTTACAGTCGTTGCGATGGAGAAAACAACTCGCTGGGACAGAAGAGGTTTTCCGTTTATGTAATTGGTCTAATCTGACTGTCATGGCAGGTTTTTCTTACTTTTTGTCATTTTCTGGAAATTTCTGAAAGAAGAAAAAAGGTTTTTCATTGCAATAGAGCCCTTTAAATACAGGATTATCTAAAGCTGCCCCTTTAAAAATTGAATTTCAGTATTTAGCCCCTAAACTTTTCAAGTTTATCCTTAAATCATTTCATTCAACATGCACTTCCATTAAAAAAATCACTTTTTAAAAATCTTCTGGCAAAATTCTCGACCGAATGCTTTATTGTTGATAGAAAATTTACGTTTTATCTTCAAGGGAAAGCTAAAGTTGAGAAATCGAAAAAATACGCATCAAGGGAGATGATTGAGTGATATGTTGCTCCATCATTTTACATTTAACTTATAGCAAAATGTCCTTATCAGAAAATCCTATCAAATTGGGACAAACTGCAAAAAATTTGATTATCTAGATAAATACAATAACATTATGAATTCCAKTGCGGGATCTAGTAACAAAACAACAATGGTACACAAAAGATTCCAGCTAAAAAACCAAGAAAGAACTTGAAAACAAAAATGGACAGCTTTTCAGCTTCTTTTGTTGTTCACTATGTTTCTTAGAAGTATCCTCCCTGTAAAACTCACTATACTGCATCATGCTTCTGGTTCTTTACACAAAAAAGGGTTCCATATCGACACACCATCAGGAAGCAGATTGAGAATTGCACGTCCTCTTAAATCGTTGGTTCCATAAACAAAAAGGTTCCCTCAAATTGGAGTCTGGAAACCATAGAATATGAGGATGACTTTGACTTTTTCTCCAGTACCTGTATGTTCTCGGCTCTGATATCGGCCCCGAATCCTGTGAGGAACAGGCTTCTGATGCCACTTCGTATCACTGACTAAACTCAAGGACAAAAATGGGTTTCAAGAATGGCAGGAGTCCATTAATCAATATACTCATAACTGTGAATCACTTAGAAACGTAACCATGCATCTGGCATCCTGGAATAAATTGGCTACTCTTTGCCATACTCCAGATTGGATTTCTAGAAGCTTATTTGCCTTCTCTTGCAGCTTTGACTGACACCAAATTGTTTCACCATGAATCTGGCCAGGATCAGAATAAAAGAGTCATATTAGAAACCAAGAAATACTTCATCTAGTAAAAGATGTTGGAGATTTTTCAAACAAACATTCATACACAAAAGGATCCTCCAATGCCTATAATGCCTTTTAAAAGCAAAACATTGGAGAATATGTGCTACCTTCAAGAACAATCTCATAATACCTTGTATAAATTCAAAATTGTTTCTGCATGAAGTCTCGTATACAAAATAATCCAATAGTAACTGTATATAGTATAGTTCTGGCCTTTTCTCTTGTTCCTGCTCACCCACGTTATCAATCACCTGAAGTATTCTAAGCTCCATATCCAGTGCTGAAGGAGATAAGCTTTTGATATAATCAGTGAATGCTGTAACTGCAAAAAGCATGACAAAAGGTAAACAGCAGACAATGGATTATAGGTCTATTCTCAATAGCTTTAATACATTTCAATCTATCAAAAACAGAATTAATTACTGGAAAAACTACTTGAAAAGGATAATTTCATCTTAAAGCTTCAATAATCAACAGATGTTTAACAAAGCAAACCCAGTGGTACTTTACTTCATCGTTCAAATAAGATACTAGATTTCAAAAGGAGATACAATCAGCTTACTAAAGCCAATCAGAATAGGCCCTGTGAATTATTTGAATGAAGTTATAAAATACCAATGGACGTGCTTTATTAAACATCTGTTGCTTATTGAAGCTCTTAAGATGAAAATAACCTTCTCAAATGACGCAACTACCAATTCATGAGGATCACATAAAACATATGAAGAGTCAATAGACCCACAATTTTTAGTTTCCTCTGAAGATTGGAGGAATTGCAAGAACCCAGATGCTGGCGGATCTGATGGTCTAAGTTTAACTGTTTCACCAGCCTGTCTATCTCTCTCCACATCAGACGATTCAACCTGATTAAATAATATTTCACCAGAGAGATGGAATAGAAGGCAGGAAAAAAGGAGCCTTTTCAGGTTTCTTTGGAGGCTCAATTGGTCTATTCCGGGCCTTTATAATGTCCAAATTGATCAAGCTTTGACACTGGCTCTTAGGCAATAGTGAAAGTGTAACTAAATCAGGAATTTGCTTTTCTAAATTGGGTATGCAAGAAGTGGCAACAAACTGAGGAGGGTTTGAAGTGGCCTTCTCATAATCATTCTCTTGAATGACTTCTGCTGAAGCAACAGATGGCAACTTAATACTCAAAACTTCATTTCCACTACCATATGACTTAATATCAGTAGATCCAGCAAATATTGTCTGATTGACCCAAAGATAGACACCATTTTGATCAACATAAGCTGTTGCTAGGACATCCATATTGGGAGACAAAGACAAGGCAGTTACAGAAGCATCAACCTGTATGGCATCTATCTGTCTAGCAAGGATTACATCCCAAATTCTAAGGGTCCCATCCATGCTGGATGTCAGAAGCCATTTCCCATCCTCGCTGAAGCACACATCTGTTATCCGATCAGTGTGGCCTTCAAATTTACGAACCATCCTCAGTGCAATCACATCAAACAAACGAATGGCTAAGTCATCCGCTATAGTAGCAAGGAGACCATTTGATCGGTGGTAAACAATCTTGACCAGTGAACAACCTATTTCCCATCTCGACTTTAGTTCCCGTCCCTTGAAATCCCAAACTTTTACATCCCCATGATATCCTGCACTTACCATGATAGTATTTGTTGAATCACATGCAAGGCCAACAATTTCTCCATCATGAGCACAGTCTTTTCCTTCTGACATGTCTATATAACTGCCTCGGCTAATTCCTGACTGAAGATTAAATCGCTCAATCCAACCACCTGCTGTACCTAGAACTGCTAAATTGCCACATGCACTGATAGCACAGGCTTTAACTGGCGTCTGATTTTCTGGACATGAAGTAAGAATATGTTCACCGAGAACAAAATTTTGAAGCCTTCACACATATGCTTGAGAGGTATCCATATGACATGTAACCACATTGCACCAACCACGTTCCCTAATTTCAGCTACATCAAATGCAGTAACTGGCTTCAACTTTATTTCTTCTTTCATCTTGAGTTTTTTTGCTCTTTTAGATACATGACGCTGAGAAAGCTCTCTACTTTGCTGATCCTGGACAACAGAAAAAGGTCGAAATGCACGATCTTGGCTGGCAGATAAAATGTGTCTCCCATTAGCATAGAACTTCATATGTAGAGGAGGAGCACTATGCCCACTTCTAAACCTCAATAAACGAGGATCGCCATCACTTGTATCAAAAATCCACATCTTAACTGAGTTGTCTGCAGATGAACTCATCAGCACAGGCTCATTAGCAAAGAAATGAAGTGAAACTATAGAGCTATCATGGACATCCCTAATAACAGACTGAAGTCTTCTCTTCTCAAGGTTCCATATGCTTATGACACCAGAACTACCTCCAGAAGCTAAAAGGGGCTGCCCATCACTGCTGAAGGATAAGGCGGTGACAGCACCTCGAGTGGAATGACTAAAGGATACTACTTCTTCATCATAACGTATGTTATGGACATGAATCTTTCCATCACCACAACCAATTGCAATAACATCTAGAGCAGGTGATGAAACACAACAACATATCGATGACTTCCACCCATTGAACTGATAAAGCTTTTTCTTTGTGCTAACATTCCAAAGTTGAAGAGCACCCTCCTGACTCCCAAGAATAACCTATTAACGAGCTCCTTATTAGAAGAAAATTTACAAGAAAAATAATACAGATGAAGTGGCACACGGATATCCTTGTTGAAGTCCTTAACCATTTTCCAAAAGCAAAGACGAAGACAATACCTTGTTTAAGTAAGTATCTGGGTGCATTATGCAGCTAGGACTGAATTTCTCGTCCAGTTCAATGTGCCCAACCGGAGAAGTGTTCTGCTCTACTTCCTTGAATGCCCATATGAAGATATTGCCTTCAACATCAACGCTTAAGATGTTATCGCAAAAAAAAGCAGGTGGTTGACCTTGGCGCTATGTCTGCTCCAAGTTGCCACCTAATCATTATAAAGATGATACTTTAGATATATCTTTAGACAAATTGATAGTATTAGAAAATTCCATATATATTAATCCTGTAATTTTAACTATTACATAAAATAAGTTTATTTCATTTACTGATCAATCATGGTGCTGATATATTAAGTCAAGAGTTATTTAACCAATGACCAAGTCCAGATGAGTGTAGGGAGTCTCATCTGAATTCTTGAAGTGGAACAAATGACAATGAATTGAAAGAACAATAGTTCTTAAGTAGGTAAATGTCATTGCTTTCTTCCAAGCCTAGAAATTTTAGAGGAAGTTAAAACTCAGAAAATGATGTCAAAATCACACAGACAAGGAACACCCTAGTCAAATTAACTGCCAAGTTACTTTTTCAACAAGACCAAGAGCCTCTTATAGTAAGTAAGAGAATTCATTAGTGAAGCACCAAAACGATGTGGACCCTGCCCATTTTCAGATAATTATCACAACAATCCATCGTAAGATACATAAGCTTCTTAGTACAAACCTGATGCACACGCTTGAAAACCACAATTTTATTCCCATATGCAGCAAATGTGTATTCACGATATGAAGCAAGAGCTCGTATCTTCTTTGGAAGTTGAGGACCTTTCAATGAGTTTGAATAATAATTAGAGGCAATTAGATAAAGCAAACAGATGAACTCACAATGCCCCACCAGCTAATCTTTTGACATCTGAATTGATCAATCTAGGTCACCAGCCAACAAACTTTCAGATACAAGTGTAGCAAAGAATTTTACAATGGCTTGTTTAACTAATTCATATTTGCAGCATAAGATAGAAAATTAGAAGCACACCAGTGGTCACAAGTAGACTTAACATCAAAAGATAATTACCGATATTAAAATAAAATTACCTTAATACGCCAAAAAAATATAATGCAACACCAAATTTTGCACCTTGACTTCTGAGAAATATTCTACAGCCTGAGAACTTCTACTTTTCTTTTCTTCCATAGTATACAAGTTAAGTGCTAAGGTTGCTATTCTTCCCAAAGTTTGTAGGAATAGCTTCTAATAAGACCTAAAGTCTCCAGCCTTTTGCGATAAGAGTTTCTTTGATTCAAGAACTCCAAATAAGTATGTCACTCTATCAAGATTTCTTTGCAAATACTGCAAAATCAGAATATTTACAGTTCTTCATTGTTTTATAGGAAGCTATTTCTTATTAGCACAGATTGACGTTCTCCAGAACACATTTCTAGCCAACAAATATTGCCAAATAAATCGCAACATGACAACAGGATGAATCTCCCCAAATTTTTACAAATATTAACAAATTTTATTCAAATGTTTATTCAATACGAAATCTTGTATATCTACACAACGCTTCCGATGAGCTTCCGCTCCCCAACCTCACCCCAAAGTGCTCACAAATGAAATATTACATTAAGCAAAATTTAAGGAAAAGACAGTAAACTTATCGAAAAAGAGTACAGAGGTTAGACTTACCAACAATCATCAAATTAAGTTTAGCACACTGCCAAAAAAGTACAATAAGCATAACGAGTAAAAGAGTGCACATAAATGATCCAAAAAACGAAATACTATCTTCTATAAAGTTAAAAATAGAAAAGGCATTTCGTTCTAAATTTGCCAGGCCTTGCCGACGCTGACGGCGACGAATGTCTCAGTGCCAAGTCTTTGAACGGAGAACGGTACGCTGCTTGTGATGTATCCTATCGCTCTAAACGGCTCAAATATTCCCATCCTCCCTTACCCACACTGACAAGAAGAGGAAGATAGCAGAGCTGATTAATGGTGAGCCCAAGCTGTGGTGTTTGAGTTAAAAAGAAGCAGCTTCTGCTTTCTGGGGGATTTGCCAGAGTTGAGAAGCCAGGGAAGGGTTTAAGCATGGAAGTAAGTTTTTTTTCGCGTGAGTGACACGTGCTCTCGTCCTTTTGCCTTAATGCGTTGAATTGTTGAAAGAATTAGCATAAATACGTCCCTTTTTTCAGGTAAATCCAATTCTGGTCCCTAAACTAATAATATAGATTTCTGATGAATTTTTAGAGTATTAATTTCATTAAATTTGTAAATATAAAATAATTTTTATTTTAAAAGAACAAAGAGTTGAAAGTCTTTTTCAACAATAATATACGCTCTTTATTTTAAAATAAGTATATATTTAAACAGAATTCGGCATATCAAGCAAATACTAATTTTTTATAATAACAGCCTTAATATTATTTAATATATTTTTTTATTTTTTTAAAATTTAAATAAATTATGAAATAGAATAATTAAAGAAGGATAAATAAAAAATATTTAARATGTTCTTAATTCCTTTAAAATAAATTAATTTAAAAAGTGAAATGTCATATAAAGAGTTATTTTAAGATTAAGTATAATTGAAAGATAGACATATACTAAAATTAATTATTTTACACCCTGCTAGTTTGGGTCTTCTTCCTCAAGAAGGAGAGTGACGTGTTTTCTATATTCAAGCAATGYAAAACTACGATTGAGAAGCAGATCAGGAAGCAAATAAAATGTCTTCACACAGATAATGGTTTGGAGTTCTGTTCTGGTGAGGTTGATGCTTTATGCGAAATGAAATGAATTGTTAGGTACTTCATAATTCCACATACTCCACAGAAAAATGGTGTTGCAAAGAGAATGAACAGAGCTTTGATGGAGAAGGTACGTAGCATGCTCTCAAATTCTTGTTTCAATAATAAATACTATTAAAATCACAAATTAAATACATATGAAAAGAATTGATAGAGAAGATTATGTGGTGGCATTTTCAGCTGGATTATGACAAGGGCCCTTCTGAAGAAATCTCTGATGGATTTAATAAAATTCACAGACACGGGCTTCCCCTACTTCCATTTATTATGGCCCAACAATATTTTCTTCTGGCCCGATATTTTGACTGGTAAAGTAACAACTCCTTCACTTGGCCTCCTCTTGCTTTACCCTGTTTGGATTAGTAATTCATCAGAGATTATTATTTTTTTTTATTAAACCATTCAATATTCTCATCTGAAATCCTTACTTGCAAAAATGCTTAATTGCTATCTCTATTAAGCTAAAACCATAAACATGAATCAAACACTTAAAATTTTTCTCTAACAGCTACTTCAACTACGAAAGATTTTTCAGTACATACTATGCGCACAATAATCGTGATCATGCTAAATTAACTTTACAAGAATGAATACTAATTAATTTTATCATATAAAAAAATTAATTAATTTAAAAAATCGTTAATCAAGTGTCTCAAACTACTAAATTAACTGATGAGAACTCTGTAAAGTCATTACTCAACTCATAATTAATCAGAAGAAATTTAAATTTAAATAAATATTTAATGTCATGAGTTTCTGTCAATCAATCAAACTCGGCTCTTCGTTCTCTATTACAATTATTTACACTTCGTTTCGAGTCTTCTGTTCTTTCTCTGATGCCGCAATTACAGTCAAGGAGACATCCATTCGACCCTGCATATGCCAAAACACATCTCCAGGAGCTACAAATCATCTTGCCAAAGCAGCTCAACCCAAAACTCTACTCTAACTTTGTTAAAATCGCCATACCAGAACTTGATCCATTTCAAGGTCGCAGGCACCTAAGTGCAAGATAGGCTATCAGTCTGTATCCAAGGAGCATTAACAACATGATCGCAGCACTAAAAACTGGATGCATTTGCCCATAGATATCTTCATCGATGAATTTGCAGCTGGCTGGATCCTTTACATGGCCTGTGCATCCCATTAAAGATGAAATTTCTTTGCCTTCTCCATACTGAATATTGATTAGTAGTCTGTAAGAGTAAAATGTGGAAGATATGTACTTTATCCAGCCCAAGCAAGATGGTACTTTGTGCACGTAAAATCCTCCGGTCAGGACAAATGCTAGCATTGTGACAGTAACTACAGTTGAAGCCTGCTTAGCATCCATTATGAGTGCTCCGAGAGCAAGGCCGAGGCCTTGAGATACGAGCACATAGCCAAGAACCACCATTAGTGTCAAAACAAATGCCCCAAGTTCTGGTCTCAGACCAGCCATCCAGTAGGTTATGGTGAGGAATATGGTGGGGAGAATGAGCTCCATAGGCACGTCTCCGATGATTCGTGCCATGAAATAGGATGAAAGCGTGTACATCCCCGACGCCCTTTCTTTCACAAAGATGGCTCTTTCTTGAGGGAATGCGAATGTGGCACTGAAGGATGGAAGGACTCCCCAAAAGATGGAAATGAAGAAGAGAAGGCCTAATCGGTCCTGAATGTTCCGAAATTCAGAGTGCCACCACATAGTACCAGCTAGCAATGAGGCTGCAATTACTTGGGAGACTCTCAATGTGTCGAAGCATTCATGTCTTCTCACCTTGAGGCCTCGCTCGAGTAAAATGCTGAATTGATTCAACCAAGAGAAAACACCACTCATGCATCTGTTCCTGCGTTCTTTGGAAATATGAATCCCAATCATCATCTCTCGAGGACCTGTTATCATAGAGTCCATACATGCAGCTCTCACCTTTGAAGCAAGCAATCGATTGTAAGATGATACAAGATTTTGCTTCAAATTAGGCTTCTCTTTCTCATTACTACCTAGTTGACAAACACCTGCATCATTTCATGTAAACAAACAATTGATTAGCATCATACAATGCTGTTCTGAACGAGTTTTAAGACTCCACAGGTACAACAGCAAAAGGGATTCCACAGATTGTCATTAGGCAAAGATGGTCAGACACCATTTTATTTCCAAGGATAAACTTTGTAATTGATAATTCAAGGCAGCAAAGTTTGCAATTGCTAATTCATGGCAGCGAAGTTTGCAAGTACAGAGCTTCAATATGGTCAAGGTTCTGGCAACTCAAAAAAAGCTCGAAAGTTTGAGAATTAGACATGAAATAGTACTATTCAATGTTGATGAAAACATTACTAAAATTGCTTACGGAATATTCTTAATTACATGGAGAACCTAGGAATGTTCATGCCAAAAGAGGTCTGGAATCTAAAGCTAGGCGACACAAGGAATTGAATCTTGCTAAAGGTGAGACTTAGAAAGATTATGGAATAAAGTATTAACGAAATATGCCAAAGTATGTAGGAAGAATATACATCAAAGCTAAAGGCAATAGAATAAGATAGGCCATCACTAGAATTGCACTACTTTGGAAGTAAATGCATCAATATTCCTACAAAAATAGAACTATAATATTCTAATCAAGACCGTCTATATGCATGCATCTCATAATTGATCATAAGGAACCAGCAAATATTCTAGAGTATAGAACAGGTGTATAATAATGATAGGAACCATAAGATTAGCTTTTAAACAAGGTCAAATATATATACCAGAATTCAATTGTAAACACACTGTTATCATCACTGAATCGGAATCAAATGAAAAGGGTTTGTGAAGCTCTACCAAGAAATCATCAAACCAAGATAGAGCTCGTGAAACGTTGCAAAGAAAATTCCTTCTCATCCCTTGTTTTAGCAGAAGGTTCATAACTCTATATGGACAATGTTGAACCTATATATCCTAAGCATATTAATTCGCAACTCTGTAGTCTAGCAAAGAAACTTAAACATTCATAGTCCCATGTGATTTTGTGTAATGGATGCAAAGAGAAGTTTCTCATGATCATCCACACTTGCTGAGGGTAAACTACTGAGGAACAAAGACAACAGAGTTATTGTGTGATTTAGAAAGCATATTTCCCGTAGTTCTTGATGGATCTATAAGTTAGTACTAGAACAAGCTGCAAAATGAAGGTGAGACCTATGTTGGTGGTAAGGTGGGAAACCACTAGAAAGATAATGCTGCTGACCATCTCTCCACTTCCTTTGATGACAATATTCAAACCCCAACTATTAATTGGTGGGGTGAATGTGTATTGGCTTTTAGAGCACCCTAACACGTGGATTGTTGGAACGCAAAGAAGAAGGGAAAGGGAAAGAAAAGAAAGAAAAGAAAACAGAACAGAATACTTTGAAGTACAAAGAGGATCAATTCTTCTCTTTGAGACACAAGTCAAACTATGACAATCTAATTTTGCTTGCCATTTGCTCATGAATTGGTCATCGGTCACTTCCTAATTGTTAAGTGTATTGCTTTTTGAGAATTGTGTTCAAGAACATTACAAACTCTGCTACAGCCGGCGGACAGAAGGTCAGATCAAATTCTTGAAAATTTCCCACTTAAAAGAAATCATTGCTCATTGGAAAGATAGGTTTTGAAGAAAAAGTTACGTAAAAACAGTGACTCTGAAAGATAGTAAAATATTAACAAGTCCCAAGATACATATAAGAGTTAAAAAACATTTCAACGACCCAATTAAAGATATTCAAAGCACTTTCCCACGAGCCCATGTGAAAAAAGTATAACATATATTTTAAACCACTTAGAATCTATTGTCGAATGATTAATCATCCAGCATTAAAGAAACCAAGAAAAATAAAAGGCATGCAAACATTAACCTAATAGCCACAATATATATGTCCCAAGTTCCAACCAATGAAAACATGGAGAAACATCTACCTCCCACTCGCCTCCCCKCCTCCCCCTCCCCCTCTTCTCCCAGGACCCTAATAGAGGTATAGACATGGTTGAAGATATTAATTTTGGGCTGGATTAAACAATACATATATGTCTTGAGTAAGTGCTGGTTGTGTACTATAGTTTCTTGGTGCAATATAATAAAAGATAGATGTTGTTATGCGCAAGCAATGTTGTCATCATCCCTTTGTTTTCTTATGATAATCATTCACTCTCCAATGACAAATCTGGAATAAAAAGTGCACAAACAACTTATTTAATGATCTATGAATGCATTCACATCAATGGATGACAAGTATTTTAGCTCCACATAAAGCACACCAAAATGTTCTCCACCAGTTTCTGTTTAACATTATTTAATTCTTGGCTTAGTCCCTTTACCCCCACCTCCCAAAAATAAGATAGAGCCGTAGAAGATGGACAACCCTTATTTTTGAGGCCATAGATGACCAGCCTAGCTTTTCATCATCTAATCATTATCTAAAACACAATTTCTCCAAAGCCAGCATATTTGATGGTCTTGAATCCAAAAAGAATGGAAGCCCAGTTAAGCATTTTTCATTCTTTATATTGATGATATTCTCCACGCTTTTTATGACAGGAAGAATTTATAATTCTTAACATTTGTGTTTATATAAGTAAACTCATGAATCAATATAATAACTTCTATCTTTGACAAAAATTCTATTCGGGCTCGTGTTGCTGAATGGCTTTTAAAGTCTAAAGTTTTATCAGGTTTCAAAGTTTCCCTAGGTAAGATTGGCAATATGGACATGGTATAGGTGAATGTCCTATACATATAGGCACATGTCAAAGTAAATAGTACATTATATGCAGAAGAGAAAGGCAGACCATTCCAACTGCAGGTGGTCTCTCAGCCAAGACAATGCTTATGATCATGAAGAAGATCTTCTCAAGGTGAACCATAACATGTCATTTTCACCATCCTTCTACTACATGAAAGGTCAACTTGATTCTCCTACTTTATTAATGCCCAAGTTGCTTTGCCCACCTCAAATAATATCATCTGTTACATCTCCATCGCAGTAAAGTTCAAAGAGTTCTTTCGGGATAGATGCTACTCCTTAAAACCAACCCCCAACCAAACGCGTTCCATCGATCACGAGTAGTCCATACCGCGATTCAATTTCGGTTTTAAACTAAACCCGAACCAAGTCGCATAGTAGGGAGAATAGTGGAGGATATAGTTCTACCTACTATAAGGGTCGAAGAGAATATCATTCCCTACTTAAGAAGGAAACATTGGGGACCCCGTAACATAAATTAATGATCTGTGCCCAGTAAATTTCACTATCAGCATTCCATGAATATATCCCCACAATTGAAAATTAGTATCAGTCCCTTAACCTGATTGGCAGATTATGAAATATAATACTTGTTTCCAGCACATAAGGGTCCCTATATCTATATTTGTAACTGACTATCAGTCCCTTAATAAACTAAAATCGAATCTATCTGACTGATCACTAAATTTTCAGACCACTTAATAAGTAAGTGGAATAATTAAGGAGGAGTATATTATTATTTTAAGTTGACAACAAGAAGATTTATTGCCTCATATTGCCTATCTGTTGCCCAAATTTGCCTAAACCCCTAAGGCTTGTCAATTGCCCATCAGGTGTTGAATTGGATTGATTTCGGTTTAGATGAGATCATTCTTGAAAAGGAAAAGCAAACAGGGATTGAAATTTTCCAAGAAAATTTGTGGAAAAGAAAAGCAAAGAGAAAGTGAGGAGTGGATTGAGCTGGCTAGGAAAGGGGAAAGAAAAAGAGAAAAAGGGAAGACCGACTAGCTCAAGCTAAGAGGACACGTGGAGAACAAATAGTACCTTCAAGATCCAAGATGTCATTACCGATCTAATTATTTTTATCCATTAAAATATATTTTCCTACAAAAAGAAAAAACCTTTCCATCTCAGCACCATCACCGGTACTATTACAGCCATTACCACCAACTCACCATCCTCCTCCATGCTCAGCCTACAGCCACCACCATTAGTCAATATAAACCAAGCTGGACTTCTTACTTGACTTTCAACCTAATCCAAGCTAAGRGGAGATGGTGCCTTTGTGGTATGAGAAAACGAACCATAAGGTAGATTTAAAGGAACCCACAAAAATATCCGTGATAAGTCCCAATTGTACCAGTGGGACAGCACCAAAAGTACCAAATTGAAAGTGGTCCATTTGGAGTAGWAAAAATTGTGGCTTCTTCAGTACCAACTATGAGTACACAAGCGAGAAAAACTTGTACCCTTTAGCAGCTCCCATTAACAGTGACTGAACAAGTATTAGTAGCTACTAGCTAGCCCCCCTCCTTGGACCATGAATTGGAACAACTTGAAAAAGAACATGGTACATTGAATGCCATTATATCTTTTCTCTTCGTGGAGGGAAACCCCGCAAAAAGGAAGTAATTCAATATTTAAGAATCAAGTCATAATCATTATCAAATACTAGTCTTGTCTTGAAAGTTCAAACGTTTTATACTATCGAGATATATCGTATTTCCGTGAACCAATTAGTCCTATTTGCAATCCTTTTCGGTCCCTTCTTTTCGAGGAAAAATAACCTCAATAACTAAGTTAAGAATAGGTATGTTGAGAAGTAAAGTTAAATTGGAAAAGATGGATGTGCATGTATTTACATATGTAGAGACAAAAAAGGGGTACGTACCATTAGCGAGATCGAGCAGGAAATCAGCAGGATTCATGGGAAAAGATGGTGAGAAGCCGATGGACTCAAAGTAGCTCATGGCTTCATTTCCTTTACCAAAGTACAGACATCTCCCCTCAGACAAGACTAGAACTGAGTCGAACATTTGGTAGACTCGACTCGAGGGCTGGTGCACTGAGGTCACTATGGTCTTCCCCTTCTGCGCCAGTGAACCTAATGTAGAAAGCAGCCGAAACGCTGCTGTTGAATCTAATCCCGATGTTGGTTCGTCCAAAATCAGTAAACTAGGGTTTATCAACATTTCATGTCCTATGGTGACTCGTTTTCTTTCACCCCCGGACACCCCACGAATAAAGCTGTTCCCAATGATTGTATTCTCACATTTCGCCAAGCCCAACTCGGAAATCACCGAGTCAGCTATGGATATCTTCTCTTGCTTTGAGAGTGAGTTTGGTAGTCTTAGCAATGAGCAGAAAATCAGAGTTTCACGAACAGTTAAGTGTGGATAAAGCACATCATCCTGAGTCACGAACCCAGTTCTTCTCAGGATTTGTTTGCTGAGTTTCTTGTTGTTAGCGAGTACTGTTCCGGTGAGTCCATGACCGTGAAGCCTACCAGCGAGTGCATTTAGAAGCGTTGATTTTCCACTTCCTGATGGGCCAAGAATTGCAAGGATTTCGCCTGGAGATACCATTCCAGTGATGCCATTCAAGATTGTTCGTTCTCGGATTACAGCTCCAGGACTCTCAACATCAGGTGATGATGTGGGGCCTGAATTGGGGGTGAACATCTTTCTCAAGTTGTTTCTTCTTGACTTGTTTGTCTCCAATTTCACTCTGTAGCAGACATCCATGAACTGCACATAACCCGAAGAAACAGGCAAACGACCAAAGTCAATCCATTTTTCATGTCAACCAATAATCCAAACTTCCAATTATTGATCAAATTGACGAACTTGTTTCTCATATCAAAATATCATGAACAATGTAGTATATGTTCTGCAAAAGCAGGTTTTACCAAAATAAAAAACCTGACTTCCCTTCTGGTTTTGCAAGAGTTTTTACCTTGAGGGTGATCGGATAAGAAGAGGACATAATGGGGTGCAAGTTATGAATATTTTGATCTTGAGGACAGTCTCTGGATGGCTCTGAACTTGAAGTTTCTGCTTCACCAAAAACTGGCATTGCTTTGGTCTGTGTTTTGTGTCACTTGACTCTCAAAAAATGACGCAAAGCTAGGAAAGGATATGTTCAAGAGAGAAAGTGTTGCAAGTATGCAAATCCTATAAAGAGAGAAAGTAGRGAGACAGAGAAAGGAAGAAAGAAAGAGAAAACTTTGAGAAACAAAGAAATTTGGATGGAGAGAATTGAGAGGCCTTGCTACAACCTCTATTTATTTGTTTTTGAAACCCCATTCCTTGCCACATCGAACTGATACCCCCACAACCCATGTTCTACGTGGCACTATTTTAGATTGTCAGGTCATGCTTTTGCGGAAAAAGGCTTTTGGCTGATGGAAACTTCCCATTCAGCGCCGTTTCACTTCCAACTTCAAAGTATCTTTGCTTTTCTTCTTTTTCCCTTTCTTCCTATATGTTCCTCTCTTTCTTAAGTAAGAAAGAGAGAGAGAAAACAGTAAAGAGAAACATATACAGATGGAGAAGAAGGTAACGGAGACAAGTCCCATGTCTAGAGACAGATCAGTCAAGAACAACATCAACTATATATGGAACAGAACACTAAAGGATAGTCTTTCTGGTAAAGATACACTGCATGAGTGACCATATCCATGACGTCTTAAATTGCTTTCTATTATGAGAAGAAAATCTTTGATCGATTGGTTGATACACATTTACGTCTAATGAACACCAAAAAGTTGCGACACGTTGCTCGATTTAATTCATTGCATTCTTACGGTTTATTGGCGACGAGGATTATCATCAAGTAAAATATTATTAAGAAATTTATCCAAAAAAAATTCAAAACGCACTATTAAATCGGCATCCCTCACTATGATATACTGCATGCTATGGGAAGAGAGAGTAATTACTGCTCTGCTCCATTGAGAAGRGTAACAGTAGTAATAGAGGAGTCATCTCTAGCGGATGGTAGATGCATAGTTTTCAGTATTGGATATAAAGAGACGAACTGAAAAGATGGAAAAGTGTGAGAAAATCTAAAAGGGCTCATCAGAATATAAGCCTTTTTTCATGGGGGGTACCTTCCAGAGGAGACACACGTCAACTGATCTGCTTCCTTTCTTCATTTTTCCATATGTTTGCACTTTAATAAGAATTTCCATTTCATGTTCTACTACTTTCTTCGCTTTTATATTTTAATTTAAAACAATTATAATCATTTTTATTCATATTTTATTTACGCATTCAATTAATACTTTCATCAATAAGATATCTAATTCGTAATATAAAATAATACGATATAAACCCTAATTTCAATCGTGATCGACCTGAAATTATGGCGGAAGGTGAAAGCTAAGGCTATATAGTGATCCTTTATGCTAAGGTGACGCAAGGCATATCCATTTTATCTGGGCTCTATTGGTTTTTGTGGTTGGTTGTGCTATCCATCTTTACCTAGCAAATAAACTTTGAGTTTTAATAATACCATGTTTGTCTTTTGCATGAGAGGAAACTATATTATTAGCACAATATGGACCATCTTTATGGTAGCAAATCTAATTTTAATTGCAGATTTGGGAATGGCAGCTGATGCAAAAACAGAAATCAAGATTTAAAAATGGAAAAAAGACAAGAAATATTTGAAAGTTGGCCTTTAATCCTAGGATGAGGGTTTGTCTGTTCCGACGAGGCCAATGATCTTGCTTGAAGACAAAGGTCGATTGTATTTGTTTAATTAAATATAGAACAACACATAATAGTTTTTGATGTATTTTTATATAACTTTTTCCCGTTAGATCACTCAATGCTTAATTCGAGTTTGATCGGATTACATTTATAATATTCGACTCTTATGCAGAAAAAAGCATTACAACTCCGAATCTTTGAATATATTTTTCTTTACACCAATGGAACACAATTTTCATGTTTTTTTGTTGTGATTGATATTAAAAAGTATATAGTAAAAAATTATATTAAAAAATCTCCAAAGCAGCGATTGAATATGAAAATTTATTTTGTGTTAACTATTTATAATTAAACTAATTGTTTCGAACTGATTGATTGAAGTTGGTTCATAAATTGCTAATTATAGTTAATGTTTACTAGTAAGATAAAGATAGCATTGAGGAAAGGGGGGAAGGAATCTAAATCAAGTGCAAGGAAGAAAAGGAAAAAAAAAAAAAGGAAAAAAGAAAAAGGGATTTCCGAGACGAGAAAGTTGGGTAGGTTGAGAGAATATTGCAGGCCTTCTTTATTTTCTTTGTCTGATACAGAAAGGTAAAAGACATTCCGAGATTGAGATTGGAAATCACAGAACAATCATTTGCAGTGATAATCGATTATCATACTACATTAAAATATAATAATTCAATAACAATATTTTTTGAGTAACTTTATCTCCTTATTTTACTAAAAAAATTAATAGATAATAAACTCATTCAATTTTAGATATAAAAAATAATTACAAAAAAATATTTTTTATATTTTAATAAGATTAATATTAATAAACTTTTTAAATAAATATAATATTTTATCTATACAATTAACCTGTAAAAAATAACAACACTCAATAAAATTAACGTTAGCATTGGGAATGCATCAAATTTTATTCACGTTTATACACATAATCTCATTATAACTAAATAAATTATGTATAAAATAAATAAAAGAAAAAATGACTAATTATAATAATTATTTTTACATTTTACAGGGAGAACAATATACAATTAATATATTGTAAACATGTTATTCTCAAATGTGCAAAAAAAGTCATAATAGAATTCTAAGATAAACTGAAAAATCAACAATAGATAATTTTATAAATAATTATCATGAATAACACAATAACATAAGAATATTAAAATTCTCGGTAAATATAATTACATTGTATCTYGTCAATGATAGGATATATTTTTATTTTTTTCAATCTCTAATCACGTATTTTGATACAAATTATATAATCATATGAGAAAGTGTGATATAAAATAACGTATAAAATATGTTATCTGATACTAGTTTTGTAAATGTCAAAAATATTCAATTTTTTTTATTGAATAAGTGCCTTTTTTCACATAACAATGAAAAATAAAAAAGTCACGTTTTTACCATTTATCTCGTAACTTATTTTTTTCATGATATTAATTATTGTTCACTGTTCTCCCACAAATTGAAACAACTATTCATCTTATTTTTTTCTTAATTTAGGAAGACTTTTCACATATTATATGAAAATTAGGGAATATAATGAGAGGTACAGTAGTCAATTTAACCATCTCTTAAATTAGTGTAACACTTATAAAAAAATAGGAAAGAGTATATTTCACCGTAACATTTCCAAATGTAAGTGTAATTTTCTTTTTCTTTTTTTACATATAACCGTGGTTTTCTCTTTAATTGATTATTAAAACTAAAAATATAATATAATACAAGAATTTTAAAGGTTTTGGTCTTGAAAATTTATTTGTTCTCCTTCAGACTTATTAGCAAATATAATAAAATTTTAATCCAGCAACTTAAAGAACTTAATAATAAATAGTTAAATTAAAACGAAATCTCACGTTCGATTTCTATTTGTAACGTCATATTGAAAGATCTTCGAGTCAGATCTTCCTTCATCTAAGAATTAGACTCGTACGTAACTCAAGTTAAGTGTAAATTAATCTCATCAAATAAAAAAATTAAGTTAGCAAAATGAAAAACAATTTTTCTTTGGACTTATTTTATCGAATTTTCTTAATGATACACATGTCTTGACTTTTCATGGACCGCTACCCAAAATGAGGTCCAGATTGAAGTTGAAACTGTTTTATTCCCCAAAAAACTTAGAGGTTGAAAGCCCAGTCTTAAATCGCAATTACTTCGGTGGGCCAGATAATCAGATTTCCAACAGTAATATTGATCCTTCAAACCTATCAAGAACAGGCGAGGTAAGTTTATAGACTCTTCTTTTTTTCCTTTAATTTATTAAATTATGAATACAATAATTATCATAAAATTACTTATTAAAAAATATAAGCGTCATCTTAATCGTTCCACGTCTCCCCCTTGAAATCCACAAGTTTCTTATTCATGCATCTCGAAATTTAGTATATATATTTCTATTTTATATTATTATAAATGAATTTTTATTTTTCTAAAATAAATATTTTAATCATGTCTTCCGCTGAGGTCAGTGTTCAATTTCTCTTAGATGTAAGTTTCCTTTAATTAATGTAAACAAATATACAGTAAAAAATGTATTAAAAAAATTTTAAATCATAATAATTATAACGAAAGAAGAGGTTTGAGTTTTTTCTACGGGAGTGTAAGAGCTCTGTTGTTCCCGCATAGATGGTGGGTGGTATTAGTGGCCACATCAAGTTTCAGAAAAGTTGTGTCGCATAAGGGACGGTTGGTTGCGTGGGCAAGGGACGTGCTTCCCATCACCAAATCTCATCCCACTTTGTACTGTTATTTTCTTTCCTCAGTAGCTTACGAAGCGTACGGCTTTCCCGCAAAACCTCCATCATGCGCACTTGCTGGCGCGTGCCCCTTCCGAATATATGATCCTTCATTGTCACCTGTTCATTGGACCATCTTATCCATTTATTTTTTGCTTTAGGATTAATGTATTATTTTTCCTCATTTTCCCTTCAAAGGTAATTCCTTTAAAAACATTAACAAAATTAATTTAAAATTAAACCCTTCATATGTAAATTAATTTAGTGAATGATCTCGTCAAATGCTAAGCTATCAATTTGCAACAGAAGAGAATTCCTCCAACCAACTAATATGGTGGATCATTTCCTGTTGGTCCATCAAATGATTAACATAATAATCTTGCCATAATAATTATTTTCGCATTGACAATTTAGGATCCAGATAGAGTAAATATTAATCAATTTTCTTTAACACGCTATAATGTTAAATTCATGCACGTAATTATCCATCAATATTGATAAAAGAAAAATGTCTAAAATAATTAGTTAATATAAAATTAACAAAGTTAGATACATACGATTCATCGTCTTATTCTAAACATATTGCGAATGATGTCTTATACATATAAAGCAGAAAACAATAATTAATTTTCTTAAGAATAATTTTGTTGAGCCTTAAATGACTATCGAATCTAGTAATTACGTGATTGAATTATTCCCTTGCATGATATTCTAAGCATGTCCTATATATCCCAAGTCATCTTGTGCCTTTACATGTAGGCGAAGGCCAACATTGCACCCTCCATTCTAACCCTAACACCGCTCTCTACCATTACTCTRCCTCTTTCCCTCCTTAGTACAAAAGATGAACGGTAGCAAAAAAGTTCAAAAAGGAATGAAATATGATTACGAAAAAGTTAAATAAGAGAAAATAAAAATTGAAATCTTTACGGAATCACTTGATATAACTGAAGTATAAAATTTAAAGCATGAAGACCGAATTCTGTAGTTTGAAAAGTAAGTTACTTCTAAATAATGAAAATATACTTTGTAATGCTTGAATTTAATTATTGCATTTAGTAATATAATATGTAATGTCTCGATATGGTAAGTTAAAATATTATTACTCAAAATTTATGGAAGAAATTTAAAAGCACTTGACCTATTAAAATATTATAAAATTAAATTATTAAAAAATCTTAATTGAATAAGACTTAATTCATTCATTTTTTAATGCTAAATTAAATTATCAAATGTACCCTACAACTAATGTATGAAAACTATTCATATTAGTTTCTTACTTGAAAAATAAAAAGGCCCACAAAATTATTGGGGGCCTCTTAGCACATGTCTGGACCATAGCCCACAAACCATAATCTGGAAAACAGATGAATGAGACCAAATTCGTAGGCGTCTTATCAAAAATCAACGATGTCGTATAAAGACAAATAAAGTTACATTTTGGACCAAGCAATTAATCACGTGTAAGAAGAAAGAAAATAAAAACAAAAAACAAACTTCCATCAGGCTGCTACATTCACGCATCAAATGCTACATCGCGATTAAGAAGACCAAAATTCTTTTGAGTTGTCTCAATTATTATTCTAAAGTATTTTGGTTTAATGAATTATTTAATTTATAAATTTAATTGAGTAATGATATATATTAAAGCGAGTGTTGATGTTTCAATTTAAAAATTAAATATTCGATTTATATCGCTATGCAGACTTCTTTCTTTTCGTTTAATAACTCATTTTTATATAAATTCATATATATATATATGTCAATGAGATTTGATTTATTCTAATTTCAATTAATTTGCATAAAATTTTAATATACATTTTAAAATTGAAACCCTTTAAGAAGGTTTAGGAGGTGACAGAAGATATTTAAAAAATAAATAGTGCTATTTATAGATTTAAAAAGAAAAKAGAAACTCAAGGATATAGCAGTGGGACCCGGACTCTTCACATGCCAAGTTCAGACAGAAGCATGCTTCATATGCACGTGAGTGTTGCACTGACTCACAAGAGCTCCACGAGCATGCCCATATTTGTCCTCTACTTCTGCTATAGAATTCTCGTGCTCGCACTCTACAGCAACTTAAGTTTTTGCCATTTTTCAAGGGCAAATGAAGCATTTCAAAACTCTATGTATGTATCATGTATGAGGTGACAGAAACACATAGAAGAACCCAATCATTTTCTTTTTCTCTTTTTCCTAATTATTTCAATAAAATAATAATGAGAATCGAATCATTTGATTTTTTGGATAAAGATGAGTTGGTATCCTGAAAGTGGAATACAATTAATTAAAGGACTAGTCAACTAATTCGWACTAATTGTTATTATTATTAATTCTTTTAAAAAATAATATAAACCGACTAGGGGGTTTAAAGATTTTCTTTTAAAATTTATTTTACAAGATATTCGAGTTAGAAATTAATAAAATCTTGTTTTGAAATAAAATAGTTTATTTGGTAATAAATGAAAGGACAATTTTATGACATATTATAAAAGAGTTATCCAACAATAAGAATTAATAAAAATGGGAAGAAATGTTGTTTATTTGATTTGATGTTTATTGATGACATAAGATGAAAATCAAATCAGTTCTTCTAAAATTCTAAAATTCAATTTAAAATTCAAATGTAATAATTGATTTTGAATCGTCTAATACACTCTTAATAACACATTATTTTTTATTTACAAGGTTTAGGACACAATTTGTATATATAGCAAATGAAGTATAGTATTAGATGATTATTAATTACAATAATTTTTTAACGTGAAACATTATATGCAATAGTTCTAATATCTTTTATCGTTATTTTAATAGTTAAGATGTATATATGTGATGTTATGATTGATGGAGCGTGAAAATATATTAAAAGATTCAAAGACTTGTACATATATATTAATTGAATTAATGATTAGACGAGAAAATGATCAAAAGTTTAAGAAAAATGTCCATCTAATCATAGTAATAATCTCTTGTTAATCAAGTATGATGACTTTTATCATCATCACTAGCACCATGTTCATTCTAAACTTGCCCCTCGTTCAAAACCAAATCATATCCTTAGCATATCAAAAGAAGTCAATGTCAAACCATACTTGTTTCACTATTGAGTGGTGTAAATAATGTCTGTCAACCTATTATGTTTAAAYGATGTTTTCATAAATTTAAAATCATTTAATTTTAATTTTTTAAAATAATTTAAATCAAAAAATTAAAATTAATTGTCATATAAAAGTGTTTAAACATGAAACAGGCATTTGATGAGGAATATGAAATTTTAATAATATTTTTATAAACTTATATGGACGTGGTAAGTAAGATATGGATACGTTGCCTAAACATGATTAACTAAAGATTTGACCCTTTTGTGTGGCATACACCTTCTCCTTCATAAGCGACACCCCACAACMACTCTCCTAGATATCCACACGTTCAAACCCATCCCTCATTATTGCATTTTTTATTTGTCCCTAATTTTAATTTATAATGGGAATCTAAAAGTACTATTTTTTATTTTTTAATCACCCGATATACTGATTTTATTTTTTAAATTATTCGATAATTGAAATTTTTAACTATGATTATTTTGGATTTGAGTCGAGTGGAACTCATGAAAAAAGTAAGACTTTCTCAACGTTGTTTGTTCTGTTTAAAATATTTAAATTTAAAAAATTATTTAAAATATCAAATTTCTTATCACTTGAACTAATAATCACTAGTGCTGTTTTTCAAGCCACAAGCTTATTTGGTACCTAAGGCTTTGCTTGGCTAAGGTGAAGAAAATAAAAAAGGAAAGAGTTTTTTTCTTATTCCTTTTGTTTAATAAGAGTTTGCTACAATTGATTCAGCATTTTGGTCCCTTCTCTCAATCCTTGTCACTATATCACATAGGGTCGTTTATTAGTTAATAATAATTTTATTTTTTATTCCCCTGTTTTTTCCTTACCTAAGTAATGAGAGAGACATAAAAAGAAAAGGAAAAATCTCCATATATAAAGGCACAAGAAGTAATGATAGAAAGCTGAAACAATTAGAAGGAACTCCACTAGTTCCTCAGAGCAAAAGCAATGGCATTTACAGCAGCAGAATATAGCAGCCGTTCCCGCATAGTACCAAATGAGACAGACAACGGATTTTCAACGCCGGTTTTCCGGCCATCGTCGCGCCGGACTTCCTCCTTCTCTTCATCACCATCATTTTCATCAAACTCATCTTCAGGATCATTTTCTTTTCATGATGCATATGATTCTCCATTTAGTCCCAACACCCCTCTAAGATTCTCCTCGGGAATCCCATTTTCCTGGGAACAACTTCCTGGAATTCCCAAGAATGAAACTCCAAGGAAAAACGAATCCTCCCGAGGTGATCTTCTCCCATTACCACCAGCTGGGAATTCAAATTCCTTCAGGAGAAATAATGCTCACAGAGAAGACATTTCTCCAAAGAAGTACACTACTGAAAGCTTTCGGAAGGATCCATTTTTTGCAGCATTAGTGGAATGTTCCAAGGATGATCATCATCATGATTRAATTGGCGAGTTTTGGAAAAGCTCCAAGGTAACGAAGACTCTAAGTGATCGATTTGGATTCATAAACATGTACACTTCTTGCAAGAGGACTTGTGCTGTTTCAGAATCCATTGTTTATCTTCCTCGATCAAGAGCATACAATATGCTAAACCGCCGACCCACCTAGCTATAGGTTCCGGCGGCCAAGATCCTCCATATAGAGATAAGTGCTGTTTATGCTTGCTTAAGTTGCTTCAAGATAGTTTTCTTGAATTTGGCTTCTGTAACTTCATCCTTTTCCTTTTTTTAACAACAACCCTTTTTTCTTTCGATCGAATTAAAATGTTGGAAGTTTCATATGGAATGTGAGGACAAGTCAAAATGTCCCTAATGTTATAATATTTCAAGAAATATGTATTACTATTTACTAGGAACAAGTGTCATTAATCTCTTTCTCTTGTCTTATTTGTAGAACATGTATTATCCCAAACAATGCAGAGTTGCTTAACCTTTCTGTATTCCATGTGACATTTTATGGCTGTATGAGTAGAACTCACACAATCCCATGTGAGATTAAGCATTGGAAAGAATAAGACCACCATGGAAAAGGACAACCACATTAGTTTATATAATTGCAATCTTGAAAGGGCGAAGCCAGGTAGAATTTGGTCAAGTTTTAATATGAGTTTTTTGGTACTTGGAGGTCAGAATTGTTTTCAATCTCAAGTCCAAGTGAGAACAACAGCTAGAAGACACAATGCCTGAAAAGAACTTAACCTAATCTTGATCTTTTCATTTGGCTATTGGTTCTTGCACACATTAGCTAGGAGGTAAGTAAATCAACGTTTCTCAATCCTATTAGGACATTCTTGAGTTGCAAGACAAGGAATGGCARTTTGTTTCTTGATGATTTTGGTAAGATTGATGCGTTTTCCATTTATTTGGGTTAGGTAAGCTTAATAACTTATCGTAGGACCGTTATATATTTCAAGAAAATCAAGTCCCTAAAATTCTAATTAAGAAGAAAGAAAGTATTGTTCATAGTACCATACAAGAGACAAAAGGAGAACCATCATTGTTTGCAACAAAAGAGCTTCAAGAACCCTAAAAATATCACCCATGCTAAGTGTTGACCCTCATTGATAGGCAGCTCTTCTATTAACTTTTTTGTGCTCACTATGATGAAAATTTTAGTGGGTTTTCTTCTTTTTCTCAAACTTTTATACCATTTAGTGCCGAAAGAAGCTGTGACATGATGAAACAAGAGCTTCCTGCTACTTCACTACTTCATTGGTTTAATCGACAGTGCAACTTTTCTTGGGCATCATATCAAGTATTTATTATATTATTAAATCGTTTGGTATTCAATTTAATGAGACTAATCGTTGAGTTTGATCCTTATTGAAAAAAYATAAATAAGAGGAAAAAAATTAAAGCAACTCAAGCGAACTACATGAATGGTATTTAATATCAATAATGGTGAGAGTATCTTATTGACAAGGTTGACAAGTTGTGTTCTTCTTGATTCCAAAAAATATAAAAGAAAAACAGCATCCTACTTGTAAGATTTCATTTGACAATAAATATATAGTAAAAATGTATTTTTGTAATTGCATTAGGGAAAGAGTGAGTCATGCTAATTGGCTTCTTGCTTCTTTGTCATCACATGAATCATAGGTTGGCGTCCCTATATAGTACAATAGTCAAAGCAAGTTTGTTATTTTACTTTCAAGTTGTTGAATAAAAATAATCAACAAATTTTCAAACATTAATGTCCTAAATTATATATTAAATTCATGTTATTTTTACTTTGTCCTCTATGTTAATTGAACGATTCTATCTTTCCAAGTAGTAATACAGAGTTTGATTATAAGTGACAAATTACAATAATAATGATCAATTCTATAATTTATTTTCATCGGTCCTGAATAAGTATAATTAGATTTTAATGATCCTAATTTGGAAATATTGTGAATTTTGCTAGGTTTAATAGATAAATGTGTAATTTGCATGGTGTTTTTTAACTCTTCTTTTTGGTTTAGAAACATAGATCAAACTCAATTAAGTCCTTCTATCATTCAATAGTTATATACATATTAACTCTTTTTTTTCCCTTCAAGAAAATGACATAATTAACCTTAGCATAATGTTAGATGTGCATTGAAGATTCCAAGAACTGCAAGTTTGACAAGTACTCCATGTTAGCTATACCTAACCTTTAATTGTTATTCATAGCTTCAGACAAAGTACTATTTATTCACAATTATTCTCGAGCAATAATGTTCATTTGCCTACGGGAATATCTCATACTTTTGTCATGTGCCTTTGTTTTACTTTCCTTTTTTCATTTTTGGCTTCTTTATGAATTTTGCATTTTCAATACCTATATTTTTTGGAAAATGATATTCACGAGCCATAGAATTATAAAACAATTGATTAATGTTTATTGAAAATTGAGTTCATATAGTTGGTTAATAATCTTGTCCCCAGACACAAGCAGACATTCTCAACCTTGGATTAGGACAAAAACTTGAAACTATTGTAATTGAGAGATGAATGGCGATTGATGTTCGAATTTCTCTACTGTCATGGATCGCCCTGTGTTAATGAATTAATCTTCAAATTAAGCTAATAATTAGAATGGACTTGGGATGGCCTTGTGATATCCAAGTCCTGCATTAGACAAGATTAGTTTAGGAGCTTAATATAATTTAGTTAAGTTTTGAGGGACTTAGTTGCAATATCTAATAAGTTTAAGTTATATTATTCCAAGTCTGACAAAATTAGTTTTGAGAAATTAGGTCGAGATAGAGAGCAGTCTGTGGACACCATTGAGGTTGTATGGAGAAAGACCATTAGTTGAATGAAGAGGATTGAGGTTGTATGAGGACCTTGTCAACTGAAGGATTAAACAAGAACAAATAGAAAGGAACGTAGAGGTTTCAATTCAAAGTTTTCGAATTTTTCGAGGCATATCTCACGTTTATAAATTTTTTAATATATTTTTTATC
>MEJB01000017.1:1514795-1595336 GCA_001752375.1 Rhazya stricta
AAAATCTCCTGTTTATCGATATTTCGATTAAAGACTTAAGAGATTGTCGTGAAATTTCGTTAATATACACAATTATTTAAATATTATCATGAAGTCTTCTATTTGAATTTGAATTTGGTTTGAATATTGATCTTTGAATCTCATTTCTATTTAAATTAATCCCCAACTCGAATATTCATCAAAAAAATTAAATAATGGAGAGTGTGTGTTTTACCTATAGTTTCTCTCCTAAGCCAAATATTAATCAGTTCATGTCAGGCCGGCAGGAAAGTTCTTTTCTTTCTCGGACCATGTCGGTCCATTTCGTGGAAGAGCATTCTTATGGGCCTTTACTTTATCTTCCCTCGTATGTTCTGGATTAATTTTGGGCCCAATAGATTTTGTCCTAAGGCCAATATATGAACAGCCACTGGGCTACCCCGGTCAGCGAAGGTTCTCTTTGTAAATTCACGGAACAGAAGAACAAAGAGAGGGAAAAGAAAAACAAAAAGAGAAATTCTTCCTAAATGTTGTTAGGCTGGCGTTTGTTTCATTTTAATTTTAAACTTTCGTTTTTACAAATATTTCTTTATTTMCTATTTTAAATGATTTTTTTAAAAAAATTGTTAAAACTACATTCAGCTTATAATTTTTAAGAATTAATTTTTAAAATAAAAATTAAAAGACACATTTCATTTTAAATTTTTTGACAAAATATTTTGATTATTTTTAGTAAATCTATGTTGTAAATTAAGTTTTAAATATAATCAGTCAAATTAGAATATTTTTTAAATTAATATTGAAGTAAAAATTAAATTTATTTAATTAATTAGAAATTTATCAGATAATTACTAAAAAATAATAAAAAGTATATTTTTTAATATTTGATTGTAATAGAATATTTTTATCGAAAATGTTCAAAGTAATATTTTTATTATTTTTAATTTTTAGTACAATTTTTTTTGAAAGTTTATTTTTTGAAAATATAAAGAAATGACACATTTATAATATTTTAAATGATTAAAAAAATAAAAAAAGCACGAAAACAGCAACAATTTTCCAACATTTCCATTGAACAGAAAACAAAAAATTAGTAGGAAAAAATTGCTTAGTTTACAATAGTCCTAATTGCCTTGTACTGCTTGTAAAGATCCAATGAAAAAAAATAAAAGCTGGTCGCGCTCCCCTTTCTCTCCCTAGAATCTCTAGAATCAAATACTGAAAGTTTGTTTTCACTATTATATAATTCACTAAATTTTCAATGCCGCCACCGGGAAAACCCTCCCGGAGATTCTCATTCCTCGGTATCACAGCCGGCAGCGACGGAGGTAGTGGTGTAGGTTACACTAAAACCGGTGATCCGCCGCAGCCGAAGTTGGAGGCAGATAGGGAAGTTTATAGGCCTGGTGATCTAGTCACCATCACTGTGGAAATAAAGAATCCATCGGAGACATATTCGCTTCTGATCGAAAGACTTGGTTTCGAAATTAAAGGGATCGAGAAATTGGATACGAATTGGTTCAGCACTTCTAAGCCCTCTCCTGACTCTAAGAAGCGCAGAGGTATTCTTTCTCATTTTTATATAATTTTTCTTTGAGGTCTTTGAAGTCTTTGAAGTAATTTGATTTTGCTTTCTTTTTTTCGCATTCTAGCTCTCTTTCATTCTCAGTTTAAATTCATTTTTTCTAGTGATATACTTGGTAACAATTGAGGCAATGAATTGGTGAAAAATGGTAAAAGTATAATGTTGGACAACTATTACTGTTGCCTTTGTACATAGGAGAATAGTTAAAAGAAACGGAGAAAGAAGACAATGTCTGGCTTCAGGACATGCAACAATACCTGTACGTTGTCCACGGTTTTTGTAACATATAAAGATATGAAGAAGGAAAACAATGTCTTAGTATTGGATGAAGTTCTCAAGTCATCTGCATGTGAATGATGAATCTTTTGTCTTTTGATTTTCAGGCGAATATGTATTCATGGAGTGGTCATCCCCTGCAATAATCTCAAATCAAATCCTTGCATCTGGGGCCACTAAAAGATGTAAGCCTTAAATAACTTTTTCCTTTTTCTTGTTGTGGGAAATTACTTAAGACTGATGAAACTTGCTTAACACTTATGCTCACTTATTTGTATGGAAGATTGTTGAGTCTCTAGATACACAAGGCCTCTTTTTTAAAATTTTCTTTTTCATCCATAGTTTGTGTAGATATTGAGTTTTTGGTTTCTAAACAAATTATCGCACTTCTCTGCTGGAAGAGAAGTTCTGTTGTCAGAAGGGCATTAACTGGATCTATGTGTGGGCTTTTCTGTTGAATGTTCATGTAGAGAATGAACTAGAGAGAGAAGAAGAATTTTTGAGAATGTTTGGGAGCAGTTTCTCTTAGCCTTTGTGTATTTATGATATACACTAGTCTTTTGCTGATTCATTACTGTTTCTTCTAGCCGAAAGTTAAGGAGATGATTTTCATTCATTGCGAGAAAATTACGTCCTGAGGATGTAGAAACTAGTGCATCACAAGAATATTCCAGCAAGCTTCTATCAAGGTTTATTTTAGTTCTTGGTAGCTAAAATAATACATTTTCTTCTAGCAAGTTGCAAAGTGTTATAACCCCTTGCTTTGTTAATTGAAATTCATGATGTTCTTACCTGAGAGAAGGTGAATAAGAAATTTTCCCATTTGACTGGACCTGGGCAGTTGATGAACTTCTCCTGTTTTGCCAATGCACTTCAAAAGCAAGGGCTAATAATGACGCAATCAATTAAGTGAGGTTCTCTAGGGAAAAGATTGCAGCTTGGTCTTTTGGAATCTTACGGTGGTTTGATCTTTAGTTCCTAAATAGTTTTTGGAAAGCAGAGTTTGGGCATGATCTATTGATAGGAAGCAAAAATTAAACTTTGGTGGTTATGGTGAAGGCATTTATTTATTTATTTATTTATTTTTTTTCTGTTGGGGGTTGAAGAGGCGTAGTATGTTTATACACTGGCATTGCTTTGGAGTCTGAGCTCATGCCATAGGAAACAAATATAAGAAGAGAGATGTAATCAAAACTTGAATTCTAAGTTCTAAACTTTAGAGTCCTATTCCAAGTAACAGTTATAGCTAAGAAATTCCTTAAATATAATTACATATTTGAAATTTCATAACATGAACTTTTCCGGCTTCTACACCATAACCAAACCAAACTCCTATTTTACAACTTAACTCTCAATGGAGCCCGAGGAGAATGAAAATATTTTGGTTTTGTGCTGCTTATTGGTGTGTAGTGGGATGTTTGAACAGTAATTCTCTCCATGTTTTCTGCTTGCATCACTCAGCTTGACTTGAAGAGMWGTTGTTAGGAAGCTTGGGATGTTAGTTTAGCAAGTTAGTGGCAAAGATATGCCTAATGCAGCATAAGTTACCCTAGTAAACTAGTTTGATTGATGGATTTTAGATTCTGGTTTACGGAGCTTGAGCCTCAACATGTGGTAGCAGCTTGGCCTGTTTGCACTTATACCCATATACTGAGAACACTATAGTGCTTGTGCTTGTTTTATCTATAGCAAGTTTTGCCTTAGTTCTCATCTCCTAGAAAAAAGCAGTTGCTTTCTCTACTTGTTGCAATACTCCTGTGTTTAATTTAAAGTGCTCCTCTTATTTGCAGATGTTTTGCGGACCATCCTGCCTAACATTATGCCACCATCATATAGAGGTGCTACCATTCGTTATTTATACTATGTTAGAAGTACGTTATCTGGGCAGTACTTAATATTGGAGAACGGGAATTCTCACAGAGAATCAAAACTAGACCTGCCTGTGTTGGTTAGTCTCTATATATTCCTTGGTTTCTCTTTGGGTTATTTGATTGATCTTGTCATACGAGCTGTTAACTTGTAGTCAGCTATATATTGGCCATTATCTTCTTGTTCTTAAGCTATTCAGATGCATTTTTCTGGTTTCTTTCTTGGACAAGTAGCGTTAGCTAATTAACTTAAGACATTCATCTAGTTTCTTAAGATGGAGATTTTATGCTTGGAGAACTTGACACCTGTTTCCTCCAGTYTGCGTCATGCTTGCATAAGATCCATCTCCTTCTTGTCTTTTTATTGTGTTGAAATTTCTCMTTAYCAATTGGGTATGGAGCAAGTAGCTGATATGTAATTTTATCCTTTTAKCACCCCCGTCCCCAGAACAAAAGCAGTTGTTATTGGTTCGTGGTTGTTGGAATTTTGGTAGTGGCCAGTTTAGTCCTCTTTCAGCTTAAAATCTATTTCAAACACACTCCTGCTTCTCCACTGATCTCCACACCCAAAAAAACAAGAAAAAGAAGGAAAAGGTAAAATAAAGAAAGAACAGAATAGAAACTGAGAATGCACCYGTTGGTAATACAAAGTTTCTTCTCTTTCATTTGTTTCAGTTTCAAGGTAATATTCTTTTTTCTTCTTCTTCTCCATRGCCCTTTTTGCTTTCTTTTCTTAATTTCGAAAAGATCACCTCATAATAGGTTGATCATTTTGAATTTCACAATATGGTGTTAACAAGGTTAAAAGGATAAGCTGGAGAAATGTACTAAGTTTCTGAAGTTGAAATATACTCAAGTATGAATTCAAAGTCCGTCTTCCTCAGAAAGGAAAGACAATGAAGTTAAATGAAGAACCTACACTGGAAATGGTCAGAAACTCTTCATCATCCAGTAGTCTTATATAATTTTCCTTCTTTGACAGTTGTTGAGCTGTGAAAATTCTTCTTGTTATCGTGGCTCAATAAGCTGATATTCCTGTGATTTATTAGCTTCTTAATTACATATTGAGAACTAAATTTCTAGCCTGCCCTCAATTCCCTGATGCAGAATAACATGGGCTCTAACTAGTCTCATCTTGTACTTAAAAATTTTGAGAATGAATTTCGATTAAGAATTCATGAAGATTAATTTAGAGTGAAGACTTCTGTAGTCTTAAGGAAAACATCCTAGTCATTGCAAAAACAGAAAGGCACATGAACTGCTTCAGTGCCTCCAAATAAGCAAGCTTAGTTCATGCTCCCTGGACCTTGCAACCTTGCAGTTCGAACTTTTGGTTGCCTTAAGGATTCCTTTGCACATTGGACATTTGGTTTATGAGAAATTATGAGGCTGTCTGATGCRGACGATTGAACAAAACATATAGCTACAGTTTAATCTGCAGATTATTTTGTTGATCTCATCTTTTCTGAAAGAAGAAATTTTAATCATATTACATCATTCATAATCAACATAATACTCTACCTTCTTGGGTTTGTAATATCTAACGAACCCCCCTTCTTCATGGGGGATACACTATACAAGTTTTTTCTCCATCACATTTAGAGGATTTGGATGGAATCATTATGATGCGAGATAAATTGATCTTTTGTTATGGATAATTGAATTTTGTCTTGATAAGTTGACAAGGGATTTGCATGTGATCCTTTTCTTCTTTTGCATTGTTACTGATTTTGCATGATCCTGGATGTTTGCAGGAAGCCCGAGAACCATTGCAAATATGGGTTACTCAGAAGACCAATGGCTTGCTAAATGATGAAGGTCAAAATGATGGTATACTTTCTCTATGTCCCCATTACACTTCTAGAATTCCGTTATGACGACTTCTGGATTTGTTTTTCTTGTTTTTTCTAATTTATGTTTCTTTATTCTCAATTAGTATAACCTGTGGAGTTCTTGCTTACCAATGTAAGACAAGTTGAATCAAATTCACTGTCACAAATAAAATATTTATCTTTGCKGATTACTCGCTTTRTCTTTCCTACCAGTATTGTTCATGTTGTTTGCAGTTCTAATTAATGTRGTTCAATCTGCATCATCACATTTCACTATTACCAATTGTTGGAAAGTTTCATGCCTAGGAATTTGCGAAGAATTTATGAATTGACTGCCTCCTCTTGCAGCATTTATAGATTTTAAAAATGAGCTACATGGTGACTTCTAAAAAGTTTGTCGCGGTTCATTTCTTTTAGGTTTGAGATCTACAGCTGGGAAGGAGAAGGACAAAGTGGATGGAACAGTGATCACATTTTAAAACTCTATTTATTCAGTTTTCTCTTATTAAAATTTTATTTCTTTTAAAAAAAGAATGATGCATGTTATTGTTCAGTCTTGCTAAACAATTGACTGACTGACAACCTATTCTCTTCGATCTCTTATTAAAATTTTATTTCTATAGAAAAACAATGATGCATGTTATTTTTCAATCTTGCTAAACAATTGACTGACTGACAACCTATTCTCTTTGAAGTTTATTGAACTAAGAGAAATCTCATCTCAGTAGAATTTAGTCTGAATTAAGATTATTGCAATCTAGATGTGTAAAGATTTCTAGGTTCTATGCAGAGTCTTGCTTGCTGGTTTCTCTAAAATATTTCAACATTTGATTAGGTCAACATAGTTTAATTTTAGATCTTACAAGTGCAACTTTTCAGTTTTGAGCCCATTTACTGTTAATTGGTTGATTGATTTTCTGTTTTGCATGCTAAAGCATTGGCATGATCAAGATAATTGATTTCCTATTTCAGGTATTGTTCCTACAGAAACAGTTCTCTTGGAAGTATATTTGAAAGAGATGGATGGAGATTCTGAATGGGTATTGCTATATATCTGTGTCGTTTTTTTTCCTTTCTTTAGGTTTTCACCTTTTTGCTCCTATGAAGGGCTCAGACCTCTGTGTTTAATTTCTTTGAGTTTACAAGAAAACTCAGCAATAAGCATGTGAATCATCATTTCTTTTACATCTGTAGACAAGGGCAAKTGAAAATTTTGATGGAGTTGAGGAAGGATATGAAAGCTCAAAGGATGAAGTTTTATCTGTTTCTTCCTATAACCCAAAGAAAGAAGGCATACACAAGGCTTTTGGAAGTTCCTTATCACTCGAATCATCTGTTGCAAGGTCTTCTAGTAAAGATTTGACATATCTTGAAGGACGGGCCAGCATATCTTCCCATCAAGCATTACCTCGCTTATCTGTGGCTGAGGCCTTTCATGATCCTAGTGGGGGTAAGCTGGTCTTTGACTTTACAATTTTCATTTACTTGTAAGCTTTGTCCTCATCTGCAAATGGGAAGGACTTGATTGCTTCATACTGACATTACTTTCATAGCTATTGTCCGTGTCCCTAGTAAAGGGACTTAGAATATAATTAATAGAGATGTTGGCAGATGCCTCACTTGTGATATTTTTTATTTATGCAAACAGGAAAATTATCCCCCAGTCAGTCTTCAGCTACTTTCTCTCCAATTCAACAACTCATGCATACAAGATCACTTTCCACGGATGACGAGACCAGACTAACATCAGCCCCTGGAACTGTTGAATCTGGAGCATGTAAACTCATGATTCTTTTTATTCTTGTATACTTCTAATAATCATCTTCCATTTCTTTTATCCTATTTTCCATTTAAGTTATTAACCCCCAAAACTAATTAGCTGCCAACTTTTCCCGCAGCAGAAGGGTTTGTTCGGGGAAGATCTTATAATATCAGACTCGATGACCAAGTTCTGCTGAGATTTTCTCCAAAGAACTCTGACTCGACTTATTACTTCAGTGATATGGTATAGTTGCTGATTTTACTGGCTTTTTCGAGGTTCATCCTCATAATTCTCATTTCTATTTACTCATCATCATTAACAGATAGGTGGAACTTTGACTTTCTTTCACAAAGAAGGAGCTAGAAGATGCCTTGAGGTATGCACAAGATTCAAACTACATTTGTGTACACCATAGACTTCTAGTTTGTCTTGTATGCCACTTGGACTTGACCAGTCTAATTGGTGTTTTCCAGCTTTCAATAACACTGGAAATGACAGAGACAATAAGTAGGCGTTTTGTGCATCCTTCTAGGAGACATTCTCCAACCATTACTAAGGTATACTTACTTTTCAACTGTTTCTATGATGGGATACTGCAAATCCTTGTCTTACTATTATGACCATTATACTCAGTTAGTATTTATTGAAAAGAAAAAAAAAAGGGGGGGGGGTTTAAAGGTGGGACTTGGTAATTGATTTGAAGGTCACAAAACTCCTGCATTCTACTTTCAACATATACCACTTGCTATGCTGGTTGGAGGTTTGAGTTTCTTACGTATTGAATAGTAAACAGGAAAAAAGATTATAGAAAAGAGATTGTATTCCATCTTGCCAATAACAGTATATTCATGATTTTAAAGCCTTTCCCTCAAGTTGATTATCTAATTTAAAATGGATCAGCTTACCAATAAACTTATTAACTGATTGCATCACGGGGTAAGAACTTCTAGTTAGTTCCCTTTGACACTTGAAGCACAGTGGATAAATGATTGCATACAGTTGATGAGGCTGAAATTGATCATTGAGCTGTCTTGTGAAGCAGAAAGCTGGAAATCGTCTTGGAGTATTCATTATCAATCTCAATTGAAAATTTCTTGCAACTTAAGTGATTATGAGGGATATGCTTCTTTCCTCTCTCTGCCGTCATCCTTGTAATCTATCTATTGTTGTCATAGAAGAAACCCTTGATCCCTCCTAAACTGGCAGTTTGGARACCAACTTCTTGTATTCCAGAAAGTCCCTCACATGATCCAATCCCACTACACCACCAACCACCCACTATGCCTTAACTTCCCATGTGTACAAGCATATGTGCGTAATGCATTTAATATGCTAGTCTTTTTAGATGAAAAGAACAATGTAGAATATGACATTCTCAAACCCCTCCTGAATTTTGAGATTTTAAAATAATGGCTTATGAATCTTGAATTTATCATGTTTTAGATTTATTTGGGCTTTTACTATTCCCGTTAAGAAAGGATACTGAATGCTGAACTGCAGTAGTAGTGAACTGCACCAACTCTAAGGGAGAATTTATGCGGAATATTTAAAATGTTCTGTAATGTTTGAGACAGGTGTCTGAAATCAAGTTTCTATTGACGTTTCTGATTTGAATGGTTGAGATTGGTGTAGATATTGGTGTGGCAACATTCAGAATTTAGTGGCATTTAATATGCATGCAAATGTTCTAACAGCTTGTCTTGCCTATGCAGGTCCATAGCGACCACCATCAGGTTGTTGCAGATTTAGTGCAGACAAGTTTTCTCTTCTCCATTCCKATGGATGGGCCTATGTCTTTCTCTACTCGKTATGTCTCTGTTCAATGGGCTTTGCGGTTTGAATTCCTTACCACCCCAAAGAATGTGGACTGGACCAGGTATAATTGCTCAATTATGAGCACTATTGTGAAACATAATTTGGTAAGTGATTTGGACCCTGGTTACCCTACAGAGCTAACGATTGTGTCCAATGGTGAATGGATATCGTCATTTCAAAACGTGGTATATTGCCATTCTGAAACCCAGAGGCTTCTATTTTTGGTAATACTTGCAAAGAGACATAAGAAAGATGAGAAGAAATTTTAGGAAGTTTCACATGTAATATTTTGTAGACAAAACTCTGAAGAGTTCCTCAACTAGATATTGTTTGAATTTATTTGAGCAACCAGATTTTCTCTTTAATTATATTTTTAAATAAATTATTTAGTTTCTTAAAAAGATGCTTGAAGCATTGTCAAATTCAATAGAAGTCCTAGTACATAGAAACTGTAAGGTTAAAAAGCTAAAAGAATCAATTACAGAACATTGATTAGGAAAACTGACTTATTTTGCCAGAAACTTTGAACTATATTAATTATATTAAACAAGAAGAAGGGAGTACATTCAGAATGTATATGAYCCCTAAAAGAGTTGAATTACTTGAAGGCATCCTGATTCCATGTATAAACCCTACCATAACCTCCCACATTTTACTCTATGTAGAGAATGACTGGRGATATTTTTTTCTGGCTTTGATTGTAAAGATGTCATGAAGTGATCTTTTACAGTTATGTTAGTAGATATAATTGCTAATTTTAAGAGTTAGTTAATCTAGAGTAAATTTTAAAGAGCAGTGGACTGACATTTTGCTTGTGAAGTTRAAATTTTCAGATGTATGAGAGGCAGAGTTATCTGATGCCCCAAGACCATGAATCGTTTCTTCTTTTTTCTTTCTTCTTTAATATTAATTTGCTGAGCAATTTGTAGTTGCATGCTGAATTAGAATAATATCAATATTTATGCATAAACATTCCTTTCTGTTTCTTGTACCGTTTCTTATTCTTTCCTTGAATTGCTGAGCAATTTGTATTTGCATGCTGAATTAGAATAATATCAATATTTATGCATAAACATTCCTTTCTGTTTCTTGTACCTTTTCTTATACTTTCCTTGAAAGTCTTTATATCCTGCTTGTTTCTCTTCATGTCAGATTTGAGCATCCCCTTTTGGTTGAAGGAAGAGATAAATGTGAGTGGCTTCTACCAATAACTATCCACGCTCCTCCACTTGGGGCTGCTGCAACTCAAATCCGAAATGAGAAYTCATTCTTTCTGGACCCCTTGTGGGTTCATACTTAAAGGTAAACTGAAGGTCTGACCAGTTTAGTTCAGACTGTTCTAATTAAATTATTTAGTGCACTATCACCTGAAACTTGTATAAAACTGTTTGTGTTAATTATCATTGTCTTAAAAGTCATGCACGTTCATGTGTTCATGACTAAATACATGAAGATTTGAAAACATAACCCTACAAAAGATGGAGAGGAAGCTTACAACTCAAAGATGAATTCTGGGATCTCTATTGTAGCCATGGGTAAATTCCAGTAATACATTATTTTAACTTTGAGACTGAACGGAAAAGTCTCTGAAGTGATTTAATATCCCAGTTATTGTACATTGTAGCCATCAGACTGGTCTGATCTCATCATACATTAGAAACGAATGGAAAACCAAAAGATAGGAAATCACTTAACAAGGGACAGTTGGTTAGCTATTTGAGGTCTTYCATGCAAATCAACAGTGCTTCACCAATGCAGTGCCTTAATGTTATCTCGGTGGTGATTTTCAACTACTCTGGTGTTAAAAATGCCTCATGAAAACTAAGCCTTWAATGCCTTTGAAATATTGTAATGATGCTTCAAGTTGTAGTGTTCTCTGGATTGTAACTATTCTGAATTTCTGCTCATGGTGATTTTTCAACATTTGCAGGGATTGAAGTTGTCTGGTTCCTTTGTGTCAACCAGTTAGTGCATCACAACTAATCAGTGCCAGGTTTTATGTTTGCTGATTTACCCAATGAAAAAGCTCGTACACAGTGATTTTGATGAAATATGCTGTCAACAGATAAGGACATCACCACAACCTTGTAAAGCCAGTTGCTGAAACTCAGGTTTGTGAAAGCAGTCAGTTGGAAGATGCTTTTTCCTGCACTGTTGTATTCATAGTTAGCTCTAGCGGTCATCAAGTGTACCTTCATTTTTTAATATCTTTTTGTTTTTTTTTTTTGAAACAATTTTTTTGTCAAGCAAGTACACAATGACTATTACTTATATAGTATGGCAATGACTGTAAACGACCTTCCCCTTTCCCTTAATATATCCCCCTTTTCCCCTCACCTTTAACAGTAAGGATCTTGAATTTTAGTGATGGTAAAATCTCATACTTTATTGTTCAACGTCTGGCCATTGCTCGATGGAGCTCATTTTTTGACAAAATACTGCAACTTGATAGGTGGGGTCTGATGGTGGTCTCTTGTGATTTGGTTTTTTTTTTTTTTAATAAATATGTGAGTGAAAAGAAAAGGATTGTCGGACCACAATGCTACCTGTCCCAATCCCATATTCAAGGTCAGTACCTCAAACATAAATATTAACTAATTGCAATATAGTATCATATCTMTATAGGACTTAGAACTTAGATTATAAATAAATAAAAAAGAAAAATAAAGGAAAATTAAAATGATAATAAGGTGGTCCCACAAAATAAAAATATGTCTTGTTGACTCATAGAGCAGACCCATGGGAGGCCACAGGCAACCAAGTGGTCCGACTTTTTGTATTCCATGATGGTTGTCAAAATATGTGACGCTCCTCCTTGACCTACTTCTCATTAAATATGTAACAATAACTCAATCATACATTTTGCTGGAATAATCGAGCGTCATCTTGGGCTTGGCGGTGATGGATAATTGTGGATAAAAGTGGAATATTATTATCAAACAAAAGAATCTCTCTTACTCCCTCTCCCTATTCAACAATCATTACTATTATCTTATTATCTCATAAAAATTATAATTATTATGAAAATTGTAAATATATATATATATATGATTTATTTTTGTACTTTTACAAATTACAGTAGAAGTCATACTTTGTACAAAATTAATTGAATATAAGATAAAGAAGTGTAAGTATTATTTTGATTATGAAAATAAAACGTTATTCATTTATAAAAGAGAAAAAAGAATAAACTTTGACGGAATTGAATCTGTTGAATTAGTATTCTAAACAACTCTTTTGTTGCCTTCTTTTCCCTTTTTTTTGCCTAAGTAGTGATAATTAATCGAACAAATCATTCATTTACTTAATGCAATTAGTAAAGCATACCAAATCATTTAGTAAGTTGGAATTTTGATATTCATACATCTTCCCCTGGCAAAAAGAATTCTTTTTCTTAACAAACTCCTTTTTCTGCCTTGAATTGACCATAAGATCCTTCACCACCAATTTATTTATAGTAGTTTTATTAGCATCAATAGAAAATCTATTGAAGGTTAATTATGTCATTTAAAACAAGTTGCAATGCATCCCCTAACATGGTTTGTCGCCTRCTTCCCTCGTTTATCTTTTGTCTTGGCTCAAACAGATAATCATTACAGCACACCAATCAGACAAAGATCTATAAATTTCCTTAAATGCTACGGCTATCCTTTTGCCTCTTTTATTAGAGCTGCAAAAAACCCCTTTCTTCTCAAATCTCGATTGTATTAGATGAATAATAGTCCTTTTGATTCGTTTCTAATCCTATTCCTAAAAGGAGAGAAAGAGAAGAATATGGAAGCTGATGTTTCTATTAGGCCAAGAAAGCTATAATATTTGTCTCTCTCTTCAAAATTCAAACGTTTGAGGGATTTTAGAATTGGGTTTTTTTATTTAGTGATGAAGATGAGTTCTTGGTTTATTTTTTGTGGGTTCGCATTTCTGATGGCTCTTACAGCTTCGGGCCATGTGATTTTGACTGGAACTAATATTTCAGCTATATCCTTTGATGACATTGAAGCTAATTTTGGTGAGTTTAAACGTCTCAATTGATCTTTTGGTTTAATTCTTTCCTTCTAGTATGGTATTTTTGGGATTTCAGAGTGGTACTGAATTGGGATAGTTTTTGGAAAGATATCAGAGGAGGTATGGGTAATGTGTGTTTTAAATAAGCTTTTTCGTGAAAAGAAAAATGTAAACTTTATCTGAATTTCACAGTGAGAATTAGAATTAGGAAGTTATGCTTGTGGATTCATACTTCATAGTAATTCAGTCCTAATTCATTAAAATATTTGCCAAGTAACTATGGCTTTGCTTGTATATATTGGCCGAGGGAGAATAGGGATTTTCTGCAAAATTCCACCTTTTAAAATGAAAATAGTTTAACGTTTGGTTAGCTAAAACTGTTACTAGAATCAACAATCATATAGCAGGTTATGAGGACATTATTTCCTTCCATTCCTTTTTTCCCCCCAAATCCCCTTTGATGCTAATATGTGCATCCACTGATTGAGTTCAATATAAATTTCAGCTCCATCTGTGAAAGGGACTGGGAAGTGTGGTACATTGTATGTAGCAGAGCCTTTGGATGCATGCTCAACGTTGACTAATAAAGTCGACACAGTAAAGAATGACTCCATCTCCCCATTTGTCCTGATTGTTAGAGGACGATGTAGCTTCGAAGAGAAAATCAGAAGAGCTGAAGCTGCAGGATTCAAAGCTGCTATCGTCTTTGATGACGAAAATGGTGATTTAGTCGCAAGTAATGATCTTCTTTGGCATCACCCTGCAGTTTCTGAGTTTTATYTTCTTACTTTTGTACTCTARGAAAATCTGCTTCAAGTGTTATGGCAACTGTACATTTGTGCTTTTCACTCACTAGCTTGGTCTGTTGTTAGACTTGAAATCAGGAGTACATAGTGAGACCAGTGCACAATTATCATTGTGCATGTATTAGAATGAAAAAGTAAGGAATTGGTAAGGGTAAGATGCAAGAGGATTCTGTAGCTYTGTAAGATAATGAAAGGCTTGGTGTGCCTTATCGTGAGAATAGACAAGACAAAGGTGTCTTTGGTGCTTCCTAGTTAATACTATGCTGCCTCTCTAAAATTCAGACTTGAGAACAAGCTTGAACTTTAAGATTGTAGTAGGGCACACCGGCAGTAAAACTAAAAGACACTCATTTCGCACTTGATGGAGAACTTCACTATTGAAATTTGACTTACTGTTGATTGTAATGTCCTTAATTTAGCAGCTAAATAGGCTACCGTGTATGATCAAGTTTTCTAGCATTCTAAGTCAAGAGATTGAGGATTCCCCAGATTATGCTTAAGAGTAATGTGATTCTATGTATCTTATTTGAATCCCTGAATGAGGTACAGCTGGAAGGGAAATAACATGTTTCCGCTAATGAATTAGATGGTGTTGCTTTTCATGCTATTTCAATGAATTTTGAATGAATGGTGGGGAAAAAATGGATTATACTGACAATTTACCTGCTTCTGTTGACTGATTGTTGGTATTAGGTTGGTAGGGGTTGGGAGTTGCTATTGCACCCATTGTGGGGAAATTTCAAGCACGTATCAGGAGAGAGGAAATGATTTGTTATTGTCCTTTCTGCTGATGATATAATGAGGATCATGGATAGAAAACCTTGGTTACCTTACTTGAGTATGTCATTTGTTGTCTATATATATGCACACACACACATATATATATATATATATGTTTGTATTGTTATTACTTTTTGGAATGTAAAAGTGGATGGAATTCAATTTGGACGTTTGGAGACATTAAAAACTCTCTTTTGTATGTGCACTTTTTTCTCTCATGAATTTCTGTTCTATTATTTACCTCTTTGTATTCATGTAGCAAATCAAATATATAAGAAAGGGAGAATGGGCATGATGCATTGCTACAGAAAGACATCTATTGGATTCAGGTGCAGCAAGTGTAAAAATTCTATTGAGTTAATATCTGTAATCTCAACTCTCAAGTTTGGGACCTTCGAGTGGACCCTACATTGGAGAATTAGTCCTTTAAATAGGTCAAAATAAAGTGAGGGAATGGAATGGAACTTATAGCAAATGTACCTGTTCCTACTTTTCTGTCCTCCTCTCTCTCTCTCTCTGTGATCTTTGTGAAAAGGGCCGGGAAAGGTTGGATTTGTAAAACTAGTGCAAGTCAATTTCTCAAGTAAATAGTCTATAAATTTCTTGCTTGAACATAGTTTTAAGTTTTTGATGGAGACACATGGAAAACTGCAGTGGCAGGAAACTCAGCTGGAATAGATATTCCTGCTGTGTTTGTATCAAAAGCATCTGGCAGAACTCTTGCAAAGTATGCTGGTGTACCCGATGTTGAGATATGGATAATCCCAAACTTTGAGAACTCAGCATGGTCAATCATGGCTATATCTTTCATCTCATTGCTTGCGATGTCTGCAGTCTTGGCAACATGTTTCTTTGTCCGAAGACATCGAGTCCGAAGAGAACGCCCTCGAGCTTCTCGTGTTCGGGAGTTCCACGGAATGAGCAGCCGTCTAGTGAAAGCTATGCCAAGCTTAATATTTACAGCAGTTCTTGAGGATAATTGCACTTCAAGAACATGTGCCATATGTCTTGAAGATTACGATGTTGGAGAGAAGCTAAGGATTCTCCCATGCCACCATAGTAAGTCTTCTTTTCTCTAGTTTATAGAAATAGCATATAGTACTCCACAAGTGGATTACATTTTAATTTCAGTATTGGAAGTTCCATTACGATGGGAGTCCCATCTTCTGTGGTTAATGGCAAATAAAATTGCTGTTTGATGACTTATGAATTCTGAACAATTGATTTTGCTAGATGCAGATAATTGATCCACTGAATAAGTTTTCAAATGTAACATTCTCATTCTATAATTTATGCTAATATTCTTAAAATTTCTATTTTCTTATAGATGTCCACTAGATGTTGAGTATAATAGAGAAGTGATTTGATTCCTAAACAGTTAATATCACAAAGTACATGTACTTGCATATCAAGAGAACTAGGGACTGTTGGTGTTGAGGCTTACCTGGTTGAATTTTTCTTAGTTACATCGAGTATTCTGTTTTGAAGCAAAACTACTAAACGAATTTAGAGAGGAACTCATGCAATGGTTATGGCACAGTCATGTGATGTTCAATTTGAAGTTAGAACATATATTCCCTATCTTAGGATGCCCTCGTAAGTATAGTGAGTAAGTCATTTGAGGTACTCCATATAAGGCCATATTGTTTGCCTTTCGGAACAACATTAATGTGAATGATATATACTGGATTTGAAGGACACTTATAAATTTCTAGAAACGTCTCTCAATTTTTGCTTTTTGTGGATTTTGGTTGAACCAGTTTGGTGTAATTCAACAAGTAAACATTTTATATTATTATGAATTATGTTTTTGTTATAGTCAAGTGCTTTCTACATGAAATATGTGTAGATGGATGGAGGTCCTTTAAGTTAGCTGTTGATCTGTTCCAATCGTATCTTATATATATGTTGTAGTTCACATTGAATYAATTGCAGTTCCATCTTCTTTTACATTTCACTTAACAAGGTTCCCTTGGTTACCAGAGTGAATATGAGCACTTTTGAATGCATGCATTTCAAGCCAATAAAAGTCGTTTGGATTCATGGGTTCGTTAGTTATGGTTTTGGAGTTTCCGAAGGGGCTTAACATGAATTGTTGAAATATTTGTCTTTTCCGTAATCTTCTGGTCTCATAAAGGGCTAGTCATGTTTCATATTCTCTCAAAAAATGATTTTAGTATTGACTTACTTGGCTTTCTGAAATTTGACTGAAATATGTGGTGCATGCAGGGGCATCATCATTTTGTTAACTGTTGGCCTTTCTCCTTCTCATGTCACATCGTATATTAATTTCTTTTCTAATAATGTTATAGGCGATCTCATAGCGAGTAACTAACTCCCTGATTTTTGTAGAATTCCATGCAATGTGTGTTGATGCTTGGCTTACATCATGGAGAACATTCTGCCCTGTTTGCAAACGGGATGCGAGGACTAGCACGGGTGAGCCACCAGCTTTGGAATCTACACCATTGCTCTCATCCACTCCAGTTTCTGTCGCATCATCTGCATTATCTTCTTTTAGATCATCTTTAGCATCATCATCTGCCATACGAATAGCCCCAACATCTTCTCGGTCTCCTTCAGTCTCTCTTCCTCAATCTATTTCTAGCACTTCTTATAACCAACAGTCTATGCGTTCATTTAATCAAACCCCGCATCTTAGCGCAAGCCGAAGCTCAATCGACCTTAGAAATGCATCTTCTCAAAGATCCCGTGCTTCCTATTTAATTTCACCTCACTCATTGGCTTATCCCTCTTTGTCACCTCATAATTCAAGATTCATGTCACCCTATGTTCCTAGTCCAAGTAATGCTTCATCTAGTTATATTGCGTCTAGTAGCCAGCAGCCACATCCACTACATTATAGTGAGTCAGCTGCAAGCTTTTCTCCATTTGCTTCAGCTCAATCTCTCCCAGGATGCTAAAATTTGATCTGTTGTTGAGTGTTTGACAAAGTCATCCTCTAGCTGGAAGTCACTTGAGGGTCGACTAAACAGTGGTTTAATACATCTGCATTTGATGGAAAAGGCATCACATACTGTCAAGTACTGTCATGATTGCGTTATCCAGTTGCGGCGAGTTACCGGGGTTGTACATTGTAGCATAAGATTGTCTTATCTTGATTTTGGCCAAAATTTTGGTATTGTTGTTTTAGCTCTTTACCAAGCAATGGGTTTTCCATCTTGTTGAGGGTTTTCTTTAATCTTTGTTGTTTGATGTCTCATATACTCTCTTGATGAATAGCTGACAGTACAAGCTGGGCTGCTGTACATATTATGTTCCATAAGCTTATTTTGCTATTGAACAGCCCCCACAGCGGCTGTTGATGAATCCTTCTTTCAAAGTATTTTAGGATTTGGCCAATCTTAATTTTATTGAAGTATAAGAATAATCTTGCACGGTTCGTCTAAAAGGGAGTGATGCTTTCTGTTCTTGACACCATCCCCATTCATAACTCTTAGCATGAATATATGTGTCATTGAGAATTAGGGAAAATGAATATATGTATATATATATATATCCACAAACCAGCGATTTTCAATAGGAAGAAGGGTGAAAACAATAATTCAATTAACTGAGAATTATGGAAAATGAACATTGGTCCAATTCAATAGACAAAAGCTACAGTCAGTAAAGTGCTAGAAACTGGATCAAGTCTGCTGTCTTACGGTGCAAAATCCCAATTGCCCACCGCTTAACTTACAAATAATGACGTTATCCACAGCATTATAGACCAATGCGGTGTCCCTTGGATCTTCTACATAAGATTTCCTCAAAAGCTGACTCCAACTAGCTACCAACCAGATTACAGAATGATTCTACTGCAGATCAATCTTCTTTATCGCCCGCCCGACGTGCATCTCTGGTCTCGGATGTAAGGGTTGAACTGCTATCCTGATCTAATTGGTCCCGTGTACCAACTGTCAGAGGTTCCTCTTTACCAAGTGTTAGAATCAAAATCAATACCCCAACCAGAAAAACAAGAATAAAAATACTCCTAACTCCAAAGAGAGAGTTTATAAAACCCATAAAGGAAGGACCATTAATACTTTTCTGGATTACACTCCCCTCTCTGTATCTTTCAAGAAATTGTGTTATTTGCGACCCCTGATCCACTTCAGTAATGCTCTCAGAACCAATAACCTGGGTGTTAAAAGAAATGACAAATAAGAATACGAACTAACTTCTTTATGACATATCAAATCAATGTGGTAAATATACAGAATCAATGAAGAGCTTCCAGACTTTGATCATGATTATCTAGATCACGAATATGCCAAGACAARTTCACTATTCAAACACATTAATTTCAGAATACCAAGTACGTGGATTAAGAATGTAGCATTTGGATAACAATGTTACTGGATGATCATGTCTAAAGCCAACAAAAGAGATGCTGAAACCAACAAGTCATTCTCTAGTTCCATCTACATAAGAGATATGATCTACCTGATGATTGTTTCACCAGGCTAACATTACTGAACTTAAAGAAAAACATGCATCTAAAATTGGATGCTATGAATAAAATCACTCTGATTATAGGCACCTGAAAGCAATTAAACAACAGATAAGTAATACAGGAGCACTCACATGAAGGATTCATAAATGAAAGTGAAACTATTCTACTGTTGTTACCCAGCGTATTTATTTATTTATTCCTTTTCCTGAGTAAACACCAACTGAAAATTAATACGGCACTACAGGATATTCAAGAGACTTCATGCTTAAAATAAGACTTACTAGTTATCACATAGATGCATAAACAATAAGTAGAAGCACACAACACTGCAGTAATGCCTGAAACCAGACCCCGTATTTTTGTGTGCAAAACATCATTATCTCTCCTAAAGAATCACATATTGGGCCTGACTTCACATCTACGAAAGAGCAGGTTTACCAATTAATCTTCTTAACAGTGTAGTCAGAATGAAAATTTGAGTGGTTTCAAGAGCCTATAAGAGGAGGATAAAGATGCAACTTACTGAAAAGTAGTCTTCATCTCCATCCCAAACAACCATCTTTGGTAATTGTGTCTTCTTATTAACCTCAAATGATTCAGCAAACTCCTCAAACTGCTTGAACCCAACATAACCAAATACCAAATCACGATTTGCAGATGCTGCGGCTTTCAAAAGTTTGAACAACTCTTTAGATTTGTGATCTGACTCATCATTAACAATTGTCAGAACAACTTTCCTTTTATCATCTTTTAACAATTTCAGTGTTTCTTGATTTATCGGCAATGCCAGTGGCAATAAGCTTTGTGTTATGTAGTCTTCGAGGAATGTCTCTGCAGTTCAAATTGCCAAAATAACATATAATAAGGCTGCAGTCTACTTCATGTCCAACGTTGGAATGAAGAAAAACATGTATATTGAGTATTGTCCAGAAACTATATCATAAGCTTAAACATACCTCCATTCCAAAAAGATCGTTTCCAAATCTATTTTAGGAGGTCAAAAATAACATCCACTTTTTAAAAACTAACCCACTTTCCAATCTTCATTTACAACACTACCCACACTTGAAAAGAAAGGCATGTGGAAGAACTCTACTAACACACGAGGCCCATAATCTCGTTAAGGGTTTGGTAACATACTAGATAGACGAGTGCTCTCCAAATTCCTTTCGCTGAATCAAAATGTGGACTGGAGTTATCAACTGAGTAAGAAATCAAAGTCTAGATCTAGCAAAGACAACACAGAGCATAAAAAGAAGTTTAAGAAGAATGCAGGTCAGTCTAATAGGCTGGAACAGGAAAATCATATATAAGATAATGTAGTTAACACTGATCAAGGAGATAGCTCAGGGACAGCCCGTAACACACTGTAAAAGGGAAAACAGAAAATCATCAGATAAGCTTGCAGCCTTGACTTGTTATATTTTTCTTTATTTCACAGACGGCATTAGCGGCTCCATGATGCCACCAAGAAGAGATACTACTGACCAAGCCTCCACACTGACATCCTGTTCTCTCTATCTAGGGTTATAAGATGCTCTTCATCACCTTGATCTATAGAACATTATTGTCATACACTCAGTTCAGCACTTGGCGAACTCTGAAATTTGAAACATATGCAAGTATATATAGCAAACACATCCTTTTGGAGCTAGAAGGATACATAAATTTTCATGTATATCTATCTATCAGCAATCTTTCACAAATTCTCCTTCCCTTTCTATTTGCCCTCATGCCTCACTTTCTTTTGTAAAATATCACATCCAAATAGAAAACGACAGCTAAGAAAGGCATAACTAGGGTTTCAAACTACCATTGCTGTTATTTCCTCAGTTGATATCAGTTCAAAATCATTCTTTTAGGCAATGTAACTCACCAACTGTAAAGCTTTTTAAAGGACAACATGAGATACAATAGCATTTTCATGTCAAAAACCAAAATAGCTAGAATGCTGACATGCATTAAAAAGAAAATAAAGTTAGAAAAGCTTATTATTTCAGTTTAAAGACTGAATAAGTGAAGCTAAGCTACCTTCAAATGGGCCATAGAAAATACTTTGCTCATTGTAGCTTGGATGAAGTGCTACTAATGCAGGCACCTTATCAAAGTCATAGAAGGCCAGGATTTCGTTTGAGAAATCCTTAGCCACTGAAAACCAAGCTTTCTTCTTGTACTTGACTGCCAAATTTGATATCGAGGATGCATCCATACCAAAGCCTATGAATATAGGAAAATTTGTGTCAGCTGCCTCAACGAATTCTCTAATAGCAGAGTCAGAACTGAGGACGGCAACATCAGGAGCAACAAATTTCTTCAAGAATCGAACAAGTAAATCAGCTTTCCTTGGTCCATAATATTCTGTAGCAACTCCATGCATAAATATCTTTAAGGTTGGATACCCACTGCATAACAATGAGAAAAAGTTTCAGCATTAAACTCTCTCTCTCTCTCTCTCTCTCTCTCTCTCTGTCTTCTTTCCTTTATACTCGTGCCTTCAACAGCTACCAGATAATAAAAATAGCAAATCTACCCAAAAGACAATCCAAAGTCTCTCATTGGTCAAGTTTTTACTTCTTGTTCAAGATTATTCCCAGTTCCCATGAACACGCAAACCAAGAAAGAATGCTATACTAGAGTAAATACTCTATCATTTACCACTGCAATGAACTAGAACTTTTTTGCAACATACTCGATTTCGTGTTTGTTAGCAATACGTTTGTATTTGTCAGCATTAACTTTTGCAACGACTATCGGCTGCTTCAATCCAGCGAGTACTGGAGCCGCTTTCTCTAACTGCCAAGGAAACACTCAAAATTAGTCAGTCAATTCAAAATCAAGCAAAATAAATTAGAAGAAAACAAATCTATCAACAAAATATCATATGTAGACAACATTTAGCAGAGTTAACAATTACTTTCAGCGGATCACATTACTAAAAGATACCAATTTCCTACTAACTATTTTAAGTTTAACCAATTGAGAGAAATGTTTCTATATAATATACGCACAATTCGACAACGAAACAAACGACGAAAAACAGAAATGTTATACAGGAGGAGACCTCAGGAGCTAGACGCTTGCAGTGGCCACACCAAGGGGCGTAAAAATCGACGAAGATATAATCAAAAGTGGAAATAGCGGCATCGAAGTTAGATTCATCGAGCTCTATAACCTTCCCCTTCTCGATCACATCAGCGAATTGTTCTGGTTGTTGCTGCGCAGATGATGATCCGATTGAGAATAATAGTGAGAGAGAAAAGAAAATACAAATACTTGCAGTGGCAGTAGACATGGTGGCGGCGGCGGCCGGGGACCGAGGAACCATATTCTTCGAGAGGAAGAGAAGTTGAATTGTATTACATGAGAAATTCCCAAAAAAATGGATCAGATTTGAAGTTGGKGGATGCAAAGTCTGCAGTGGAGCAGGTGCTTCTTCTAGGCAGCAGTTATTAGAAAATCTAATAAATAAGGTTTTGTAAAGGTTTTGAAACAAATTACAATTCTTAATTTTCTTTTATTTCTTTTTATTTGATAACCTAAATAAACTTTTTGTCTTCAAACGTCATTTAATTCATATTTTTTATATTTGAAATATCATATATATACCTTACAATCTTTGTAAATTAATAATATTTTGATCATTTAAATTATAATTAATTTAAAAAATACTATTAATTAATTAATAAATTATTAATTTATCAAGAATAGTTACAAGTTAAAAAATACATATTTAATAATTTAAAATTTTAATATTTTTTTCTTGACAAAAAGTATGATACGCAATATGAGAACCTAATTAATTTATTATGTTTTTCTTATAAGTCTGTTAATGTTGAACTGAAACATTTACCAGCTTTGCTTATAAAATAACCAAAAAGGGCACCTCTTATATAGATATGAATCTTGAGGGCCTCAATTCTCCAGGCTTAAAAGAGTAGACAGAACAATTTCAGACGGAGAGAGCAGAGCAAAAGACAAACAAAAATATATGATATACGCGRACTAAATGTACAAAATATTTAGATATGCAAGTGTAAAACGACATAGTTTACATAGACAATATCTGTGTAAGAAATTTTGCACCCCAAAATTCACAATACACTATTTCCCTGTCCAATCAGGGCAATGTGGGAACTTTTCCATATATGATTAACAACAAATAAAGTAGAATGCTTTGTACAAGTAGCAACAAGCAAGATAAGTCGATCACCATGTTCATAAAGTCACATGGTGACCAAGTAAAACTAAGGGAACTTCACATGTGAACGAGCCTGTCTCTCCACAAGAGCTATAMATGAAACACAAAAAATACTTTCTAGTGAATCTGACCAAAAAGGAAAWTTTTTCGTGAGAAGAAGCTCTGCCTGATCTGCAAAACAGAAGTAGCAATGCATGAAAGCCATATACTAAGGTTGACAGTATAAAGGGAGCAAAAAAGAACTAAAAGTCTTTTTGGTCAAGTTACAGACTACCAGAGCGTACACTGGAATAGAAAAAGCAGTATGACCATGAAAATCGTAAAAAATGGGRATACTGAAGAACAATAGCACACAATGGTAGAAAGCAGAAAATATCTAATTGAACATCAACATCCTCAACCCTAAGATYGATAAGGTAAAGGTAAGTCCTTCAGCCCTTACTGTTTATTGTGCTACTAAATTACTTACCAGGATAAAGGTTTATAGAAGTTTGTCATAGTTGATAGGATTGTGGTGCTTATGAACTGATTCCATAAGCTTGACATGGATTCTTCTTGTTTCACTTCATTCTTTTGCGTTCCATTTTCTCCTTTCTCTTACTAGCATGCCCATGTTTCATCTGGCGCAGAAAAGAACAGATAATCCTTTCAAATTTTAATACCAGTCTCCAAGGAAACATCAGTATCAGACTTTCTGTACAACAAAAAACAAAAGGGAGGAAACGTCTATGCAACAGTAATATCATGTCATGTGAAATCATGAATGACAATCGCCAACCAAATTGTTCAACTAATAAAAAATCCGTACTAAAATTTTCAGCCATAACTACTTCTCATTGTACCAGTACATGGATGATGGGTATGGTAACACTTCAGATATTAATAAAGTGAAAGTGACAAGTAGAGTTGAAAACATTCCGTTTTATATTCATTACACATCATTTCAAATCACCAGTATCATCGGTTTTCAACAAAAATGACTGATTTTCAGCAAGTGGGTCACTTTTGCAAAGTACATTCGCAGTTGTATATGTCAATTATGAGCAAACTTCACTTCTTAACTTGGGACAGTAACTAGGTGAACTAGAATACAAGATATGACAAGATGAATTCAAGTGGCCACCTAGAAAGAAATTGAGATCAAAATAATCTCACATTCTACACTTTCAAATATCAAATAGATCTTACATTAAGAGTAATGATGAACCAGAAAGCTGATACGCAGATCACAGATGTGTTCAGGAAATGAGAAAGATGCCAGCCTGTGCTTTTCAGAGCAATATCCAGCATCAAAATTGAGAATCAAAGTTATGATAAAGTATACATGAAGACTCACAAACATGCGCACATACATCATTAACTTCAAATATATCTGGCGATTTTATTTTAGGCAACAACCATTCAGTCAGATAGATGTGCTGACTTTGATGCTTGCTGTTGTCAACTGCATTAAATACAGATCAAACAAGTCGAAATTTCAGAAACTCAGAAATAAATTTGATCTTGATATCTTTCAGGATCAGAGAAAGGAKCAGACTGGCCAGGTTTCTTGGTTTCTTACCTGATGGCCGTACATGRAGTCTGTGAGTGACAAAGGACTGCAGCAACCACAAACAAGTTAAAGTGACATTATCGTGGTCCAACTTTTATAGTTATGAATGAGTGAGTGAGAGAAATCTTAGCAGAGTTTCCTACAAGTAAATCCAACAAGCAAACAGAAGTGAATTCTGAAAACATAATACTAAGAGTTAAGAACCAAGAGAAAAGTAAAAGATGCATCTTGCAGCTMCTGCCTGAGTTGAGTTAGATCAACCCCAAGTTAGATGATTTTATTTTATCTGGACCAGCATTGCACCCTGTTTGCTCAAAAGGACGAATAAATTATATCTGGACCAAATCATTCACATCATTCACTGACCTCTGGCCCATTACCCGTTGTTTTTTCTTCTCTGTTCTTCCTGGGTGTGCCTTGCCGGTGATGATAATCTCACCGTTTCTCAGGCAATTTGCAACATTTAATTTTATTCCTATTCCTTGTACATTTTAGGTCGTTTTAGCAAATGTAGTTAGGTGGTTAACAATTGCTTGTTGGCTAAGCCATGATCTTTGTAAATAAAAGCACACGGATGTAACAAACGAAGTTTCTGGAATTTTTCCTTCTCAGCAGACTATAGTTTCAACAATGCAATTGAATAATACTCTAAGGCCCATTTGAATTGATTGGCTCGTGTTAAAAGTCACTTCAAAAAGTTCAATGAAACTGTGTTATAATAGAAGCATGGCTAGGTAACCAATAGACCTGAATTCTTATAGAATGAGTGAATCATACTTAAATACAGGTAATGCATATTAGACACGTAAGCAACTAAAGGATTTTACCTTTTGGGGTCTAATAGAAAACAATTAAATTAGTGGCTTACATTAAATTTCTATTTTCAGACAGAATACGAATATAAACATTTAAATTTCTTAATGAGGCGAGTTCGTCAATCACAGAACAAATTCTGCAAAGCAGAGGTACGAAATATACATAGTAACAGTACGAAGATAATCTTGTTCTATTTCTAAATATACTGCAAGTTTCAAGTCATAAGAGCAAGAATGTAGCAATAGCAGAATATAGATTCCAGGAAATATAACATTTCATTGATATGAAATGTAACTTATCGGTACTGCAAATAGTAACATTACCTGCCAGATTAAAGGCATGTATTCYCGATATAATGGGGCCTGAGGACCACTCCTCCCATTTTTCAAATCCAAGGCATCAGCTGAAGGCCATGTTCGCGGGTGCCTGTGAAAAGAATAAACAGGGGAATATATCATGACGAAACAATAATAAATTCCAGAAGAGAAATGCACCTAAGAGCTTCGTTTTCCAGAAAATATTATTAGATTAATTAGTTTAAACAATAATCATTAGAAACCGAGAAGTACACAGCTTCCAAAGGATGCCTGTCACAGGAAGGACAGAAATAAGAAATAAGTAGATTTTGACTTGCAATCTTGAACCGGAAGCTCTTGCATGCAATGGTCTTCCAAAAATCACAAACATTATTCAAATATCTTCGAAGATGATCAACTGTGTGTGTAAGAGAGAGGAAGAGAGATCCAGSGCAGGAAAGAGAAAGAGAATCAGCCCATCCCTCGTTCAAGAGAAAGAAAATCTTTTGCAAGGATGATTTTCAAACTTTAATTTTTAAAAAAAAAAAGGCTTAATAAATGCCTAGACCAATGCTCAGTCAATGCTAAAGCATTCCAGGTGAAGGCATTTTTTACTATGGATGGGGGAGACCAAAGTATTGAGAATTGTAGTTCAAAAAATTGCATCTAACCTAAGCCTGTTCAGAACAAAGAAAGACATGAAAATATACATTGCTCCCTGTCTGGTGGAGCAGTTTCATCCTATCCATGTGGGGACAAGAAAAGAAATTAGAGAAAGAGAAAGAGATCTTTTGCTAATTATTCTTGTTTTTTAAATTTGAAGAAGGTGACAGAAAATTAAAACTCACCTGTGATCCAATGACCTGATGCCTTCATTTGTTGAATACTTCTCCCCTAGACTTGCAGTCTTGGAAGCTAAAACAAGCATAGGATGCACCAAAAGAAGCTTTTGAATCTCCTGAACCACATTTTCTGTCACACTTTGTAGAGAAATGTTTTTCCTGTAAATCAAGAATGAAAAAGAAAAAAAGAAGGAATCAAACATCATCAACGCCAGAAAGTTTTGAACTGATAGTATTGGGCAGACAGGAAAGAATATTACAGTATTCTTCCACTTATGGAACAGGCAACTACATGTAAACTTTGACAAGGAAAGAACAGAAGACCTATAATTCAAAAGCTTAAGTATATGTCCAGGTGAGAAAAGAAAATGTTCAAGAGTTGTGTTAGTTTAGATCTTCTGTGTCACTACTTGCCTAGAAGCTCCTGGTCCTTTAATTGCAGAGCTACTTGGAAGAAGCATGTRAAAAACAATTTCAATCTAAAACTTTGAGAACTGGTATATTGGCAAAGTAAAACAACCACAATAAATTTGGTTGTTAATTTTGAGAAATTAGTCAAAAGATTACAGAAGAAAGGGAATTTCTGAAAAATAACAGCTCTTTCTGGTTTATTTGTTCATTCAATAATCATTACTGATCTGCAACTTTTTGTTAGCAGTTGCATAGACATTATTGCTAGTCTTCATCCACATGCTGGATATGGTACAAGAAGTAATATAGCTCCTTTATCTCAGCCTGTTTTGCACATGGAATACCTCAAATGACTCCTTTTTCTTTTGTTTGTGCCTACTGCCAAAATTCAGTTTAGCATACAGTTGAATAGTGTCATGTATTACTTTTACCTCTACCTAAAAGTAAGAAAGTCCAAAAATGTCCCATGAATCTCAGCAATCATGGATGCATAAATTCAAAAGTTAGGTAAAATAGAGTTTAACTTTTCTTTAACAGAGAATTAAGTAAAAGTAAATGATTATCAACTGGCAAACCTATAGAATTTGGAGGTTTCAACAAACTTGAAGCTATAAAGGAGAAAACGCCCCAAAGGTGGCTAAGTATTGTTTAGTATTCGGAACAAGAAATTTCTGAACTTTTTGAACAGTCATCATTAACTTTGTAGGAGTGCTCTAGGGAAAAGCTTATTTTGCCATCTAGATCATAAATAAATCCTCTTCCAAATTCAGACTTGCTTCTAGTTGACAACAAAGTATCCAAATTTGGTTCAATGTCTCTCATCCACATTTTGTGCTCCATCTAATTGATCGTAACATGCAGATCAAGAAATAGGATTAATGGGTTATGTATGACTACCAACTTCGGCTAAATAGCTACTATACCTTTCTAAAATAGCACCAACAGAAGGAATGACACACAAATTCAACCATCCTTTTCTTTTGTAATTATCATATYCAAAGATATTAGAATGACATTTTCGTACCTAGTAAGATCTGGATTCATGTGTAGGTCGTGACCAAATTCCATTGACATTGATGCTACTAGAAGAAGAGTGATTGAAAATGGGAAGTTGGACCTAATTTTAACAGACAGATGCCAAATTGGAAAAAACAAATCTGAGTTTGGACTGAAATCAAGACTTTTTAAAATGTTTAGATGGAAAAAATGATTTTTTTCCCCCTTAAAGCCTTRGCTTGTAACTGATTTAGCGGTAGGCTTGGTGATAAATGAAGTAATGTTCACTGAAATAAATTCCTTTCAAGAGAAAATATGAAAACTTGTTAAATGCTACGGAATATGGATGTGCTTTCTTTTAGTATAAGAAAGAAAAGGACATTCTTCTAAAARGACTATTCTCTAACAGTAGTTACCAGCAGGTGGTACAGTCTTCACTCAGAGGCAAATAGGAAAGCTACATGCCTGTCTGTGCCCCATAATCCAAGTTAAAGCCCACAGAACCTCCTCAAACTTTTCCATATGCTTTTGAGCATCCACATAATGCTAAACTGGCTTGCCAAATTATGGCCCGAAAATAAAGAATGACAGCATATTTGCAGTACACAATTCATAATAGAAAACATTAAATGAAATCTACAATAGCAATTAACTAAACAGAGAAACAAAAAAAATCAAGTCTTTGACATCATAAGCACAGAAATAGCTCGAATATTATCACTAATAGTGCTTATAAATATTTACATAAGCAGATCACATAAAACTTGTGCAGTATCTTTACTTCGCTAAAATGCTTAGAAARCGCAGGAGAGGAGATGCACCATTAGAACTGTCAAAATGTTCTCTTTTTGCATTCTAATGTTATTCAACCACTTAGAATGATCTTGGACAATTTACCTGCCCTTTCTCCCAAGGGATAATGCTGGTAAAGCACGATCCATCCAATAGAAAGCTCCAATACTGGTTATGATAAATAAATTCAGTGTCAATTAAGATGCGATAGTTCTTACTAGGCAAAACTTCATCATGAATGTTGAAAGAAGTAAATAGGATTCACAACTAGAGAATGRAGAACTTCAAAGTGATACATGTCTCCACATGTGTTTATGTTAGTGAGCATGCATTTAAGGCAATTTGGTTACTACTTACTAGTAGTATTCTGGCTGTTATTGTTACTATTGAAGTCTACTCCAGGTGAATTACTATCCAATGCTAAAATTATCATTAGAAATATGAAGATCTTGTGTGTCTSTCAAGTGGCTCAGTGTTGCATTTGCATATTTGGGAATTTGGAGGTTATAACTAAGACAATATCATTGATAAACACTTCAACTCGCAAAGATTATACATTTAACAATTACAGCACTAAAAAGAAGTAATGTTGATATCCAGCAATGTGGGAGAATGATTATATTTGTCTACATTTTCCCTCTTTTTTGTGTGTGTGTGTGTGTGTAAAGGTGCATTACAGATGTCGTAATGAGCAGGAAGGTTTTGCAGTGGATTGCAAATCAATTTTCAGGATTACGGGAGCATGAAGAGTCAGAAGTAACCACTCAAAATCGGAACAACCTGTCAAAAATAAGCAAATGAACAGCGATGCCATGTATTTCCTTTTCCTTTTGAAGTTGATAATTCATGGTCTGCATTGAAAGAGCAGATCTCCATGTTACTAATTTCTAAATATATCCTACCTAATGTAGTATAAAACAAAATAACAAAGGTGTATAAGTGCCTAAGAGGGACAGTATCTATGGTCCAGAAGTAGAAAGGACCAGATGCTTTATGTTGTATCCAAGTACTTAGAAAGCAGGGCTTAAACAAAGCAAAAGGTTTTAGTGCTAAATGGAATTCATTTTTGCTTTAAAGCCTCATTCATGGTTCACCAGAAAGTCACGTGAATTGTTTAGTTTGCAAGTAGCGTTATAATTTTCTCAAAGTTCAAGGGAAAAAGTTTTTGTGAAAATGTATCATCATTTTTTTCCATATTTTATTTGGTAGTGGAAGTTATTTTGGATGTATAAACTATGCATCAGTGTCTGTCTTTTTAGACTTATTCAGCATACAGCTACTATATTTAAAAGGAAAAAGATGTCATAGTGAACAAGAGTATGGAGGAAAGATTGAAATATTGCAGAAAACACACCAGTTTTATCTACTTTCTCCACTAAAGATGGAGAGAAAACATCATAAAAATTTGTCAGGTTGAACATCTAAATATGAGGAATACTATTACCATCATCTTGCTGCTTTTGAGGGTCGTCTTATGACCTTCAGAACCATGATTCAACATATAGTTAAGCAAATACTGGTTTTGAACTTTGAAGAGCAATAGAAAACAAAAAAGTTTACGACTTTATATGATGATCATTATGTAGAATGAGTGCAAAAGTCCTCAAATACCTAAAATATGAAGTCGAAATTATGGGAAGATTACTTTCTGAAATAGTCATGCTGTTTTTTATTGCATCCCTTGCTTGTTTTTTAGAAAAGTTTTATGATATTCATCTCAAGAACAAATAATACATCATACCTCACATTTCCATTTACAACCAAGGAAAGAATAACTTGGAGCTCAAAGATGTCAAGATCTCAACATTCCCGCTCACCTTAAGAGTGGCTAGAAATTCAAAACTGTCATAACAACGGATGTACAAGAAACGTCTCATGCATGCTGCGAAAATTTCTTGATCAGATTCTGTCTGTGGCTTCTTGCCTATGTCATAAAAAGAAGCTAATCCCAACTCAGTCTCGAGTTCAAATTGGTCCTCGACCTATACAGAATCAAATGGAGAAGAACATTTTGCATATAGTTGTTCGGAAGTTTCTGATTTTATTCTCTCATAAGAAATATGTTTAGCAGGCCTTATATTCTTATAACTTGAATCATTGAGAGTYGAGGAACTATTCATCTAACAAAAAACGTACAAGGAAAGCAATTTGTTGATAATTTAACAACATGAGATAGATACTACTTATATTAGTACATAAAAGAAACCAAAAGTAAAAAGAATGTTAGTACATGTATATCAGAAAGAAGCACTCACTAAAACCAATAAGGTAGTATACTAATTGCATAAAATGACTAGAATGCACAAACAKTAAAACCCATAATCCAATTTTTCACCCAAAAYSATAAAAGAAAGAAAAAGGAGTTTCTTAGTTCTTATCTTACCAGTACTATTAGCTTGAACGATACGATGCTTTAACAGCTGAGAAAAGCGTAGAATATCAAAKCGGCAATCCAGATCAACGAAAGAAGCTAAGCGCTCCATGCCTCCATAKRGGACGCCCTTCCACTCCTTGGGTAAAATACAACTAATAGTAGCCTAAAGCAAACAAATTTACTCAATTTGATAATCAAACACACAGTTTCACAATTTATTAGGAAAACTTGATAGTAAAAATGCTAAGGCGAGAGAGAAATCGAGTGATGTTAACCTGCATTAAGATGTGGGTTTTGGCGGAAGATGATGGTCCGACAATTTCGACGACATTGCCGGCTCGTAGAGGAAGCTTGTGAAGTGGAGGCGGAAGAGGCAAAAATGGTCGCACTTTGAAGGTACGAGCAAGCATTTCCTTAGCAGTTTCGTCCGGTTTGATCCAATCTTTTACAGCAGACGCCATTTCCCCTGCTTCTGTGTGCTATGGAGGATGGGGTCGATGAGCGTTGAGAAGGAGAACTTTTTGGGCGGGAGGAGGTAAACACAACCGACCCGACCCCAGTATAAAAGAACTAATAATAATTTTTATTTTCTTAAGTGTAAATGCCACTTACTCCCTGTAATTTCAGGGTTTGTCGATTTAGTCCATAACTTTTTTCATACSTTAGATAGTTTCTCATTTAATTAAAATATCGAAGAGAAAGCGGAATAGGCATAATGAGTATCTTATAATCATTTCAATTGAGTTTTAAATCTTCTATGATATTTTCTAATACATTTTTTTCAAAATAGCAATACATCATATGTCTACTAATTAAAACATAAAAGAGATTTTGGTACAAGCATACTAAAATCATCTCATATTTTCATTATTTTTTTRGAAATTTAAATCTTACGATTAGCTAATTAGTCATAGATTCTTTCGAAATAAAATAATAACGTATTTGATTAAATTCAAAAAAGTGAAAACTCGAAATAAATAGAAATATGAAAATTCAATTTCAGATAAAGTAAAAATAGTTGTTAAAATATTCCAACATCTTGTACCAAATTTAATTCTCAAACAAAATAAAGGCAAAATTCGCACAATTAACATATACTTTCAGTATTCTTTTTTAAGTATCCTAATGTAAAAAACACAATAATGTAGAAAATAATTAAATTGATCATTATATTCCTCCTTATATTCTTAAATTTAGTCTTTCTAAATTAGGAAAAGAACAAGAAGAAAAGTCATTTAATTTGTGAGAAAATGGAGTATAATAATTAAAATTATTGGATTCGAAAAAATAAGAAACGAAATGAAGGAAAAAATAATGACTTTTTTAAGAAAAAAACTAGATGTTGTGACATTAAAAAAAATGAATGATGTATTTTATTTAAACTAAATCTCTACTTACGTCCACTAATCAATGGATTCCATCACTAACCTTCTTTATCTAATAAAATTGATTTCAATTACTTGTAAAATTTCGAGACTGGTGAGACTGACTAGAATGTTATAAATTTATAATATTACTTTATGAAAGTCGTGAAAAATAAGATTTTAATATTGTTAAATTAATGGAGTACGGGAAAGGTTACCTTTCCTCTGTTATTAAATGAAGCGGTCTCGACGCTAAGGAAAAAGTATCTCAAATCACGTGCTAGATCAAAGGTGTAAAGGACGAGTGTTTGAACGCGTGTCATGAATTGATTGCATAGGATCTCTTTAGTTTGTTGTGTTCTTATGGTGCTCATCATCATTGGGCTGCTTTACTAATAATACTTTTCATGGCTCCACATTTCTTGGCTTCTTCTGACTATTAAGATCGTCCATTAAAATGTAATTTGATTTCTTATTATTAAATTTAATATTTAAAGAATTATTTTATTATTTTAATTAATTAAATTTTAAATTTAGAAAAATAATTATATAATTTTGGAAAAAAGTTATTTGGGGGGAGGGAGAAAGTTGTATTCTCATTATTTTTTCAAAATTTTAAATCAAGATACGTATAATAAGTTTTAAAGTTTTATTTTCTCTTCCTTCCTCTCTTCTTCTCTTTCCTAACTAAACTCTTCCAAACTCTTTTCGTATACATTGTAAGCAAATTTAAGATTTAATTTTGCTTATATTTAAAATTAATATATTAATTATATGAAAATTTAATTTTTATATTAATCATAATATTTTAAACTAAAGGAAAATGTTTTTCTTTATCTAAAAGTTCATATTTTTAAAAAAATAATTTAATTCATCATATTTTAATAATACTTTATTAACATTTAATATTTCAAATTATTATATTCACTCACGAGACAAATTCAAACATTCCATTTACATTCAATTGCCTTCAAACAATATAAGTGAATGTCTAACGATTTTAATTCCTTGAATTTTGAATCCCAATCCGATTATAACTTTAATTTCCTAATAACTAAACGAGGCCTTAATACATTTTCCTACTTTACTATCCAAATATAAAAATGTATTAAAAGTATCTCCCACCATTTTTCATATATGTGTTATCTTGTCACTTGTTTGCTTTTGATAGATTCAAAATGATTACAATTTTCTCCTTAGATTTGAACAAATTACGAAATGTGAAAATTTTAAATGGTTTTTTTCTTTACTTAGAATTTTATTTTCTTTCAATTCCATTGTTTGGGAGGAAAATAAAGAATATAACGATGATTCATTTTATACATTTGGTAACATTATTTTCTAATTTCAAAATGGAACGAAATTTGATGTACTATGATATAAATGCCCCATTATATGTTATTTAATTATGATTTCTAACCAAATACTATTAAATACTGATCATATTTGGAAAATATTAGGATGACAGTATACATCAATGAACATATTTTTTCTTTTTCTTCCTTTCTTTAGGTGTTACATTAGAAAATAAGTCTAATATAGTCATTAATATTTTTATTTTTTTATTTTTAACTTTTCATGAACTGATATTTTCTTGTATTACTGTGAAAAATACCTTTATTCATTTTAATTGTGTCAACTAAACGATAAAGTGAGATGAAAAATTGAAAATGTGATTTCATAATAGTTCCCGTTCTAATAGCCAAGCACATTTGACTAATAATATTAGAATTTATGGCAATATAATTAATTTAAACATATTTTTTAAGTTAAAACTTGTTTTGAGTTGTTCTCGATTATTTTTTAACTATTGAATTTTAACTATGGAAGTTGTTATATAGGAACAATACTGAAAATGCTTTCTCAAAAATATTTTTTTAATGCAATTGAAAATAAAAATATTATAATAAAATTTTAAAATAACATTTCTCCAAAGCATTTCTTTTCGAAAGGTTAAAAATAAAAAAATAAAAAGACCAAGAATGAAGAACAACATGCCTTATGTAGCTATGCTGTCTTTGTTGAAAAGTGAGGTATATCTGTAATTTATCTTTTCAAGACTTGGCTGTTTCRGTCATTTGATTAGTAGTGAATAAAACAAAAGATATTTAACAATTTAAAAAGTCAATTTGTCGAGAATATCTATGCTAGAATCTCACTTTCCGACAGAAAAGTGATAGAACGAGATGCATAAAAGATATAKAWATCCCTATAATTATTTATATAAAAATGAATTTTGTCATTTCATTTAAGAATTAATTTGAACACCATAAACAGAAGAATATGTTTCATTTTTCATCACGTGATTTGACTGATTAAATTATTATTTTTTATGAAGACTAATTAAATTAATGTTTTTGTCTACTTCAATTTACACATGATATATTTTTTGCTTATCTATGCCTTAATTTCTTGATTATTTTTATTTTTTTAATTCTCTTTCATTGATAAAGATATTGAATTTCCTAGTATGCTTTCTTCTCCACATTTTTTGATATTAATTAGAGTACGATATATATATATATATTATTTAATTTATTCAATACTTTTTTTCTCTATGTTTAAGTCGAGAAATATACATATCGTATTATAACTAATGAAGAATAGAATATGTATTAAAAAATTCGAAATCTCTTTTAAAAATATTAATTTGGGTGCATGAATGTAGATTGATAGTATTAATCTCTATGCATAAATGTAAAACTAGTACTACTTTAAATATAAATCGGTAATATAAATATTTTTATATTTTTATGTGTACTCCATGGTCCCCTTGTTCCCATTACCTGCCAGTAAATTAGATTTGTATAGAAGACCCCATTAAACTTTAAAAGAATAAAACGAAGACCCCATTAGTAACTAAGATTTTAAAAGATAATTAATGGCTAGAAGAGTAAATAAATTTTAAAATATATTAATGGCTAATAAACCCTATTATTTGTATCCCTGCMTGTGTGTATATCTATCCCCTCYCTCTCCTGTGTTTCTTTCCATCCCTGTGCACCATTTCTAGATCCATTTCAGGGAAAGATCAAGAACTTTGATTCAGTTCTTGAMRTTAAGGAATCATGGCATCAAAGTTGATGCAGAACTTTGATCCAAGAGATAAAGAAGCTGGCTTGAAGCTTTTAGAGGCTCTGACCAGCAATGCTCCCTACATTCAGCAGCAGGTTTTGGGAGATATTTTAGCTAAAAATGCGAACACTGAATACCTGAAAGGCTTTCTAGATGGAACTGCCGATAAGGAACTTTTCAAGAAAAGAGTTCCCGTTGTGGCTTATGAAGATATGAAGCCTTACTTTGATKGGATCATCAATGGGGAGGCATCATCTGAGATAATCTCAGCTGAACCCATCACTGAACTGATCATGAGGTAAAGATTCAAGCTTCTTTCCCTTTTCTCTGATCCTTTTCTGGTCTTAGACTAAATTCCTGTGAGCATTCTTGGACTTCTGTGCAGCTCTGGAACTTCAAGTGGGAAGTACAAGTTGCTGCCGTCAACGGCYGAGGAGCCCCGCCGCCGGGGAATCTATCAGTTTATCAGCGCAAATGTGCTTAACAAGTGAGAGTTTCGTGAATGCTAGTATTTTCAAAAGTTGTTTGTATGATTTCACTAAATTACTGGACTSTCATTGCAGGTATGTCGAGGGATTGAACCAAGGGAGAATGATGTTCTTCATTTTCGTGAGACCAGACATTGAAACTCCTAGTGGTTTGATTGGAACAAATGCCACATGCAGCTTTCTAAAGAACCTCAAATCCACTAAAGAATGCAACCCATTTGATGGTTTCAGCAGCCCAATGGAGGTAATTTTCTGCCCAGACACCAAGCAGAGCATGTACTCCCAATTGCTCTGCAGCCTTATACGGCGGTTCGAGGTGGTGAGAGTTGGTTCAGCCTTTGCTTCTGCCTTTCTGAGGGTGATAAAGTTCTTGGAAGAAAACTGGCAAGAAATTTGTTCCAATATCAGAACCGGGCAAGTTAGTGAATGGATTTCCGAGCCAAATTGCAGAAAGGCTGTAGCTTCAATTTTAAACAAAGAAATGCCAGATTTGGCTGACACAATTGAGCAGATCTGCCGAGAACCATCATGGGAAGGGATAATAAGAAAGCTTTGGCCTAGGACTAAGATTGTTGAGGCCATATGTACAGGTACAATGGGACAATATGTGCCTCTGGTTAACTTCTATTCTGCTGGGCTGCCTTTGGTTTCGATGCAATATACTTGTTCTGAGGGCTATTTTGGACTCAATTTGGAACCATTAACGAAGCCTGAAGATGTATCATACACTCTTCTCCCAAACTTGGCCTACTATGAGTTCCTTCCTGTTGATCGAAAAGACAAAGAAGACAAGCAAGAAGATCATCCAAATGGGGAGGCGAAGAACAATGCAATTGTGGACCTTGCAAATGTGAAAGTTGGTGAACAATATGAACTTGTTGTCACAACACTTACAGGTAAAGTCCTTACATTCATTTTTTTATCAACTTTTGAAAAGGTTGGGTTGGTCAATGCTTTTCAGTCATCTTAGATATTTCTGTTCTCATGAAGGTTATAGGMAAAGTATAATGTTGTGTAGTGGCCCGTGTAAGAAACATAATAAGGCACTGGAGCAAAAGTAACTAGAATAGTGGTTTAATCGATTATATTCATTACCACACTATGTTTGGATAAGATGATAGAAGGAATTGGGAGGAAAAGGCAGGGTATAGATTTATGTGAAGGGGAAAGAAAAGAAAGCAAAAAGAGAACAGGAGATTGAGACTACCTAAAAACTCAACTTAGTTTTTATCTAAAGTGAATAAAAATGAAGGAAATCAAAATAATTTTCTTGAAGTAACTAAACAGTTAAATCTAAAATGATTATATTCTCGACTGAAGAGAACATTACCTCCCTCAAAAATTTGAGACTTTCTTCTAGTCGAAAGTGACCTAACAATAAGATATTAGTTGATAAATGTTTGGTACACTTTATTTCAAAGCTTCATCTGTGAATGAAACTACAGGATGAAGAAATTTTCATGGGTTGACCAATGACTCTCTTCTCCATTATCAAATCCAACCCACATTCACAAAAGAATAATTTGTCATGGGTGATTGTTGTCCTTTTCTGTRCACATGTTAAAGATAAAATAGTATATATTACTACCTTTATCTCAATAAGAAAGAGAAAATATTGGTCCATTTTCATATTCAGATAAATGCCTTTGAATCTGATAAGGGATGGAAAAATACCAAGTTGGAATCCAAGAAAGGTTCAATCAGAAAGTCTGGAAATATCGGTTTTTGATAAGCATTGCAARGGGGTTTGTTTTTGTTTCGTATAACTTRAAACTTTTAAATTATRTCAAGAATATTTTTTTCGGGAATAATCAGTTTTTCGCTCGCAGCTACTCTTGGCTCTGTTCTCCATAGCTTTGAAAGTAAAGGTTTTTAGCTTTTGGCTTGCAATAAGCTACTATTAACAGATTCTCAATTACTTATTAGCCTAACTTATAGCTTTAAAAAGCTCAAATAAACTGATTTGAATTAGTATCTCTGCTGTAAAAAATTGCTGAAAAMTTATAATACTTCATTTGCTTGAAAAAAGTTTTAAAAGCTGATCTCCTTTTGAGCCTATTCTCAGTTTTTCTTTTTAGTTGCTAAACAAAAAGAGCTTTTGAACAGGATGTTTTCATTATTAAAAAGTTAAAAGAAGGGTAGTTTTCCTTAATGCTTTTGCTGGGGACTTTGATGTCCTTGATATGAATTGGACACTTGATGAAAGAAGAAAAGAATAATAATAATAAGGACGAGAGAGGAGTTATTMGTTCAACAGCCAATGGTCTACTCAAATCATTTTGAACTGGAGTTAGTTGTCTTCTTTTCAGAAAATTGGGTGAAACGTTCCCAASCTTGCCATAGCTGAATTTTCTTGTTGACTTTCGTGTTCTTTTTAGGCTTATACCGATACAGAGTTGGAGATATTCTTATGCCGACTGGTTTCTACAACAATGCTCCCAAATTCAAGTTTGTCCAGAGGCAAAATGTGGTTCTGAGCATAGATATAGAAAAAACAACAGAAGAAGATCTGTTGAATGCAATCACAAAAGCAATGGAAATCCTTGAACCCCAGGGTTTCTTTCTCTCGGACTACACCAGCTATGCTGATGCATCTAAAATTCCKGGTCACTATGTGCTCTTCTGGGAGCTTCAAATGAGAGGAAATGGAGATGAAATCGAACTCGATGGTGTTATGGAGCAATGCTGTGCCGTGGTGGAGCAATCTCTGGATTCCATATACAGAATGTTGAGAAACAGAAGCAATGTMATTGGACCTCTTGAGATTAAAGTGGTAAAGCCTGGAACTTTTGAAAAACTCATGGAATTTTTTGTCTCTCAGGGTTCATCGGTGGGCCAGTACAAGACACCAAAGTGCATTAAAATGGAGAAAGCCATTGAAGTACTGAACTCAGGAGTTGTAGGAACATTTTCTAGCAAATGTATCCCTACTTACAGTTAAGGCCAAGTGAGGTAAAAGGCCTACAAAAAATTCCCTGCTGTTTTTTATTTGCTGATTTAACCCTCTCGGATGGCAGAAATTTGCTATTATTCACTCGGACATTTCCAGTAATTCTCTTGTTGCCCTTTACTCAAGGGTAAAATAAAAGTAATCTTTCTTTAAGAGGCTGCTCTTGAGGGGAATAGTTTAACAAGTTTCTGTGGCAGAGGGGTTGATCAGCAATATACGACAAAATGCAAGGGAAAAGAGTATATCTTTGACCAAAATGAAGAGATGTACTGCACTCTTCCTTCTGTTATGTTTTCAACCATTTGTTTGGTGTACTTTTAGATTRGAGAATTCTGTCTTTCGATGTTTGTTTCTATCTCTAACTTGCAAGATCTTTATGTAGATTTACATTAAAGCCCTCGATGCGTTTTATTTATTTTTGAGTAATTAAAAATGGACTAATTTGGGAAAGACCACTTAATTCTGCAAATCAGAATTCAAGATTAAGGAAATCAAGATTTTATGAACCCAGTAAGATTTTGAAAAAAAAAAAGATAATTTCAATACATTCACTAATAAAATCAGTGCCCTGCCGATCGTGTTGAATAGAAGAATATTTTGAAAAAGTATTTTGATAATTGAAAAAAATGAAAGTGTAATAAATTTTTATTTTTTGACGTAGATAATTGGAAATTGAAGTTTTCCGACCCTGAAATGTCAATCGTTAATATTAATGTGCAGAAAAAGGAGAACAAGACAAGCTCTTCATGTAGAGAAGAGGAAAGTTACTTGAGGCAAATTTAGACATTCTAGTAATATTGGGTCTAAATTATACAATTCAAAACGTGTAATGAACTAAACTTATATTATCCTAGAATACTGGGGCGAAACCGCAACGTTCACATTTTCCCATAAGGTCAACTCATTTCTGGTTTTAAATCTGGATCCCATGAAAAAACAATATAAGGAGAATTTCACGTTAGCAGTTGAAACTGGGAAGAAGGCCGGAGCTGAAGCAAATGTTTATATGGTTTATTTGAATTTGGTGGCGCTTCGAGTTGCAAGCTTAGAAAATGAGTGTTTTGGAGATGTTTGGTTTGAGAAATGGTGTGCCTTTGGAAGAAATAGAGTTGAAAGCTGATATTCCAGTGAAGAATAGTGCCAATGGTGCTGAAGTYGAAGATCAAGAAACGGCAATGCTACTAGTGACCTCTGACTCAAATCAGCAGTCTGAAGAATTTCGCCATAGAACTGGTAAATCTTGTTATCTATAATATATTCTCTTTAATGCTGCATTCTGTTCTTGAAAGTTAATGATAAATTTGGGATTTTTGTAACTGTTTTCCCAAGACTGATTTTCTGCATTTTCTTTTCTGAGTTAATGCAAATTCGCGACCAAGAGGCAGTGGAGATGACAGGTGTTGGCTCATATCAGAGATGAATCCTGCCTGGTGATCCAATGGCTTAGTTTAATAGTGATGTTTGTAAAGTTCAAATTTGTTCTTTTGTTAGAAAGTTAACGTATAATAGTGGACTACAATAGTGTATAGATAATCAGGTTAGTGGGTACAAACTGACTGGCCTTGGTGCCCTGGTGATCCACAAGGCTTAGTTTAGTTATGTGTCCTACAGTTAAATTTGTTCTTTTGTCAAAAAATTTAAGAGCGTGTCACAATGACCATAATGAGGTATCCTGCATAGTGTATGCAGTCCGTTGCTAAAAAATGCAAATGACCACCTGTTATTTTACTGCTGCATTAGAGTAACTGGCTAGGCAGCAGGTGCATATTGATAAACTATCGTATCCCCCATTGTCCTATGTCTGAAGATCGGGTTTTTCTTGAAGTTTCTCACTGAAGTAAATGACGAAGAATGCCTAATTATTCTTGTGGGTTTGAGGCAAATTAAGCCTAAAATTTCCTTGTCTTATCTGCCCACTGTCTTTGATCTTTACCCTCAAATTGTGCCCCAATGTATTTTTATGTTTGGTTATTTGACTTCTAACTTTTAACTCATTTGAAGGGACAACCTGGACTGCTGCAGCACATATCATAACTGGAGTAATTGGGGCAGGGGTATTATCTCTGGCATGGAGCATAGCCCAGCTAGGCTGGGTGGCAGGTCCGCTCACCGTCATTGTGTTTGCAGCCGTCACCGTGGTTTCAACTGACATCCTGTGTGATTGCTACAGGTCCCCGGATTCCGAATATGGTCCTATCAGGAATCCTTCATTAATAGAAGCTGTCAAATTCTACTTGGGTACGTAGAACCATTTTATGAACTTCTTTTGCAACAATTGGTTGTGCTGATTCAATTTGCTCAATTTGCCCAATAAGGTACAAATTTCAGTTAGATAACTCAGTGGTCTGCCCACTTAAAAATAGTATATTACGTTATTTATTTGGACTATCATATGAATTTGTCTGGCGTTACTGATTCAATTAACTTCTTTTTCTTTTTCTTCTTTTCTTAAAAGCAACCACATTGTTCTTGTTTTTCTTTCTGGATGGAAAGATCCGCTGTCTGAACTTCCAGGCTCCTGTGATGTACAAGAAGCATTCTACTACTTGACTACAGATGAAACCCATTTATGTTTGCTGGCATCCAATTAACTGTTAGAGCTACAATTTTCATTTTCAGCATGTCGATCTGACTTTAGGGTACCGCAGTCCAAAAATAATTTTTCTTTTCGTCTGGGAAACAGAAGGAATGTCAAATTTGTTCCTTTAATGAATTAACAGTATTACATATGTATTCCCTTCTACTTCAGGTTTTTCTTTTGCTTTTTCCCTTTTTGTTTTAATGTCCCATGTCCTATCATTTCATCTGATACTTCAGTTTGTAGAAAAGGAAGTACTACCCTGCATTTTATCAATTCTTAAGTATTTGATACTCATTTTTTTCTGCCTCTTGTAAATCTGGAAAGAGAAACATACAAGAATACTAGAAAATTTAAAATTAGTAGAGAAGTTTCAAATTACTAAAAGCGGAATCAAAAGCATAAAGTTATAAATAGTATAATGACATTTCCGTACTATTGAACATAGTGATAAGCCTATAATTTTGAAGTTTGGCTGACTGTTAAGAAGTTTAATAGGAGGAAATTTATTCCAGGAGAAAAGAGCCAACGAATCTGTGGAATTTTTCTACTAGAGAGCTTGTACGGATGTGGAGTTGCYTATACCATTGCAGTATCTGATAGTGTCAGGTACTAATTCATAAGCTGTCAAACTTCTTAACTTTAATATGGGATTTCATTCTATGCTATTCTGATGCCTTCAATTTTTTGAAGCATCTCCAAGAATCAATATTTCTTCATTAAAGTACTTGATTTCAGATTAAAGCCTCTGGTAGAAAGAATTTGCGGGACCATTGTTTGTTTCCTCTAAATGCATTTGAGATCCCATAAGTTGAGTAGTTTTATAATTAAAACTTCACATTCCGGAAAAACACTGAGCAAAATACACCAAAAGTTTTAATAAATATATCATCTATATGTCTCATAGTTTCTCGAGGGCAGTCCCAAATATTCTGCTCTTTCTTGGAGGAACTAGATCAGAAATCTGGTTCTTCACCTTGTGGCAATAGATTTGACTTCGATAACCTGAAAATACAGAGTTTCTAATTTTTTTTATTACAGAGACATATAGTATGGCTTTATTTTTGACAAATAAAATCTCCGTTAATGTTATTCTTCTGCTTATATGATTGTTTCAGAGCTATACAGAGGGCAAACTGTTACCACAAAGAAGGACACGAGGCTATCTGCGGTCAAAATGCCTATATCTTCACAATATCTTTTGGACTGGTACAAATGATAGTGTCTCAGCTACAAGATTTGCATAACATGGTATGGCTGTCTGTTGTTGCTGCAGTTATGTCCTTCTCATACTCTTTCATTGGATTAGGACTTGGCCTTGCAAAAGTTATCGGTAATACTTTAATTTCCAATTTGTTTATTCCTTGATAAGTTGTCTTTTGTTTTTCAATTTAAGAACTTTAATGGAAGAAAGTTGCTGTTTCAGAAAGTTAAGTGGAAAGAGATTTTCTCAGAAAATGGATTTCCTTAGACTTTTTATAGGTATATATTAACATCTCAAATACCAAGGTCAAAATATGTTATATTTGCTACATGACTGAATAAATTGAATTAACTCTTTTAAAAGTATTTCTTTCTTGGAATTGTGCTGCAGAGAACGGGCAGGTCCTGGGGAGCATCTCTGGAGTTCCTGCAAGCAGTACAGCTGATAAGATATGGTTAGTCTTTGAGGCACTTGGAGACATAGCTTTTGCATTTCCGTATTCAGTGGTTGTTCTAGAGATACAGGTAGGAGTTTCAAGTTCATTTTGTCTCATTTCAATTTGGAGAAAAACAGTACTGCTACACATATGGACTTCCTTTTCAAATCCATTATTTGATGTTACAGAGTTTAATAACCGGGAGATCCAAAGGTACTTTTATATTGTTTATTGTTTGCATGATCGAAGCTAAAGGATCAAACTTTATTTGAATCCAGGATACCCTGAAGTCACCCCCACCAGAAGTGCACACTATGAAAAAGGCTTCATTGGTCTCAATTGTTACCACCACTTTCTTTTACCTGTGTTGTGGATGCTCTGGGTATGCAGCCTTTGGAAAGAACACACCAGGGAACCTCTTGACTGGATTTGGATTCTACGAGCCATATTGGCTTATTGGCTTTGCTAATGCCTGCATTATTTTGCACCTTGTTGGTGGATATCGGGTACAGCAACTTATTTCTTCCCTGGATTTCCTATTGCTTGTTGAAAAATGTTAATGCTAGTCTTTGTGGGAAACAGAAGACTCAGGCAGCCATCGGTGTATCTGTACCTTGTTACATTTTGATTCATGTCTTTATGTTTGCATATGTTTAGAAGCTTCAGAATGATTTTTCTTCAGGTATACAGTCAGCCAGTTTTTGAATTAGTAGAGAAATGGTTCAGCYAGAGATTTGAAGACAGTGCGTATGCYAAAGGCATAAAAGTCGAGCTCCCGTGCTTCCCAGCTTTCAAGTTGAATATCTTTAGGCTCTGTTTCCGGACAGGATATGTGTTATCGACAACTGGTATTGCATTGCTCTTCCCTTACTTCAATCAAGTTTTAGGAGTCTTGGGAGCCTTCAACTTCTGGCCTATGTCTATATACTTCCCATTTCAAATGTACTTTGTGCAAAGGAAAATTGGAGCCTGGACAAGAAAGTGGGTTGTCCTTCAGGTTTTCAGCATCATTTGCTTGGCTATTTCAGTTGTGGGTTTAATGGGGTCTGCTGAAAGACTCATGAGTGCCAGATTAAGTTGAAAAAAAAGACAAACAAAAAAAGAAGAAGAAGTTTAGTGAGATGTGCGTACTAGCATTTGTCTGTCCCTTACTTGTTTTACTCTCATTTATGGGGAGGAAAATAAGAAAGCAAAAACTATTGGTTGGTTGCAGTTGAGTACCCTGCCTGTCCTTCTAACGACAGGTAAGCGAGTTTAGTACACACAATTTTGTACGCATAACATTTGTCATGTACACTGTATTCGTGCAGATCTAAAAAACATTGTTAGCATAGAACTTTCTAAAACTTTTAATTAAGATAATGTTATTTTAATTATTTTGATCTAAAGTTTCATAAGCTTTAAATATATAATTTTTTTTTTATCGTGCATGTAAAATCTCAATATAAATCAAACCATCTTCGAAGATGAGATTCGTTGCATTATTACAATATCAAGTTCAAAGGACTAGGAAAGCGAAAAGATCCAACGATTTTACTGCCATCAGCGACTTATACAAATTAAATGTGGATCTTCATTAGAAGTATCTCCTAGATGAAGGGCTTCATTATTTAGTCAAGCAAATAAACAAGAACCTCTCAAATTTGAGACATGAGGTTGCTCATGAAGGGCCTAGGCCTGTACAGTGCCACTAGGGGCTGGACCTTGGATAAAGTAAACCCTGATCCTTCTTGCAAGTCTACTAACTCAGGCCCAATCCTTTCCCACTCAAAGCACTGAATGAAAGTACCCAATGCCAGTCCAACAAATCTCATAGCCATGCCAGAGCCAGGACATGCTCTTCTCCCCATTCCAAATGGAAGAAACTGGAAACCTTCATGTTCCTTTTTTATTCCTTCAAATCTTTCTGGCTTAAACTTTGTTGCTTCTTCCCACAGATTAGGGTCTCTATGAATAGCCCAGGCATTCACCAGCAATGCTGTACCTCGGGGAACATTATATCCACTGATAGTGCAATCTTCAGAAGATTCATGAGGGAGAAGGAGGGGTACAGGTGGAAAAAGTCTCAGAGTCTCCTTGATTATGCAATGCAGATAACGTAACTTTGATAGATCTGAATCCTCGATCAAACGCCCTGCAGGAACATGGTGATCAATTTCACTTCTTGCCTTCTCCATTACTTCTGGATGATTTAGCAGCAAGGACATTGCCCACTGCACGGTTTGTGCTGAAGTTTCTGCTCCGGCAGTGAATAGATCCTAACAAATGAAGATTTGATCAAGAAAAACACCAAAGCCACCTTAAGCTAACATGCAATTTGGGTAGTCAACATAGTTTCTATGAGAAAATTATAACTAAAGAGTTAATTGCATCTTATCTCCCTAGCACTCTTTTTAGGTCATCTATCATCCTACAGACAACTTTTATCTAGGTTTACTTTTCACCCTTTATGATATACTTTGAGATCTAGGATGGTCTTTGTAGGCGAATAGTTACAATACCAAGCTGATGTACAGACTCTACAATGAGAAGATGGCTTACTACTAGAACTGCTTTAATAACATCATCTGTGTAGTACTCAGGTTCAGCGTCTTGCAGGGACAATAATGCTTCGATCATTGTCTTGTCTTCTTTTGCTAAGCATGAACCAGCTCTGTTCTTTCTTCGGCTCTCTTCAACTAGATTTTTCAGGAAATCATCACTTTCTTTTTGAAATTTGAGCAGCATCTTCTCATATCCGCCATAACCGATCCACCTCAAGAAAGGAATAAAATCGCAAATATGTAAAAGGAGGTCTGATCCGTACAGATAGCGAGACTCGGACCATTGTTTTCCAGCAAGAATCTTCATAACAACATTGAATGCCAATTCCAAGAACAAAGAACTCAGGTCTACTTTGTTGTTTTCYTTYCAGCTCGAGACAAGTTTTCGTACCATAAAACGAGTTTCTTCTTCCCGAATAGTTGTTAACCGGTTGAGAGCAGTCGAGGATAAGACTTCGACGTTCATCACACGGCGAATATTTCGCCAATGGTCTCCATAAGGGGATGAGGCCATTGCGGTGCCGTTGTAGGAGAAGTGTTTGAAGGAAAGAGTTTCCGCGCGGTTTGCCAAGGCTATATCGTTCTTGGTGAAGCATTCCTGGGCTATGGATGGAGAGGAGACGACAACGGCGGTACGGGTTCCTAAGCGGAGGTGGAATACAGGACCGTGTTTTGTGGCGAGGTGGTGGAAGGCTCGGTGGTATGGAGCTTTGATGAGGTGTAGATGGCCTAGAATAGGTAGAGCCGGCGGACTTGGTGGGAGGTTTTTCTTTTGTTTCTGGAAGAGCTTTTGGATCAAGAAAATGGAGAAAATGATCAGAAGTAAAGTGAACGAAATGATCTCCATTTTGAGAGAAAATGGTGTGTACCGTGGACAGTCTCTTCTTTCCAATTTAAATATCCATGAAGGGATCGGGTTTATGGCTTAAGGGTTTTAGGTTTTAGGATTTATAATTTATTAATAAGTACTTATTGAAATGAAAAAAAAGGATTTTAAATACTCAATCACATTTAATAAGAAGTATTTATTATTCTTATTAATAGTTATCAAATTATTGAAAAAGATTATTGATTAATATTGTCATAATATTGTTATAAATTAAATTTTTTTCGGAATTAAAGATTTACCTCAACTCTTGGGATTATGGTTAGCGAAACTCATATTTTATTTRATTTTTGTCAACTTTGAGAGCACAGACGTAATATTTTAAATTTTAACGTTAAAATAAAAAATTTAACAAATATTAGAATCAAATCYTGATTACTGTTTACATATTATGATCAATTAACTAAGACACTCTTCTTATGTTGGGGCTTAGATATTTTTTTGAGAAAAGGCAGAAATTTTTAAATTTCTAAATTTCGAGTGTGTGAATTTAATATTTTAAAGACTAGAGTCAAAAATAAAAAAAATTAAGTAAGAGTTTGGATCAAACGACGATATTTATCAAGTATATTTACACGCAGTCAACAATTAGATGATTTTTGAATTTTGTACCAACCAAATAAAATGTCATAGAAAATTCAAACCATTCGATCATTCTAGCATGGATAAGATTCAAACTTGACCAACTGATGATATACTAGGTTTTGTGTTTGAAAAATGCTAATCCTCGTTTTCCGTCAGAATTTGTTAAACCACGTGTTCWTTCTTTTCTTGTCCATGRGTATATGGTCAAGACAACAATATATATTATATTACTAGAATATATTTTGAGAGATTGAGTGATGTATACTTCATTAGATTTGAGAAGACTTCAAGATGTGAAAGCTTATTTTGACAAAGTCAAAGGCCCATTTTTTATTTTTTATTAAATGTTTATTATCTTTATTAAAAACTARAAGTAACCTCATATAAATAAAAATAAAATAGTCCCCACCGTGACATGAGACGTCTATATCTGAATGCCTGGTACACCGACCTAAACCCAAGTGCAGCTTATGTAAAACTTTCCCGAGAAAGAAACTTCTTGGAAAATATTTTCCTTTTCTTAGGAAAAGTGAATGAAAGATTATAGTTCATACTTGTCTTTGAGGGCTACTTGGGTCGATCGGTTCATCAAAGTGAACAAAAGATAACAGCTTCCCTATTTGTATACTTTTCTAAATTCCTCATACGCCAACCTAAACCAAACTGTAGTTATAAAGGAGAAATCACTGAACATTTTCGTTTCGCCTAATAGAAAACAACTTTGATTTGCTTAGGATTATGACAGAAGTGATTCTATTCCTCTCCAACTCCAACAAATATAGCCGCTGGGGTGAAGCTCGTTGAAGACCTTACTAAAATGCTGCTAAAGCACAAGAACAAGTAGTGTAAGAGATTTTAAAGAAGAACACCAATAATGAGTACCTCATGGGCTTTCTATATGGAAGGGGTCGATACGAATATTTCAAAGAGAAAGTTCCCGTGATTGAGTATTAAGAAGTGCAACCTTACATAGAAAGAATTGCAAATGGAGATAGTTCCCACATTCTTATAGCTCAACCAATAATAGAGCTCATTAAGAGGTAAAAAATACATCATTCCCTTCTTTTGTATCATTGCAATCCGTAGTKGCAACTCACACGTTTTTATGGACTTTGATTCAGCTCGGGAATTCCCGGAGCACAGCTAAAGTTATTTCCGACAACAGCCGAAGAAGTTGATAGCAAACATTTATTTAAACGTCTTAGCGTAGCTATGTTGAAAATGTAAGTTAATAAGTGCCTTCATAATTGACGCATCCTCGGTTCTTGGCCATTATTTACTCTTTTGTGAACTTCAAACCACAAAAATCACAAACATATTAGCTGAACTTGATACTGTCGAAATGGAGAAATATTGATGAATCTTCTGAAGACTGCACTATAAGTGGATACAGTGTTCCTCGAGGTACTGCGTTGGTAGTGAATGCTTGGGCTATTCATAGAGACCCTGATCTGTGGGAAGAAGCAACAAAGTTCAAGCCCGAAAGATTTGAAGGAATAAAAATGGAATCTGAAGGTTACAAGTTTCTTCCATTTGGAATGGGGAGACAATCCTGTCCTGGCTCTGGCATGCCTATGAGATTTGTTGGACTGGTARTGGGTACTTCCATTCAGTGCTTTGAGTGGGAACGGACTGGGCCTGAGTTAGTAGACTTGCAAGAAGGATCAGGGTTTAGTTTACCCAAGGTCCACCCCTTATGGCATTGTATAGGCCTAGGCCCTCTGTCAGCAACCTCATCTCTCAAATTTGAGAGGTTTTGTTGATTAATGAGGCCCTTCATCTAGGAGAAACTTCACTTGAAGATTCACAATCGTAATTGGATAAGTTGTCGATCTGTTGACATGAAGTTCTATGCATGGTTTTCTTTAGCTAGCAGTAAATTTGTTCACACGATAGAAGCAAATTGTAAATTGCAAGTATTTAAGTATAGAAAAGTTACAAAACAAGCTCGTTATAAGTTATTGTACCTGATATCTGATAAGGTGTAAAATGGTGCAAGCATTAGAAAAGCCAACAAGCCAGTATAGCTCGTAGAATCCAAATCAAAATCGACAGATTAAAAATTTACAATCAAATTTTTTAACGGTTGTCAGGAATAGCTTTTGTTGTACCCTAGAAGTTCCGAGTTGAATCAAAGTTCATAAAATAAAAGTTTGTCAGATGCTACAATGGTTTGCAATGATTTTAAAAAAAAAAAAAAAAAAAAGGATGCAATCTATTGTTTACTTCTTAAGTAGCTCTGTTATTGGTTGAGCTATAAGAATTTGGGATCTATCTCGATTTGCAATTCTTCATCTTCATAATCAATCACGAGAACTTTTTCTTTGAGAAGTGTCATATCGACCTTCCCTTCTAGAAAGCTCGTCACGTTCTTAATCTCTTGCGGATGTTCTTGCGCTCGAGCAGCATTTCTGGTAAGGTTTTCTACGAGCTTCATTGCAGTTGCTATATCTGTTAGAGTGGAGAGGGATAGAAACGTTTCCATCATAATCCTAAGCAAATCAAAATTCTTTACTATTTAGATATCCAAAATATTCAGAGTTTTCTCCAATTTTGCACTTTGTGTACGAGGAATTGAGAATAGCATAGACTTCCCCGGCGCATCAGACGTGATGATTGATTAATCAGATCCATTATTTAGTGAAGTTAATGCACTCCAAATATTATTTAATGAACTTATCTTATTGCACAATCTCCAAAAACAGATCATAGCATCATTATTTTCAGATATGATGCATTCCAAATTTTATATTTCATATCTTGAAATCTTCTCAATCTCCCACTATATTTCTCAAAAACTATAATAAAATATAAATCTCGTGATCTTCTTTATCTATATAATATATATGGACTTAAAATAATAAAAGGATACATATTTTGAATTTAGGGTTTCAAGCTAATATGGCTCGTAGAATCCAATCCAGTCAAGAGGTTCCCCGGTGTTTTCTTTCCAGTGGGTACCCGAAGAAATGAATTAAACTTGATGTTAGATCACAAAAGAATTATAACTATTTGATTTTTTATTAAAAATGTTCTTCAGTTTAATAAACTAAAATAAAAAATTTACACGTATAAAAATTGATAATTTTATTAAAATATTTTATTTTTTCCACAGAAAGTTAAAATTCAATCTAAGACCATAAAAAGAAAAGAAATGAGGTAGGGAACAAGACGATGCTATGATCTGATTTGTTGAGATTATGTGGAGATTAGAGATCAATAAGATAAAGTTCATTAATATATGAGGCAATGAGATTATAAGAATCATTAATGTGAGTAATCATTTTTATAAGAACAACTGATCATCACGTCTTTCATATTGCAGATTAACTAATCCTCATTATCAAGGGTTTAGTACTACTACACATTATTTCAGGTCAAGTATATAGACATGATCTGAAGATTTATTTTTTTGAGAGATTTAGTGATGATTACTTTATGCCATCGAGATGATTTCAGGATCTGAAAGTCCATTATATGAATCGTCCCCAATGTTTGACCAGGAAGAGGGGAAAGGATTATGCTTTTCTGAATGCGCCAAGCTAAACCCCAAGTGCAGCTATAAAAAGGAGAAACTTTAAACATTTAGAACCGCCTAATTAATAGTAAACAATTTTGATTTGCTTGGGAAGATGGCAGAAACGTTTCTATCCCTCTCCACTCCAACAGATATAGCAGCTGGGATGAAGCTCATAGAAGACCTTACCAGAAATGCTGCTGAAACGCAAGAGCAAGTACTGCAAGAGATTTTAAAGAGAAACGCCAATACTGAGTACCTCATGAGTTTTTTACATGGCAAGACTGATATGGCACTTTTCAAAAAAAAAGTTCCTGTGGTTGATTATGAAGATGTGAGACATTACGTTGAAAGAATTGCAAATGGAGATACATCTCAAATTCTTGTAGCCCAACTAATAACAGCGCTTATTAAGAGGTAAATAGTATAAGATTTCATCATTTTAGTTATCACTTCATCGAAATTGTGAAGTAACATCTTACAAGTTTTTATGGATTTTAACTCAGCTCGGGAACTTCTCGGGCACAGCAAAAGCTATTCCCCACAACTGATGAAGAAGTTGCTCGCAAATCTTTATTCACTGATCTTAGTGTAGCTGTGTTGAAAACGTAAGTTCATCTCTGATATGATAATGGATAATTGAATATATATCTCTAACTTTCCTCATGAATGGGACTGCTGAAACTATTTGTTGTGAAGATAGATCGGGTTTGTGTTTTTCAGTTTGAAGCTAATCCAAAGTTTGGTGCCAAAAAATAAGTCATGTAGGACACATTGTTTCTGTCCAAAGTTAATATTTTCAAGAACCGCCTGTAGGAATAGGAATTGAAAATAATTTAGTTGTTTAATTTGTAACTAAAAAGTTTGAATAATTTTAAGTTTAGTGTTTATGACAACTATTGCTCTGCAAATCTGAATCAGGCACATTGATGCTTGGAGCAGGGTAAGAGAATGTTCTTCATGTCAGTTATTCCTGATTCTACCACTCCTGGTGGTGTTGTAGTAAGGAATGCTGTAAGCCACCTGATTAGGAACATGAAACCCAAAAAGTATCCTTTCAACTGGTTCTCGGATTTTCTCACAAGTCCGGCTGAGGTTATATTATGCGCAGACATGAAGGAGATTACATATCTACACCTACTCTGCGGTCTTGTCCAGCGGGACCAGGTAATAAGTATAGGAGCATTTTTCCCAACAAATTTTATCAGGACAATCAAGTTCTTAGAGGACTACTGGGAAGAACTTTGCTCCAATAAAAGAACCGGACAGATTAGTAAATGGATCACTGATTCAGACTGCAGAAAGGCAGTATCATTGATTTTAAGCAGAGAGATGCCGGATTTGGCTAGTGCTATTGAACAGGAATGTAAAGCCAAGTCTTGGAAAGGGATAATTAAAAAGCTTTGGCCAAACACCAAGATCATTAAGGTCATAGTTACAGGGTCTATGGCACAGTATATCCCAAATCTGGAATTCTACGTTGCCGGACTACCTTTAGTTCCAATGAGATATGTAGCTTCCGAGGGCCATTTTGGGATCAATCTGCAGCCGCTAAGTCAACCCAATGATATCTTCTATACTCTTATGCCAAATATGGCGTACTACGAGTTTTTACTCGTCAATGAAAGTAACAATGAAGAGATTCAAAATGGTATTTCTGATCAAAACTGCTACAACAAAAGTGGAATTGTAGACCTTGCAAGCGTGAAAATTGGTCAAGAATATGAACTTGTGGTCACGAACTTTGCCGGTAAGTTCTCAATTTATTCTTGTGATCAAAAGCTACGTACCCGTGAAATAATATTTCCTCTTCTTAGTAAAGAGTAAATACACACTAGAGATTGTGGTTGACTAATGGCCCATGTTTTATAATATTCTTCTTGAACCCACTTTTCCTTAGTTTGTCTATGGAAGTTTAACTTCTCGCTCTATTTTAAACTTTTATTTTCTGACATATAAAAGAGAACACATTTTTAATGTTTTGAAAGATGAAAAAGAGCAAACAGTTCYAAAAAAAAGTAAACAATTCGAAAATGATAAAATAAACATGGCCCTAGTAACTCGACAAATAGATTTAGGGAAGCATTTGGTGGTCATACCTAAGTAATCATTAACTAGAAAATTCAACCTTTTTGTTTTGACATTATAATTACACGGATAGGTCTTCTGCAGGTCTGTATAGATACAAAATGGGAGATATTATCTTGGTGACAGGTTTTCACAATAACAGTCCCCAATTTCGATATGTACGACGACGAAATGTTATCTGAAGTATTGACATTGATAAAACTACTGAGGAAGATCTCTTTAGAGCAGTTAAAAAGGCTATGTAAATTCTTAAACCATATGGCTTTTCTCTGCGAGAATACACTAGCTACAGTGACACGTCCTGCATTCCTGGCCATTACGTACTCTTCTGGGAACTTCAAACCGCAGAAAGCACAAACTCATTAGCTGAACTTGATCCTCTTGAAATGGAGAAGTGTTGTGCTTCAGTGGAGCAGTCATTGGATCCAATATACAAGATGTTAAGGAAACGGGAAAATGTAATTGACCCTTTGGAAATTAGAGTTGTGAAGAATGGAACATTTGAAACTCTTATGGAGTTTTTTGTTTCCAAAGGTTCATCAGTATGTCAATACAAGACGCCGAAGTCCATTAAGTCTGAGGAAGCCCTTGAGAAATTGAACTCAATGGTAGTAAGAAGYTACTATAGCAGAAGAGTTCCTAATTGAGAACTGGAAGGCTTTGGATGATTTATAAGATCAATGTCTATTGTGCTGTCATGTTTTTCCAAACTGTGGTGGCTTTCTATGTTCTTTTTAAAGTTTTTCATTGCAGTTTTCTTATGGCCATTAGCGTGTTGATCATTTTAAAGATCAATGAAATGAATATTTATGTCATCATCCTTTGGTCAGTTTTATTCGCTGCGAAACCAGTTTCTTTTTTCCTTCTAAAATTAAGATATATATATATATATATGAATTATATAAGATTGGAATATATCGAAATCATCTCTTTAACAAGCTTCATTACGGGAAACATCCAGGTAGAAGGTGAATAAAAGGTAAACAAATTGAATTGCTTCCATTAATTGTGCAACTAGGAGATGCTCCATGATTCAAATAGATAAGCTTTATAATTCAAATGGATAAACATATGTATTTTGTTCAAAGGCGACCTATAAAATCATTTTATGATGTGAAACTTTTCATCAGGTGGTTTAATGGAATTTAGAATTTGAGCTCCTTATTGAAAATGCCATTATCGTGAGGGTGAGAGTGACAACGGGAAGGATGCCATATTCTGAAATCCATGTAAGGATGCCAACCTTGGAAAGAACACACAACAGGAACCTCTTGACTGGATTTGAGTTCTACGAGCCATACTGGCTTATTGGCTTTTCCTATTGCCTGCATTATTTTGCATCTTGTTGGTGGATATCCATACAATAACTTAATTCTACATTGAACCTCCTATTGCTCGTTGAAGAATTTAAAAGGTGAAAGAAAAATGCTTTAGATCTTAGGATCCATTGTGGTTTCCTTCAATGATTTTGCCATTTGGAACCAAAATACAACGTTTACAATCTCAAAATTTTTTATAATTAAAACTTTCCTTGACATTATATTTCTTGTGAAAATAGTTTGGATTTCTGTTTTTCAATTTGATTTAGAAGAATTAAACTTAAGAGGAGTTACTTATAATTATATACCTTCTGTTCCGGATTGGTGCCACCTGGCATGTTTTTCAATTTGATTTAGAGGAATTAATATTGGAGGAGTATAAAGATAGAAGTTATTCAAACTCATACTATTTTAACGAAATCATTGAAATAGGAGTTAAAAATAATTTAAATTAAAATGAGGAATGAATAAGAAAATTTGTTGTAACTCAAAATTTGAATAGTTTGGTGTTTTATGACAAGTTCTACGTTGGAAATCTAAACCAGGCACATTGATAATTGCTTGGAGCAGTGTAAGAGAATGTACTTCATTTCAGTCCTTCCTGATTCTACCATTCCTGGTGATATTGTAGTAAGGAATGCCATAAGTAGCTTGATTAGGAACGAGAAACCTGAAAAGCGTCCTCTCAACTGGCCTTTGGCTGCTCATACAAGCCCACATGAGGTTATCTTATGCACAGACATGAAGCAGACAGCGTATTTGCACGTATTATGCAGCCTTGTCCAGCGGGATCAGGTAATAAGTCTAGGKGCAAATCCAGCAAATTTTATCAGAACAATCAAGTTTTCAGAGGACAATTGGGAAGAACTTTGCTTCCATYTAAGAACGGGACAGATTAGTAAATGGTTCACTGATTCAAATTGCAGGAGGGCAGCATCATTGATATTAACAAAGAGATGCCAGATTTGGCTAATGATATTGAACAGGAATGTAATGCTCAGTCTTGGAGAGGGATAATTAGAAAGCTTTGGCCAAAGACCAAGATCATTAAGACCATAGTTACATGGTCTATGGCTCAATATATCCCATCTTGGAAATCTACGGTGCCGGACTACCTTTAGTGGCAATGGACTACGCAGCTTCAGGGCTTCCTAGGAATCAATCTGAAACCGTTAAGCCAACCTAAGGGCATCTCATATACTATTATGCCAAATATGGTATACTAAGAYTTTCTGCCAATTAACGGAAGAAACAATGAACATATTCAAAATGGCATTTCTGATAAAAACTGCTGCAGGAATAGTGGGATTGTAGATCTTGCCAATGTGGAAATTGGTAAGCAGTACGAACTTGTTGTCACAAATTTTGCGGGTAAATTTTCAATTTATTCTTGTGATCTAACACAACCTGCACCTATGAGATTAGGGTTTACTAATTATTTATCGCAAGAGATATATCCTAAACCTAATGCCACGTTTTTTTGAATTTCTCCCCAAACTTTCACTTTCAGTCAATTTGTGTCTGATAATTTAACATCTTATTCTATCTTACACTTTCATGAACAAATAAACTTAATATCTTATTTGACTTTGAATAAAGATTTAGAAAATCAATTGATAATAGACAAGTTATCAGTATTAGTAAGTTCAACATTTGTTTTTTGACATTCAAATCACATGGATGTGTCTTCTTCAGGTCTGTACAGGTACAGGATTGGAGAAAATTCTCATGGTGACGGGCTTTTACAATTACAATCCCCAATTTCGACTTTTACGAAGACGAAATGTTGTTTTAAGTATTGATATTGATAAAACAACCAACGAAGATCTCTTTAGAGCAGTTACAAAAGTAATGCAAATTGTTGAACCATGCGGCTCTTTTCGGCAAGATTACACTAGCTATATTGATACATCCTCAGTTCCTGGCCATTACGTACTCTTTTGGAAACTTCAAACCACAAAAAAGCACAAACATATTAGCTGAACTTGATGCTGATGGAGAAGTGTTGTGCTTGAGCGGAGCAGTCACTAGATCCACTATACAAGATGTTAAGGAAACGGGAATATGTAATTGACCCTTTGGAAATTTGAGTGGTGAAGAATGCAATATTAGCGCTTATGGATATTTTTGTTTTCAAGGGTTTATCTCTGAGTTAATACACGAAGCCAAAGTCCATTAAATTTGATGATGCCATTCATTTGATGAACTCAATGGTGGTGAGTAAGTACCATAGSAGAAGCATACCTAATTGAGCTATTAGAAATGAAAACCTTTGGATGATTTATGAAATTGGCGTTTGTTGTACTGTTAAGTTTTTGCATATYTGGTATGTATTTGCTATTATTTTCTCTACGGATTTGACAGCAAGTTTCCTAAAATGTGGTCTGCTTTCAATGTTCTTTGTAAAGGGTCTGATAGCAATTTTCTTATGGCAATTATCATGTTGATCATTTTAAAGATCAATGAAATGAATATTTATGTCATGATCCTTTTGTCAGGTTTATTCGCGATGGAACCAGTTTATTTTCTTCTTCTAGAATTATAGGATTTATATATATGAATTACAGGTAAGTATATCAAATCATCTCTTTAATGAATTTCATTCCGGGAAACATTTAGGTGGAAGGAGAATAAAAGGTAAACAAATTAGATTGCTTCGATGAATTGTGCAACTTGGAGATGCTTCTGCTATATACGTATATTAGCGAGGTTGAGAATGACCATGCTAAGTATGCCAACCTTGGAAAGAGTATACCAGGGAACGTCTTAACTGGATTTGGATTCTACGAGCCATACTGGCTTGTTGGCTTTTCTAATGCCTGCACTATTTTGTACCTTATCAGATATCAGGTACAATAACTTATAACGAGCTTGTTTTATAACTTTTCTGTACTTAAATACTTGCAATTTACAATTTTACTTCTATCATGTGAACAAATTTACTGCTAGCTAAAGAAAACCATGCATAGAACTTCATGTCAACAGAACAACAACTTATCCAATTACGATTGTGAATCTTCAAGTGAAGTTTCTCCTAGATGAAGGGCCTAATTATTCAACAAAACCTCTCAAATTTGAGAGATGAGGTTGCTGACAGAGGGCCTAGGCCTATACAATGCCACTAAGGGGTGGACCTTGGGTAAACTAAACCCTGATCCTTCTTGCAAGTCGACTAACTCAGGCCCAGTCCGTTCCCACTCAAAGCACTGAATGAAGGTACCCAATAGCAGTCCAACAAATCTCATAGGCATGCCAGAGCCAGGACAGGATCGTCTCCCCATTCCAAATGGAAGAAACTTGTAACCTTCAGATTCCATTTTTACTCCTTCAAATCTTTCGGGCTTGAACTTTGTTGCTTCTTCCCACAGATCAGGGTCTCTATGATTAGCCCAAGCATTCACTACCAACGCAGTGCCTCGAGGAACACTGTATCCACTTATAGTGCAGTCTTCAGAAGATTCATGAGGGAGAAGGATCGGTGCAGTTGGAAAAAGTCTCAGCGTCTCGTTGATTATGCAATGCAGATAAGGTAACTTTGATAGATCTGAATCCTCGATCAAACGCCCTGCAGGAACATGGTGATCAATTTCGCTTCTTGCTTTTTCCATTACTTCTGGATGATTTAGCAGCAAGGCCATTGCCCACTGCACTGTTTGTGACGAAGTTTCTGGTCCGGCAGCGAATAGATCCTAACAAATCAAGATTTGATTAAGAAAACCACCAAATTAAAGCCGTTTAAGCTAACATGCAAATTGGGGAGCCAACATAGTTTGTATGAGCAAATTATAGTTAAAAAATGTTTGAAATCAATAAAAAGTCGCCAAAAAAAAAAAAAATTAAACTAAGACTGCAAATTTTGGTATTTCAAAACCAATAGTTACAGTACAAAGCTGATGTACAGATTCTGTAACGAGAAGATGGCTTACCAATAAAACTGCTTTAATAACATCATCCGTGTAGTACTCAGGTTCAGCTTCTTGTAAGGACAATAATGCTTGGATCATCGTCTTGTCTTCTTTTGCCAAGCATGAACCAGCTCTGTACTTTCTTCGGCTCTCTTCGACTAGATTTTTCAGGAACTGATCACTTTCTTTGTGAAATTTGAGCAGCATCTTCTCAAATCCGCCATAACCAATCCACCTCAAGAAAGGGATGCAATCACAAATGTGTAAAGGAAGGTCTGCTCCGAACAGATAGAGAGGTTCGGACCATTGTTTTCCAGCAAGAATCTTCATAACCACATTGAATCCCAATTCCAAGAATAAAGAACTCAGGTCTACTTTGTTGTTTTCGTTACAACTCGAAACAAGTTTTCGTACCATAAAACCAGTTTCTTCTTCCCGAATAGCAGCTAACCGGTTGAGAGCAGTCGAGGATAAGACTTCGACGGTCATCACACGGCGGAGATTTCGCCAATGGTCTCCATAAGGGGATGAGGTCATTACGTGGCCGTTGTAGMAGAAGCGTTTGAGGGCAATGGTTTCCGGGCGGTTTGCCAAGGCTATATCGTTCTTGGTGAAGCATTCCCGGGCTATGGATGGAGAGGAGACGACAACGACGGAACGGGTTCCTAAGCGGAGGTGGAAAACAGGACCGTGCTTTGTAGCAATGTGGTGGAGGGCTCGGTGGTATGGAGCTTTGATGAGGTGTAGATGGCCTAGAATAGGTAGAGCCGGCGGACTTGGTGGGAGGTTTTTCTTTTGTTTCTGGAAGAGCTTTTGGATCAAGAAAATGGAGAAAATGATCAGAAGTAAAATTATATCCATTTTTAGAGAAAATGGTGCGTACCGTGGACTCTCTCCCTTTCAATTTAATAAAGGATTCTGCTGTTATTTTTAGATAAGATTGGCGTGTGTGGTGACAATTCAATCAAAATATAACGTATAATAAAAATATATATTAGAGGATTTAGATCTTAATTTTTCAATAAGGGACGGTAACACTATATTATTGATAAAAATCAGAGGTTAAAGTCACACTCCATGGGCGCTGATATTGAATTTGTTACACTCCTGAATTGACAAAATCGAATGAATGGCTTGCCATTTTCATAGCCCTTCACTCGAAATTGTACGAATTGATACTTTTTAAATTTATATAAAAAAAATGTGTTATAAAAAATTATTCATTTTATCCTTTTATTATTTTCTACGCTTATTATCCTTCTCGTGCACTTAAATTTTTTAATCGTATCAATGCTGCCATATTGATCAACTTCCAAGTAATCGTATTAAGGGTCACACATCATCTAGAAAAAATTGAGATCTTAAGCAAATTTTACCTCCAAAAATTTTGATTTTTTCATCATATTTCTCTTTTTACAAAATGTTACATTTCTTGAAAAGATGTTACATATGGACCCCTTTCACCTACTGTTCCTTCCCAGCATCTGCAATTCGCATGGATGGTCCCACTAAGTCTGCATGAAAATGGGGCAGCAGAATCAGGTCCGTTGCATTTATAATATGACCACTTATTAGTGTTTATTTTAATTAAACAAGTCAATTATGATAATTTTTATGATTTTTATTTTTTAAAAAAAATTTTTCTCGTCGTTTTATGATACATTCTTTCCGTTCTCATTTAAAATTATTTCTTTTATAAATGTATTAGTCGTAAATCAATATAAAATATTGAAATCGTAAGTCATTTAAATAGATCTTTTTATGATTTTTTATTTTTTTTCCCTAGAGGGTTCATCTGTGAGTTAATATAAGATGCCAAAGTCCATTAAATCTACTGAGGCTCTTGAGATATTGGACTCAATGCTAGTGGGAAGGTACTATAGGGCTTTTCCCAAATTGTGGAGTGTATTTTCTACATTCTTTTTTAACGAATTTGATAATTTCTTTTTTTTTTTTTTGTATAACCAAATAATTGGTTGTTTATTGTTTTCTTGTTTTGTTTCTTTTTTTATTTTTAATTTTTATACATTAAAGGTAGAAACATATCAAAACCTTCTCCTTAAGAGACTGGTTCGTTAGGGGAGACATTTAGGTGGAAGAATAATAAAAGATTAACAAATTGAATTCATTTAAACTTGCCTAATTGCAATATGATATCCTTAAAATTTTCAGGTCTTTAGCAAATTTACCCTCCAAAAGCTGTGGTTTCTTTAATTATAATTCTCCTTTTAAGAAACTTCCATTTTACGCTCTAAATATTACATTCTTTATAATGGTGTCCCTCCTTTTAAAAAACTACCAATTTTTACTCTCTGATTTTATTTTTAGAAAATTAATTTCATTATTACTTTTAAATGTATTTACTCAAATTCAAGGCTAACATCGAGATTATTATCGCTTTTTAATAATAAAATTGATAATTTTGTATGGGAATATTTAAAATGTGAAAAAGCTAACACTCCAAGAGAAATTTTGATTTTTTTAATTTTTTTGTAAATATGAATATGATTGCAAAAATTAGAACATTTGAAGGACAATTGTTAAGGACTTTAAAATTGGTTAACATAAGGGGTTCTATCAAAATGAACAAACAGCCCCCTCTTTGAATTCAAACAAAAGAGTAGGATAAAAAAGAAAAAACAAATTGTTGTCATTAAATTGGAAATATTTGTCCTAAAGGCACTAGATACAAGCCCATTAAGGAGAAATTGGTCCAAATATTATAAGATCGATAAATAAAATACATAAAATAATTTGAAAGTAACATATGACGTCATTTATAGCAAGAATAAATGATGATATTATTTTGATATTTTTGTTCACGAGGATATGATTTCTTTTTTATTTATGCATTCATAAAAAAATTGTTATTATGTATAYAATAGAAAATGACAAGGTCAAAAAGGAAAAAAAGGGATTGTAATTGACTCTCCATCACATAATAAGAATAATCATTGTAATGACGAAATTAATATATCTAATTAAAGTACGTATTTAAGAAGGAAAAATAAAATTTATATTCTTACCATCCCTAATAAATCTTCCTTGCAAGACATATCTAAACATTGTTTTAAATTGTTTAAAGATTATGTTTCCAATTCTTTTAAACTTTCAAGTGGAAAATTGCTTCAAAATATTCTCTATTATGTTTTTTCAATTTGATTTTAACTTTAAAAAAGATAAKTAAAAAAAACTTTGAAGAAGCTAATCTAAAAGTGCTTTTTTATTATGTTTTTTCAATTTTGATTTTAACTTTAAAAAAGATAAATAAAAAAAACTTTGAAGAAGCTAATCTAAAAGTGCTTTTTTAAAGTATTTTTGTTTATTAATACGTTTAAAATAAAAATATTATATATAACTATTGAAAATGAGAATATTATATTAGATTTTTAAATAGCCTTTTTCATGGGCTTACATAAAAAATTTAATTAAAAAATAATAGATAAAATTAGAATGGCCTTTTTATCCAAATTTAACCAACCTAATTTGGCTCGATGGTGATGCACTAAAAAGATAGAATGAGAAAGTTTGGAGGTGAATTAATATAATTCATAGAAGAAGGATCAATCTGATATTTGTTATCCTGTTAAGGGCTTAATTGCAAGCCAAAAATTTAGTACTTCAACGATAATCGCGATTGTCCGATCTGGATCGACAATTGCCGCCGACGACTTCACTCTTAAGCCTTCCTCAAAGTATCGTCAAAATCGGAGAGCCTCCGGTACCAGAATCCACGGCCAAAATCAGGTGTGACTTCGCCCCTCCTTCCTTCCTCTAGCTTTTCCCTATAGCTCTATATTTCTTCTCTGTATTTATATCTCTCGATTCAACTTCTAAAAATCATCTAGGAATCGTTTCTAGAGAATCTTGAACCCCGATTGGGAGTTTTCAAAATGATTTTATGCTTTTAGTCTTTCCTGTGCATTTTTTCTGTTGTTAATTCTACAAATGCTGAATACTGCATAAAAATTTGGATTTCTCTGTGCTTAATTTTCCCGAGTCTTGCTACGTAGAAGTTGTGAAAGCTCACTAGTTTAGCATAAAAGCTTGGAACTTTTCGTTTTTATCAAGGCTGAAATTTCTGATTCTCTGCTTTTAATTGGCTTACTGCCGAGTTCTCTCTGCGTTAGTTGTTTTCCCGGTTTGCTACTGAATAATGGATCTTTTCTATAGTGGAAACTTTATTGTTTAATATGAAAAAGATTGAGAACCCAAGCCACAATACGTTCAGGATTAAAATGTAATTTATACATTTTCCTGTACCACACCTATAAGCAAGTTACATATTATTACTAAGGGATGGGTCATATAAGTAACAAAAGCAACTCTGTCATTCAAAATACTTGTTTCAAGTATTAATAGGAACAAGTGGAACTCATTTATGGCATTTCCAAGGTGAATCAATCTATGAGCATTTCCTACACAGATTATGCAAATAACTCTTTAACAATTGTATGTGATGAACATGACTCAAAGTTCTGGGAATCTAAAGATGCTCCCTTTGGGCAAGTAAATAACACTTGTGCTGTTTCTAAATTGTGAACTAGTTCCTTGTGTCATTTTAATTAATCTCTGAATTGGGACTCCTGGTCAAACTAATCTACCGCATCAAGTTCCTTTTCTTTTTTTCCCTAATTGGACCATGTAATCATTATGCTAGACAGCAAGCTAATTGGGAGAAAAGAAATAATAGTGCAACAGCTGAGCTAGTGATCTTTCCTTTTAAGGTTTATGGAGCTAAGTTCTAAATTGATGAGGTAAAAATAAGGTTATTTTAACAGAAGTTGTTCATTTGATGTCTTTGCTTTAACTTGTTGCCCTTCTTTTATGATTACGCAGGGAAATCTTTATAGAGGGAAAAAGGAGAGATTTAAGGAGCTCACCTTAATTTGATCGTGAAAGAATATACAGGCTGTTGGCATTATGGCGGCGGTAGTAAAGAAATTCTTTATTGCATCTATGTTAATGTGGACAGCTCCTGTTCTAATTTTATACGGCTTCAATCACAATATGTTTCCTGGTAAGCTGAGCTTTTATTCTTTTGCTACACACTTATACTACTGCTTGTATTTCTAGTCTTTTCCTTTGATTATTAATTTAATGAAGCATCCATCCTATGCTCTTATAATTCTCACTCTCCTATTCTGTCTTTAAGCTCTTTCTCTGGATGAAATTTTATATGGTTTAAGAAACTTCTAATATGTTTGAATTATTTCTCATTTATGAATACGCATCCTTGGTGATGCTTTTGGGTATAAAAGATCTAACTGATGCCTCTGGCTCATAATAAGCATGTTTCTGGAACTTCTTATTGCAGTTTAGGCCTTGGAAATATTGATTGTGGACTTGAGTGTAGGAATGCATGATTGCAACTGAAATTCTCTGAGTCCCTTTTGGATGTCTATTCTGTTGACAAATGACATTTTGTACGCAAGTTGCGGGAAAAGAGATGGGCACTATCTTCTATTACTTTTTTTGTGTCTAATAAAGTAACTTTTCTAGATGAGTGACATTAATGAGAGTAGTAGAAGAGTTGTCTAATATATATTTGAATCTTCTAGTATTTCATGTTTTATGCTGGAGAAAAAGGGGGGGGGGTAAGGTGTAGGGTGCATCGTATGGTTTATTCTTGAAGAAGTATATCTGAGACACTTCAGGGCCCAAAGAAAATAAAATATTTGCTTGTGAAGATGCATAGGATTTATTCCTGCAGAAGACAGCTTGACAGGACATAGTGTATACTGAACAACTGTTGTTATGTAGACCATGGAAGGCTCTCTCTTGAAGTTGCATCCTGGGGATTTTGATCTTTTAGAACCTAGTAGTTTTAGACAAGTAGTGCGCAGAGTCTTAAACTGATTCTTGAAGTATTAGATACATGACTAGATTGAGCTATATCAAACAGAAGCCATGAAAAACTTGTAGTTTAATGGTAGTTATATTCGTCCTGTCTAAAATAATCTTTCCCTGAGGTTGTTGGATTAAACATATAGTAATAGGTGAAKAACATTAACATAAAGACAAGATAATTCCTAAAGAATTAAAGAAAAATAGTACTGCAATCTGAATTATTCCATTGTTTGGAGATTTGATCCAAATTCTGTTTTGTTTGTTTGTGAGCATCCATTTCTACTCCTGGTCTAATTATGAAACTTTTTCTCCTCTGTCTGTTTGCTTAGGCAGTGAGTTACTTTGACTTGCATGTACCTTAGATAGTCTTGGAAAGAATCTGGTTTACCATGAGATTTGAATAATAAAGATATCAGGGTGATTCTGAAACAGAGAAAGCTTTTCTATTTAGCGCAACAAAAGGTGGGAGACTAAATCCAATTGCCTGAAAACTGAAAATTTTTGCTTGACGCCATCTTATTGTAACAGTTGCTAGGGAATTCTGGGGAGTCTTCACTGGCTTCTTGCCACCCTTTATCTGTGTTTTGTAATAATTTTATTTCTTTCTGGTCCTATAGTGAAGCATCACAACTCCTATACACTTTCCACTCCAGCTGCTATCATTTATTGATTTTTATTCATAAGGAGCAGTGCTCTTCTGAAGTCTACGCTAAGCTTCTAGAATTCTCTGTAAGTGTGTGACCTCTAAATCCTCCTAATCTATAATAGTTACTATTCAAGAAAGAGAGGAATGGGTGCATGAATAGAAAATTTTATTTTTCTTGGGGAGAGGCAGGATTTGGAGAGATGGAGTTTACTGGAGGAAGACTTGGTATATGCTTTTTGTGCTGGAGTTGACTTGCAGGTCATAGTTTCTAGATATATTAATGACATCATCAAGGATGAATGAGGCTGGCTTTGCTTACTTGTATCCTTTGCTGCAGGTCATTCTTCCAGAAAATTTTCTCCTGTGGGAATCACAAGCATCTTTCATTTTTACTTTGCATTTTCCTTCTGGACCTTATCTTCTTGTCCAGTATCATATTTTGTTGTCATTATCAAGTTCATGTCTGACTTCTTATTTAAGATGTCTGTTGATTGACTTAGGCTTATTTTTTTTGTTGCACTTGTTGCCAAAAATGACAAGAAGTTCCTGGAACAGGTTCAACTCAATTGTCTCCATATTCCATGACACTTTTGAGTGGATTTCTTGCTGTCATATCAGTTAATGTGGTTATAGTGTTCTACATTTACATGGCCATGAGAGAACCTTCAAGCAAACATGAGCCAGATCCTAAATTTCTTGCTGAAGCAAAGGCTAGCATTCAGCAGCCTAAGCCAACTGAAACTGACGACTCATCTGCAACCCGAACAAAGCAAGAATAGATATGGTGTCTTTTTTGTGAGGCCTAATTTTTTGGACCAACTGAAGATAGTATCCAGGGGACCAGGAAGGAGTCATGCTGACAATGATTAGATGGATTCAACTAATATCGCATCCAACGGTGATCTCTTAGCCACTGGAATGTACAAATGCTCATTCGTGTACAGTGGTTTATGTATTTTGTGCTGGTATGCCACGGCTTGTTTTTGGACTCCTGGATTTTTTTTCTTTTTCTTTTCAAGATAAATCTTTGAGGAGGTTATGGAATTAATTCATATATATTTTATCATAGAAATATTTATTCGATTTGACTTAGGAGTTCGTTACCATCAAAAGTTTTCCTCCAACTCTTTAGCTTGGGAGTTGAGTGGTTCAATATTTAAATTTGAAATTATATAAAAAAGAGTATCAATTTCTTCTTTCTAAATTACTACTTTGATTAATTTCTTTTCGTTTATACGTGTTATATTCTTCGAAAATCTACGGAAATCACTAACTCATAAAGTGAAAATCTCTTAGAGATAAAAGAGGAAATATAAAAGTAGAACGTAAAGCAGAATACTATATATTTAATAATTTTTTTCAATAATACAATTTCTTTTTTAAAAGAGAAGAAAAATATGATAGGAGTTGAGAGGACCTCAACAATGAACAAATTTCAAAATTCACACAATTCCATACTAAACCCAAAACCAAAGCCATGAAACTGTCCTGTGCTATAAACCCCCCACACCGTTTCTTCACTTCCCAACTCTTCAACTTCCACTCTGCTCTCAAAACCTACAAATTCTTCAAAATCCCAAAATCATCACTGTTACTCTCTTCATCTAAGCCGAATTCTTTGCTAAGTTTTTGCAGAATGGCAGTGACGAATTCAACTCTAACTTGTCAATCTTCTGTTCATGTCAAGGACCGGATTGATTTGAGTGATAGAGAGAAGCAAATTTTTGATCGTCTTCTTCAAGTCCTCCGCCACTTCAATCTCCAAACTCAACTCCGGGTTGCTGGTGGTTGGGTTCGAGATAAGGTGTCCCCTTCAGTGACTATTTATTTTCTGTTTTACATACTTTAGAGAAAAGTTATCTTTTTTCGTGGTCGCCGTGTTAAGGGAAATTTGGTGAATTTAGTTAGAGAAAGAACCGAGATAAGGTATAAAAAATGTATCTTGGACCAACCTTGAATGTTTCTGTTGAGTAGCGAGCTTGAGAATTCGTTAAATATTGGCATCAATTTAAGAATATGGTGTACGACGTGAACGATGGAACGCTCAAAAGTTTAAGGAAGAAGTCAAAAATTGAAATTCACATGTTTAAGTATTCTCAAAGTTTACACTTTCATCGATATGTTTTGATCTCGCTCTGTTACTTTGAGCCTTTTCATACTGTATGAGAGAAACAGAAATAGACCCTGCGGGACATAATCCTCCTTTTCCCTCCCTCTTGTGAAATAGGATAAACATACACCAACCTCTTTCTCCCTTTTGAGAAATGTGCCGTTGCTTCTATTCATAAAGTCAAGCAACTATCACTTGCTGTTACGTTTATTGGCCCATGGATTGTGCATAACATTCTTAGGTTGATGGTGGGAATACATAGTTCATAGGAATACCTTGAGGCTCTAGAATGCCCGTATTGTTGGATGATAGTTACATTTCCTACTTTGAGGTAAAAGTTTTATATTTTTATGATTTTAAAGTCAAGGACAGATAAAAACTGTAGTTAAATTCTGAGATGGTAATGACTAGAACTCATGTTTCGCCATTCCTGATCACGTTTCTGTTATTTGATGCAGCTTCTTGGCAAAGAATGCTATGACATTGACATTGCTCTAGATAATATGATGGGAAAAGAGTTTTGTGAAAAAGTTAATGAATATTTGTTATCTGCTGGAGAAAAACCCGAAGGAGTTGGTGTCATCCAGTGGTATGCTCCCTTAACCCCCTCCTTTTCATTTGCAGATCTTTCTTCTGTAGTGTATGTATTCCAGCATCCTGGTGTCTTTTTCTTTTTTTCTTTTGTAGGGGTTGAGGGAAGGATTTGGTGGCACAGCATGAAATTCACTTGAGATGCATAGTGAAAGCTTCTTTAAAATCAGTCTTTTGTTTGTCAAGATATGGACATGAGTTGATTATGTATGTATAATTGAACTTCAGAACCTTTTGGTACTTCATATAACTTGCTCTGTGAAACAAGTTTGTTTGAACTAACTATAAGAAAAATTAGATTATCATGTTATTCCTGAGAGATGGTACTAGTAAGATTGCTTAAATGTTGACGATGCGAGGGTATTTTTCTGTCCTGAACAATGTCGTCCCCATATAGCAACGCTTGAGAATCTGTCCTGCCCTGGCTATGTACTGCCGGTCTTTTTATAGATCACACCTTACCTTTTTAGTTTTTTTCACTTAAGACATGATAGCATCTTGTAGGAAATATAGTTCCTTCTCTTTGAACTTTAGAAGTTTATAATAGCATCACGGAATTGCAACTAAGGAGGTTCAACTTAAATTTTGCAGCAATCCTGAGCAGTCAAAGCACTTGGAAACAGCTAGGATGCGCCTATTTGATGTATGGATTGATTTTGTCAACTTACGAGCTGAAGACTACGCTGAGAATAGCCGAATTCCGACAATGGTAATTACTTATCATAGTAATTAATGATTTAAATTCACGTTCTGTTGAAGATTTTACTGGATAAGTTTTCTTTTGTAGAATGATCTTATTGTGGGCATTTTTCTAATAATTCGGAAATACTGTCTCTGCTTTTTCTTGTCTCTTCATTTTCATGGAGGTGTTTTAGAATGCAACTTATTGTTGATTTTCAGTTTGAAAGTTCTTATTGTCATAGTTCCCTGCATCAATAGCTATGAGAGCTTCCATTGGCAGCTTGGGTGGGAACTTTCTAACTTGCTGCTAATAATGTTGTCTTATGCATATATGTCTGCTTGTGCGTGTCTGTATATTGATATGCACATGGAATGGAAGATATGCATGGTGGAAAATGAGTTTTTATATGAGGATCTGAGAATTGATCCTTCTCTTTTTGTGCCTTTCTTGCAGAGGTTTGGATCTGCAAAGGAGGATGCTTACCGCAGGGATTTGACTATTAACAGGTGCTTGCCTCTTTCGCATATCTTATGCTGCAGTCTTTAAATTTTTATTCCCATGTAATATATAACTAATAGAACATTCTTTTCATTGATTCCTGGGTCCAATTTAGTGTAATAGGTGTTCAGTGTCCTAATTTTTCCTTCTTGCTTGGCATATCTTCTGGTGATTGGAGACCGAGAAAAAGTACCTTGCTGTGGCTTTGGTTGAATTCCAATTTCTTCGTTTTGCTCATTTCTTTCTATATACTCCTTGGGTTTTGTTATTTAAAATACTATTGCTGCTAATTTAATCAAAGGGTATTCTGCTTAGTGAATATAAGTTGGGTACAATAGAACTTTATGTCTGGAAACTTGAGAATGTACTGAAGTCTCTATCTTTCTTTATTCTCTGCCTTTTCAATAGCTTGTTCTACAACATCAACAGTGATTCAGTTGAAGATTTCACTGGAAGAGGTAAGATTGCTTTTCCATTATGGTTTTAGAAGATATAAGTAGCTGCTGCTATATTTTTCCTTTTGACTTTTAATTGAGTCTGCTCGGTCATACTTTACCTAGGCATAACGGATCTGAAGTCTGGAAAAATAGTGACTCCATTGCCACCCAAGCAAACCTTCTTGGATGATCCACTAAGAGTTCTTCGAGCTATACGTTTTGGTGAGATCTAAATAACTTTAACAAACTTGTTTCCTTTTCTTTCTTATTTTTCTTAGTTGGCGTGGGTGTGTGGGGGGAAATGGTTGTTGGTAAATGAGACATCAAACTTACTTTAGATATGGGGAAAGATCAATTACAAATTTATATGCTCTCTCAAAAAGCTTCTGCATCTCTAGAAAAATGGAAGTAGGCGAGCTAGGACTGGAACTGGTTTGGAATTTAAGAGTTCTCCTGGGTATTGCTAGATCGTTCAGAGTCAACTCAAAGCTCATGAACTATTTTTTTTTTTTTTTTTTAAGGAAAGTAATGATAATTGATGTATAATTGTCCACTTAATGTTAATTTGAAATGCTTGCATACTAGTGAAGGACAAAAAAAAGATGGAAAATTAAATACCCTACCAATTGGAGGGAACTTTGGAGTCAGGCATGTAGTAGTGTGCCCGCATACTTTGTTTGTGGAAAATACGCTTTTACTCTATATGCAAGTAAGAGCAGTCCTTTTAACTCAATGGCATGGTGACAAGGGGCATGGTGCAGTATGTTGACATTGTATAAATTCCATTTTTTCAAAATTATATGGTATTGGATGCTCTATTGATGTGACTTTCAAGATGCATTTAGGCTGTGCCTCTGGATTAAGTTGATTAACTAAGATTCCAATTCCTTTTGAGGTAGGTTAGACAATTTAGGCGTTGAGGCTTTTTTAAAATAAATTTTTTATTTTTATATTTGTCTTATAAGAAACTGCATAAGGCCTTATGCATGATTCATGATTACTTTCAAAAGTTGAAGATTGAAGGGATCCATTTTATCATTGGAGTTAGAGTTGCCAGGTAGCATTTTTTTTTTTTTTGGTTGATTGCTGACAAGATGTGCCTAGAATGTAGATCAGTAGTTCTTTTCTTTCAAGTTGTTATCTAAGGTTACTTCCCTTCTTTCTCCAAATAAATAGATTACTTTGTGCTATAAGAAAATTAAAATTGATCATAAACTCATAAGCATACTGCTTTATGAAAAGTTATATTGATACTTTGATATCTAATTCCTGGAGATGGTATTATTTTCTGTTGGTTATCTTTCATCTTAAGTTGGCTGTTGATTTTCCTGTCTAATCATGTTATTTGTGGTGTCAGGAGCAAGATTTTGTTTTGAGATGGATGAAGAATTGAAGAAAGCTGCTGCAGATGAAGATGTGAAAGCTGCCATTGCAGAAAAAATTAGCAGAGAACGTATTGGTCATGAAGTATGTCTGTCCTGCTATTTAATCTTATGTACTCTTAGTTGTTTTCTTTTTTCAGTAAAAAAGCCAATTTAACTTATCTAGGAATAAAATCTCTTTTTGTTTCTTTGGCTCACTTCTTTCATTGTCTGATGTTGGTTATGCAGATTGATCTTATGATATCAGGCAATCGACCAGTAAAAGCAATGAACTATGTTTCTGAATTGCAGCTATTTTGGGCCGTATTCACTCTTCCTCTGGAATACGAGCCTTATATTTCAGAGGGATGTGACAGGTTTAGTGCCTTTATTCTGCCATAATTTTCCTCTAGTGCAGGTTTTTTTCATTTTTATGATTTAAACAGCAGTTTTTAGTTGTCTGATCCTGTAAATTCATCCCTACTCTTCTGACTTCTCATTATTTTCATTTCTAATCTTGTACTTTTCTAAGCTCATAGTGAAGTAGTAAATGAGTGGGTACTGTGAAGAAAGGACTTATAGAGAGAGACACTAAATAGTATTATTTAACAAGGAGGAGTGACATATTTGAAATTACAAGTAGTTTTTGCTGAGTTTAATTGTTTCTGTAAGATGTTACATTTTTGCTCCGAATTCTATAATTGGAATATGGTTTAACAAGGAGAAGGAGTGACATATTTGATATTACAAGTAGTTTTTGCTGAGTTTAATTGTTTCTGTAAGATGTTACCTTTTTGTTGTGAATTCGTGGAACATGAATTGTGGATTTGAGAAAAATATTTGCTAGTACTGGTTGTTTACCTCTTTGCTAGGCAGGACCCTTACCTCTTCATTATTTCTTCTTGAAACTAGGAGTAAATTTCTTTATTTTGCGCTTTGCTGGAATTTCACTTTATTCATGTGATGTACTACCAAAAGAGGTCAACAGATGATTGCAAGACTGTAAAAAATTTGTCCATAGTTATTTGTATTGGCTGGTTCTGAGGATTTGTATGCTAAGACTTATTTGCCGCTTCCATTTAGTGTTTGTGGATTACAAGTAATGACCTCGAATTCAATTATCTGAAGGCATTATTTTTTTTTTTTGTACATTGAAAAACTATTTAAAGAATGTACTTCTTTCCCTTTCTAACTGATGGCATGGTGTATTGAAGAAGTTCAAATTATGGAGAAGCCATTAATCTATAGGATGAAGGAGTTGGATGGTTCCAGTTCTCCAGTAAGAGACATCTGATTATACATAATACATGTATGCTAAGAAATGTTAATTGATGATATTTAATTAATTGACTAGTTCTCTATCATATTGTGTCCAATGAAAGAATATGATTCTAAAAGCTTAGCAATGTCCATTTGAGATGATGGGATACTGAATTCTGTAGCATTTTAAGTACTGTGAATTACATCTCCATGTTTCACATGATCTTGAATCAATCAACCTTATCTTTTGGTTACTATTTTCATAAATTCTCTCAACAAACAGAGTAGTGTTTTTTGGAGTTTGAAGGCTGTAAGTACGAAAGGAAAAATGGTTCATTTCTAAGTTATGTTTTTGTAAGTTTGATCCTATTTGGGTAAAGGAAGTTTAGAGTTTTTACATTTGTTTGGGCCCGACAGGAATGGAGAGAGAGATAGAATAATACTAGTACTCTTAACGCATTTCAAGTTCCATCTTTTGCTGTCTGGATTACTTGTATGACCCAGTCGTGACTGTTCTGTGTGTTCTCATATTGGTTTGATTTGTGTGGTAATCAATCTAGTACAGCTTTATAGTTTTCCTTGCATCTCTTCTTGGCAATTTTTCGTTATTTTAATTGCATTAAAGATTTGACTGTGTTCTGTTACTGTTTCTTATTGCCATGTATCCCTACTAAATGATTTATGTAATTTCTTCTATTAGGCTTTGTGTTGCGTACATTGATTATGCTTGGCAGACTTTACAAATGATTGGATACTCTTTAACCGTGAGTTATGCAACATTCACCTTTTGTTGGGTTCTAGAAATTCTGTATACTGTATTTCTGGTACTTGTCTTGTTTTTTCTATTCATTTCAAGTATATTAATACATAATTATAGATGTATTACATGTAGTATGATCCATCACGGCAATTTGTTTTGTAACGGGTGGGGTTTAATAAGATTTTTTATGAGATCATATGCAAGGAAGCAAGATTTGTTGCTCCCCCTCATTTGAAGGCGACCAAGAAGGGTTGTCAGGCATAAATATTGCAGGGAAATAACTATATGTTACTTAATCTAGTAATCTAGAGAGTGAAAATTATCTTTTTCTGTTGTTGCTGATAAAAGAATAGTGTTTAAACAATTTTACTTCAAAAAGGAATTGCGACACATTGTGTTCCTGATCATATTTTTGGGGTAGAATTTGCATGAAACATTGCAGTGGATTGCAAAGGATTAGCTATCAGACTAGATGACTTTCCGTAATCATCATGGTCTACAGATTTTGTGGAAGGGATTACTTGTTAGGTTGATATATTCATCTTTTGTGTCTGGTTTCAGGTGGACCAACAGAGGCTCTGCCTGTATGCTGCTTTGTTTGTTCCATTTATAGAGACAATATACAGAGACAGGAAAGGTAAAAAGGTAAAATGTTTTTATCTATGTTTGATGTACTCAGGTGTGAGCATTGGGTAAGGTTGTGTGTCTGGGTTTCTGATTCATTGAAGGCACTTTCCGGTATGGTCCATTAGAGCGAAGGGTTAGGCAGGTTCTTTGGGCCCTCTGACATCCAGGACTTCCAGCTAATTCCAAACCTAGGAGACAGGGACACTGCTAAAACTTTAGAGATGGGTATTTGGACATAAAGTGGAACAATTTTCTCTCTCATAACTTTAACTCCAAAACCTAAAGACTATAGAACATATGATTTCATATACCGGAAATCTTATCCTCTGTTTTTTGCCAACTAAGAAACCATATATCAATCTTTCTTCTGTCTTCTTCTCCTATTAGTTGCCAAGCTTGCTCTTGAAATGTAAAGCATCCAACATATTTGACAATACCTATCATATATACCATGTCCAAGCACATGTCATATAATGTCAGACATGTATGCAGTAGGGGAAGCAAAGAATCCATGTAACTTATTTTCTAATTACATGCTCATATACATGTATTTTCTATTCTTGGTTACATTTTGGTGTTTACCATTTCTTAAGTACTTGCAATTGGCTTATGTTGCCTTTTAAGCTGATTTTCCTGAAGTAGAGATTAGCTTCCTTAAGTTGTAATTCTTGGGTGGAAATAATTTATTTTCTGGAATTTAGACAGCACAGTTACACTTTTCTCCTTGCAGTAGCTGATTAGCATTTTCAAATCTATTATTATTTCATTCACTCATCTATATATCTGAAAATAAACATAATTGTTTGAACAGATTCCAGTTGTCAATCACATCATTCGGGAATCTCTCAAGCTAAAAGCCAGTGATGCTGAAATTGTGAGTGTTAATCTGTTGTTTCTGCACTCTATGTGTGTGCAAGTTTACATGTATTATTATTTCCTTGCAGATATTTTATTAGCCCATATTTAGAATCAAAGGTTCATGTAATTTTTCTCCTTCTAAATTGTTGTTGAAAATTGAAAGTATTGAATATTGAATTTTCTGTGAGCAAGAATAAAGGATGAGTTAGGAGTTCCTTTTCTAACTATAGTTCATACATATTCACAGAATTGTTAATTATGCTTTCAAAGGGTTAACCTTTTTTAGTTGAGAATGAATTGTTGGCTGATTGCGCAATCCTCTCTCTCATAGCTTGCTTGTTGCTAGCACATGCTTATGAGTTTGGACTATATTTGTTTGGTTTTTGCAGGTTATAAACTTGCATATTGCAGCTCAGAGATTTGTGTCCTTGATTCCTTTTATCATAGAAAAGCAGCATATTCAAAATATTGAAGTTGACTGGGAAAAGGAGAGCATTGATGTTCCAATTGCTTCAAAATTCAGAGTATTAGCCGGTAAGAAGAATCTGTAAACCTGTGATTTTCTCAAACTTCCTGTCATCAATTATGATCTTAGCAAAACATCTATTGCATATGGATGTCTAGCAATTATCAGAAGATCCTTCCTGCCTCTCTTTCCTCTTTTTTTTTTTTTTTTTTCCCTCTCTCCTTGTGGTACAGTTTCTTTTACCATGCAATACAATGCCCAAGCACTGCTCGTCCCTTACAGACCTCAACTTTTGAAAATAGTTTTAAAGATAGTTTGCTGCTATATTTTTTGAGGGTGATGAGATATTAGATTTATATATGTATATTCACACTTGGTAAATATGATAGGTTAGTTGGTCAGCTTTTGTTAGTCAACTACTCGAGTGGTTCTTGCACAATTGTGTCCTGCATACGTATATGAATCTCTGTACTTTGAAAATGGTAAAACTTCTCCCACCTAAATTGCGATGCCATGGATCAATCTAATACATGTCATTAGTGGAATTATAAGCTGATCAATGAACTTCAAATTTTGAATCCTAATAACCATATGCACTGTATAGTTCCAAGAACTGGAGAACTTGAGCGTGGATCCTGGACATAATATACTGAGCTTGAGTAATATAGACAGAGTTACTCTTTTGTGATATGTTGTCCTGCATTGTCTATTTCAAATATTATCAGATGTTGTAATGGTAATAATATTTTCTGCTATAATAAAAATATTGTTTTAGAAGAAATGGAGCCATTGTGGTTGTTTGATAATACATCTATCATTTTTGGTATTATTCACCTGAATTTTGTATTGTCTGCTGAGCTTCGCTGCTCATTTCTGACATATATTAACCTATAAGGATTGCTGCTTCGAGACATCAAAGAGTTTTGGCGTGCTGCACTTCTGCTGTCTATTCTGCTATACCCTACAGATATTGGTTCTAAGGCAAACATTTCAACTGTCCAATCTGAATTGGAGAAGAGGATAGAGGTGTATAAAACGATTGAGGATGAAATTCATAAACAAGGTATTACTAATATCTTTTATTTGTACTCTCTGTTTAGGTAGACTTGGAATTGAAAAATGATGGATGTTATGACAACATAATTGTGATTCACTTATGCAACTATTTCTTAGTATATAATGTCACGCTCATAGTTTTCATATAGGTCTTTTACTTTGGACCACTTGACCCACAGCACGAAGTTGCAATGGTTCAAAAAAATCCTTTGGCTTTAGTTTTGAATATTAGCAATGCTCAAGCAACCATCAAGAGGTTTTACTCTTCAAAATCTATTATATAAGGTAGCTTGTGTTATGTGAAAGGTAAGGAAACATATATTAGTTTAGTCCCAAAGCAAACCTAAGGTGCATTTGGATGTCACGTTTGTTTGGAATTTTTCATTTGAGATGAGAATGAAATTAGAGAATGTGTTAGATGATATTTCACTGGTTTTTTGAGATCCATATTGAAAAGTAACCCATCCATCTAATTGACCAAATCAATAAAAAGGTAAAAACGGTGAATTAATTTTTTAATTCTCTTATTTCTCCTCTCTTACTTCTTTCTTCTGCCATCCTCATCCACCTCCACCACGACCATCACCATCACCATCACCGACTACTGGTCGTGGTGCTCGGCGGAGCTTTTTGGCTCCAATAAATTTCGGAGCAGTTCAAGAGATCCAATAATGCCTAGTTACTGAGGAGTTGTTTGCTCNTTTACCTTCCAAGATTAAAAAAAAAAAAGAAAGTATTGGAATAGTTAAATATCAACGTACACATCGTACTTTAGGCCCGTATATATATATATATATTATACACATGTACATATATATGAATATGTTGAGATGTATAATTATTTCATTCTTCTTTGTGGGCAATTGCAGAGATTTCCTCTTTGGTCACCTAGCAGTGACCCTGCAGTATCTAATAAGTTGTCAAACTCTTTCAGTGATATTGATATCAATCTTCTTTTCTCTCCTGAGATGCAGGTCTAGAGAAAGTGTGGGAAGTGAAACCTCTGATAAATGGCAAAGAAATCATGAGCATATTGAATCTCAAAACTGGTGGTCCACTTATTAAAGAATGGGTAAACTTTATTTATTTCGTTCTTTTCTTTCCAAGTAAGGTTGTTAACATCGATTAAGCATACTGATTACTGCATCTTTCAGCWACAAAAGCTCCTTGAGTGGCAGCTTGCTCATCCCTCTGGGACTGCGGAGGAATGCACCAATTGGATGAGGGAAGCTCATTCAAAGCGTGCACGGATGGAATGACTTGATTATAGTGTCATTGTACCCGTCATTCACTTACGGTTTCATACCACATCGGCTGCTCATGCACATGCGATATACATTATCTACCAAGGTCCTCAACTTGACCTGGAAATGAAAGAAAGAAAGAGAAACAGGACGATAGCAAATCCTGATTTGTGGTTTTGATTTATTTAAGAAAGAATTGGTAGCATCTCAATTGTTGAGTTAATTCGTGCATAGGAAATGGGAAACAAGGTGGAGGTATTGTTGATCATTGTACAGATCTTGGATACCGACTTTTATGTACACCTAAGTGGAGTAGTTGAATTTTTTTCACGTCAAACCATTATCTGCATATGTATCTATCTATTTCTTATGTATCAAGATTGCTAGCAAAAGATTACCAGGCATTGAGTTAGTATCAGAGATCAATGACTACGCTGCAGTTTCCGAGGCCCTTCTCAACTTTCTCTGAGTATTGCACATTTTAACCATAAGAACACGTCGTCTTCGACCAATCCATGTAGTAGTCCAGGCAGGATCTCTTCCAACAATTCTGTAGCCTGCATTTGAGTATAATTTTTGCGCTCCCCAGTCATTTTCATAAGCTCTTAATACAAGATACTTGAATCCCCATACAATAGCGAGCATTTCACAGGCTTTCAGCAATGAAGTTGCCACTTTTTGCCTCCTGTGCGTTGCATATGGTAGCTAATCAATCTCCAGTCTCAAAGAAAACGAAACAGAAATGTAAATTACAGAAATGCCTAGTAGAGTATTGTTGTGAACCTGAACTTTCTTAGTACAGCAATGCCAGAAACATATAGGTACTCATCTGCTGCCTCTAGGTACTGAAGAACATCATCATCCCTAAGAACTGTGACATCCACAACGCCAACCACATCTTGAATTTTGGGGCTAGAGGCATTGACCGATGACCCAGCAACTAAGCATGCATACCTGTTGATTTATTAGTACAAGAACTTAAACTTCAGGTAATGACATTTCAATTTACCTTCAAACAGAAGAAACTGAGCACTCCATGGCTTGGTTCTCATGCATGTACAGCTTAAAAAACATGGATAATGATACTTATTACTGAAACCCTGATACGATGTTGTCTGATGAATGTTTACCTGTCTGGAGGTGAGTTTCTGAGTCTGTAAAGTAGCCCTGAAAGCACTTCAGCCTATCCACGCATAATGCAAACTGGTCAGAAAGGGCATCAACTTAAAGTTCTTTCATTTGCATACAGAAAAAGTTAATGAACCAAGAATCAACAAGCATAGGCTTTATCAAACAACTACAGTACTCTAAGTGAAAGTAATGAAACTTTTTCTCCTCCAGAAACAGAACTGGAGATGGGAATTATGTATAGTAAAACCTGGAAGAAGTTGAAGAAGAGATCATCAAACAAAATTGAAGGCTCATGAAATGCTTCAGCTTGAACTCGGGCAACTGTTCTCATCTCATCTTCTGTCTCAACCATTCTCCTAACTTGCCATCCATGTTCATTCAGTAACATACCTAATTGATCACTCRTACTTATCCCATAGTTTCTGCTTTCCTCAACATCAACATTTTGAACAATCACTTCCAATTCTTCAGCTGATGATGAAGGCGAAGTACTGCAGCAGTGCAGCAGCCGGATGAGCCTTCTCTGCTCTTTTCCCGAAGGCTTTCTCCAGCTGCTGGTGTTCACTGATTGATCTGAGCTTTCCCATGTTTTTCCACCTCTAACTGGAACAATGAGACTGTGATTTGCACCCGTACGTCTCCATGAGAGATCCTTGTGGAGGCCCTCTAAAATGCTGGGAGAATATGGCAGCAAATGAGCCATTTTGCTCTTTTTTTCCTTTCCACAGATTGAAAGACAATTATATGGGAGACTCCAATCTCATTGCCTCCATGTCAACCCAAATCTACAATTTTGATTGGTTACATCTTCAAAGAATAAATCATACTGTTAAAAAGGTCCGGGACAATAGAAAATGAGAACAAATAAGAAACAGGAATAGGCGGAGGTTCGTTGCTTTCCTAAAGCAGCTAGTGGTTCCAAATTCTTGAATTGCTCTTCACGGGCCATATGGGGATTCAAAACCAGAAGTACTTGAAGGCAGCACAACCTAACACCTGTATTATCCACATCACATATAATTTTTTGCTGGTATTAGTTTTTTCTTTAATTCATCACAAAGGTAAGTGAAGAATATCTTCAATTAATTGAATTACTATTTTCCACACGTGTAGATGTTTATCTGGAAATTTATTCTTCACCATTCCCTTCACTGATAGCTTTATTAGTCCTTAAAATTACTTTCCCCGCGCAATTGGTTCATAAATTACTAAATCAAGGTATTCAATCTATGTGGATTTCAATTGAACTCGAAATAATTTTACTAAATGAAGATATTAAGTAATTTAACAAAAAAAATTTAGATGGTTGTATTTCAAATATGTTTTAGCCTTTTAAAATCTCGGAATTATACTTTATAAGCCAAAATGATCTTGGTTTTTCTTTTTCTCTATTTTTTCGTGGTCCAAATATTAGAATGATGAAATCATAATGAACTASAGGCCCATATAAAAGGCCATTAAGTTGGTCCATCAGAAGTTTTAGGGGCTCACCACTTKTTTCTAGACTGTTTGTATTTTATGGGCTAAGTTTTTCTTTTGGGCTTTAAGCARTTCACCATCAAATATAATGCTATTTTCTGAGCAGGAAAAAAGAAAGAAAAAGACTTTARGGCCATTTTCTCTTTTCTTTTTCAATTTCTTTTTGTTTTTTTCTCTATCCCAACAGCAAAAAGGCAATCTATCTTTTTAGGTACTATTTTCATCTAGTTTATTATTGTCATTTCTTGCTGCTAAAGAAAGAAGACTATTTTAAGAAAAGGGAAGAATTAAAAGAGGAAATAAAAAATTTGAAACTTTGGCTGGAGAGAAAAACCAATTTCCGTCCTAACGGTCAATGAGGAAATGACYACTTTCGAACCCTTTGAAAACTTCTTGAACAAATAGAAGYAGGACATTTTTGTCCACTTCTAAGGAGAAAAACAGAAAACCATCCCAGTTATATGTTACATGAGTGGTCGGAACCGGCGTCAATCCCTATCGCCCTTAATTAGGTTTATTATATATTTTAAATTTTTATTTCTTTTAATTCGTGTCATCCATTATATATATATATAATCCTTCCAATCCGAATTCTTAAATCTGGCATTGTGTGTGAGATACACTTTCTTTTCTAGAGTTTAAAAGGAAAATTAATAATAAATTATGATTCATTCTCTAATATTTAGCAGAATTTGTTTTAATGTTAGAATTAAATGAATTTTAACTCAATATGATTTAASTCTCAACGATTACGTGTATTCCTTCTATCTAATATGATAAAATATTTAAATTTAAATCTCAAACGACCCATTTATCTTAATTAGTAAAAGTAATTTTCACTAAGCAAGAGGTATTTAGGTTGATGCACATCCTCCTCTCGTCTTCTAAGTCATAAGAATTTCTCTCCTAACACTGCAATCTTATTCCAAGTTATAATAAAAAAGAAAATTAAAAATAATTTAATATTTTTCGTTAAATAACGATCAATTTAGATAGAATTATATGAATTAAAAAATTATTGATTCTTATAAAAATTTAAATAAAATAATAATTCTAACTTTATTTAATATATTCTTATTTTTTAATAGTTAAAAGATGATAAT